>JAOTOL010001473.1:0-12500 GCA_034440575.1 Imbricaverruca yamaguchii | reverse complement strand
TGCTGACGCAGGTCCCACTCATCAAATTTAGTCGTACACGATCATACGCGGATCACATCTTGCAAACGAAAACGTTATTCACATCTGTAGCGATCAAACAGGGCTTTCCGAGCCACGACACTACCGCCCGGCGCATACGCCAAACAGTAGCTCAGCATCGGACACGTGGCACCGTTCAGCCTGCACTTTGCCAGATATATTTGCGCCTCTGGTTACTTTTCATATTAAAACAAAACATCACCCAAATTAGGAATGAAGTTTTACATGGAAGGATGTATAACTGCACAATGCATCCTCTTTTCGGTTGACGTTTTGGGCTGTTTTGAAGTGGGCTTCGTTAGGCGTGTCATTTTTGGCCGCTTGCCTTTCTTAACAAAACTGTAACAAAAAAAAGTCAATATAGTTTCGATTTAGCAACTCGCTAGTAAATATCTGACTGTTCACGCTCGGAAACTGATGAAAAATGGAAACATAATTACTAAGAGGGTAGAAATACATCATTTCACCTTCGTTCGTTTCTTTTTGTCAGTACATGCAACAGACCATTACTAATACACGTGTGGGCGTATACTTTCAGAGTCTCCTCAAACCACATTGCCTCGTCGGCGAGCTTCACGTTCACACTGTCAACTCTAGCTACGAACACGCATGACTCCTGTCTATGTGTAATTTATGCTGCTTGTAATACTCGTTGAATGTTACGAAGAGTACTTCCCAGTGTGCATGCACGCGCTTACCTTTGCCTTTGACATCCGACTTTAGCGTGAAGCATTCACCCAGTATGCTTTGCGTTAGGGGTGGAAATGGCCCAGTGGTTAGGGTGTCGAGCTGTGGAGACAGAGGTCCCGGGTTCGACGCTCGGACATTTCCAAATACCGCGGCCCACCGGCGAAAGAATGTGGGCGGTACCTATTAGCAATTGCATAAAGTGCATCGTGAGTCAAACCCAATATAACTGTTTGAATTATCTGGTCAGATATTCGTACTAGCTGCCTGACTGGGTAATATACTGGTAGTTCGCCCTCAACAAGGCGCAAGCAATTCATTAAAGCTGATGTGAAGGGCTGCACAAGGAAATCGGATATCTATCCGGAATTAACACCGTTCTTAGAACAGTATTTCAATACTACTATAATCCTTTAAAAAAAAATTAAATCCAGCAATGCAAATGTTCGAACTGAATTCTAGACTATACCCAATTAATGCAGATTTTGTCATGCCACTATTAAGGTTGTTAGCCTGCTCTTGTAATTGGGAAAACTACCTGTGCATTCTGGCACACCAATTTCACCTGCATTGATGTCAGTATGCATTGGTCCAATTGTATCTCATAACAAGCAACCGTTTGAGACGTTATAAACAACGCATATGAACGACTTTATGACGTCATGAAAAAATTACCTAAGATGACCTTGAGGCCAATGTTTTTTTTTAACACAACATACATACTCTAGTTGTTCATTTGAAAGTACTGAACGTCTGCAGTTTCTGTCTCAATTCGTTTGGATGGTATGGCAGGTAAACCAAGACCCCCTCCCCCTCCCCCTCAATGATTCGCAGATTAATGTCCATGATTTTGTCCATAGTGTGCCTTGTCACTGTACTCATTTGCTGCTGTCTTACTGTATGAGGTCGGAATGATATCTCTCCGAATCCTGTCGTCAAGGATTGTGCTATTACATCGCGCAGAGTATCCGGCAGGTAATTATGGTATTTTGTTTAGTTTTATTTTGTATCGGCTGAGTCGACGGGAATCACCGTATAGATCAGAGCCATCCCATTTGCTGATCACGATGCTGTTTGATGCTCGCATCAAGTAGACGCAATGTACCCCTGCGGGCGTGTGTATTGTACGTTGGCATGGTCCGACTAGTAGGCACGCAGCCGGTTCACTGCGTCCACACGGCAGCGTTCAGTTCAGCCGCACGGGCGGCTGCCGCTCAACAACTGACCGCATAGATACACCGGCTTCTGGAATCGTACGGAATTACTGAATGGACAGTGTTCGTTTGTTCGGTCGTTTCCTTGCGCGTCAACGGCCTGCTGCGAACGGTATCTCACTTCACAATCATCAGCGCCACTCGTCACACTGTTGTTGCATGGCTGCTGTATTCACCGGTAGAGTTGCCGGGTCAGCAAGTGCGGCGTGTATCCCACTTCGCGAAGCTGGTGACTGTTCATCGCCGTTGGAATCGCCTTGTCGGCGTTTGGCTGTCGCCTCACTTGCATCATGGGGACGGTCTGCTCCTAAGCGTAGTCGGCTGCCCATGACGTCACCGGTCGTCTTTATTCAGCTCCGACTCTGGTGGCGTCTTACAGGGGAACAGGTCGAGCTGCAGCAGACTGTTGATGTGCGCGAACTCGTCGGTCTGTGAGTGACCCACAGGCCCGGCAGCAGCATCACCTCGCAGGCGGCCCACCACCGCTCTGCCACCGTCAAAGGCGCCGTCTCCGTCGAGCGTCAGCCGCAGACGGCAGCCGTTATCGGGTCGGCGGCGCACCAGCCGCGCCTGCAACAGCTCTGCCTCGCTGTAGCCGAGCGTGCAGAAGTCACAGCCGGCATCGGCGCCGCCGCTCGATGAGCTGCGGTCAGAGCTTGGCGTGTCGGCCGTGGCCGTGGCCGCGGCAGAGGCAGCACGGCCAGATGGCTGAAGCCGTGGGCTGGAGGCCAGCTTGCCGCGACCGGGGCGGCCCGGAACCGCCGTGCGGCCGGTCTGGCGCAGGGAGTAGCGGGGCGTCGTGGCGCGCCCCCCGGATCCGGCCGAGTACAGCCGGCGCGGAGGTGTCGCGGTAGCCGGCGTCTGTGGCTGCTGGCGCGCTGAGGCGGCTCGCCGTCGGGCCTCGACGATGTCAGGCACCGGGTCACCTTGTGGCGGCGGCCAGGGATGGGGTCTGTCAGTGGGCATCCGTCCGCCTCTTGACCTGGTGCTGCGTAGCGTCTCCCTGCTGGTCCGGTGGTCGTCAGACCTCTGTCTGGGCGGTGGCGGGCATTGCCTGCTCTCCTCCTGCTCCTGCATGTTCAGCTCGTAGCTGGCGTACCGTCGCGGCGCCGGTGGTGATAGGTCAGTGGACCGCTGCAGCGCCGGCAGAGATTGGTCGGTGTACCTCCTCGGCGCCGACAGTAATTGGTGGCTGAACCGCTGAGGCGCCGGCGGTGATTGGTCGCTGGACCGCTGCGAGCGTGCCGTCTCCGGCCTCTGCCGGACAGGAATACGGGAGCGTGGCGGCCGACGCGCCGGCGAGCCCTCGCCGCCAAACTCGCGCCACTGGCCGGGTCGATACTCGGTCGAGTCTGGTTCGAGCGGCCCGCTTGAGTGGCGGAAGTTGCCGGGTTGGTGGACAACAGCGGCTGTGTTAGTCGCGCCGCCTTCTCCGGCACCGGGCGGGGGTTCTTTGTCCAGGAACGACTGTTCAGACGGTACATCATCACCCTCACCGTCGGACCCAGCATCGTGTTCGCCGGCGCTGTTTTTGTTCTCGTCTCTGGCTACGGTCGCTGCCACCGCACCCGACTGCTGCGGCTGTGGCAACGGCAGCCGCTCTCGTGAGGCGGAGCGCGAGCGCACCTCGTAGTCTCGAATGGTATCGCGCACCGCCGGCAGGCGCTTCTCGACAACGCGCCGCCTGAACTGGTCACAGTCGGGCGGATCGCTGTCGCATTCTGACACACTGGAGTGGTCGTCGCAGCCAGGCCTGTTACCCAGCCGGCCGTGCAAGTGGCTGTAGTCGCTGTACCCATTGGCGGCGGTATCTTGGACCTGGCGTAGTCTGGTGGCACTGCTGTCGGCACCAGTGGAGCCGATGTGACGTAGCGGCCGTGCGCCGGCAGACTCGATCTCACTGTTCAGCTGACTGCGCTGCGCGCCCAGCTGGTCTGATGACTGGACTGAAGCAGGAGTGGTAGAAGCGGCTGCGACACCACGGCTCGGTCCGGGCCAGCCGCCGGCCACCTCCGGTCTCATCTCAACACGGTAGTGGGTGCGACTCGAGCCGCGAGACCGGCCCCTCCACGCCGGCTCCTCTAGCACTGACTCCGGCGTGACCGTGGTCGGCAGTGGGCTTGTCCCGGCGCCGCCGTCTTCGTCGTTGTGATTGTCGTCCGACTCCAACTGGGGCAGCTGACGGACGAGTCGTGGCACGCGGTGACTGACGTAGGAGTCTGGGCCGTCGGTCTGAAGTGAGTTGTCCACAGTCTCCGTCGGACTATCGAGCATCTCGATCGGGCTTTGGGTCTCGCACTCGTCTGTCTGTACGACGATGTCCAGGCGGGTGGTGACGCAGTGGTTGCGCCGCGGCCGGTCGGACGCCGATGGTGGACCGCCGTCGGGTGCTGCGCCGTCCGGTGTGAAGCGGTAGCCACGCGGCGGCGGCTGGTTGCGTCGCATGTTGGGCTCCCTGTCGGCGCTGAGCGGCCGCGGTGGCTGCGGCACTGGCCGACGTTGGGCGCCGCTCCTCTGCGCCTGGCCGCTGTCGATCGTGGCTGGCCGGCCGCCACGAGCTGCCGCCGCCGCCTGGTGTGACCAGGCGCTGCCCTGTCGGCATGTAAGCCAGTTGGCAGCGCCCTGCCTGTCGCCGAGTGCCTTGATCTGGCCGCCGCTGCTGGTGACTCGGCTGGTGGCGCCGCCTGTGGTGGTCGGTGCGCCTGCAGACTGTGCAGCGCCAGCGGTGCCACGTGCTCGCCGTACGGTGGCCGGACGGCCTCTGGAAACGCCGCCGCCCATCCTGCGAAACGACGACGGTCGCATCACAGGTGAAGTGCTTGGCCGAACCGGCACGTCGGCCGGCCGCGGACTGACCAGACTCACTGTGGAGGCAAGCCCGCTACCACTGCTGCCGCTGCCGCTGTCGCTGTCGTGCCGCGATTCTGACGTGCTGGCCGGCGACACCGAGCGGGTGTTCGGCTCGGGTGGGGCCGCCGCCGGCCGACTGGTCTCAGCTGCGCGTTGGCGGCCGGCTGCAGCCGCCTCCTCTCCGTCCGATAAAATGAAGGTGTAGCCGCGCGTACTGCTGAGCCGCGGCGCTGCAGCCAGCGTGGGCTGTGGGGCTCGGCTGAGCGGCGCGGTTGCTGACCTGCGCGCATCCTCCCTCTGCCAGACTGTGCTGGGGCTGAAGTGGACTGAAGAGTGGGCGGTGGCTGCGAGTGTGCTCGTGGCCGAGACCGGCACGGAGCGGCGCCGTCCGCTGTTCGGTCGGCCACCGGGCGGCCGTGCCGACACAGCTGCCGGACGCGCCGAAGGCGGCAAGGCAGGAGTGCTGCCGCTGCCGGCAGTCGGCACGTCTTGGCTCGCCGAGCCGTGCTCGCCTGGTGGGCTGGACAGCGCGGTGGTGACGGCTCGGCTGGTGTTGGGTTTGGCCGAGGAACTCGGACGCCTGACACTGCTGCCGGCAGATACAGACGACAGACTAGTGCTTTCGCTTGACGCAGATGCAGTTGACAATCGTCTATCCTCAACAGAAGTGATTTGATTTTGGTTTGATTTTGGTTTGTTCCCACCAGTTACAGATCTCGCGGATAGTAGTTCGTCATCTGTCAACGCTGGTATACGCGACAATTTTCTGCTCTCACTATTCGTAAGCTTAGTCGACAATTGTGCATTCCGACCACTCGCAAGAACAGACGATAGTCTTTTATTCTCAGTAGTCGCAGATGCAGTCGATAATCTTCTGCTGTCATCGGTCACAGATGCAGTCCCCATCCTTCTGTTCTCGTCAGGGTCATCTGCCGTTCTCCTGCTATCTACGGGCACTGTGGACAGACTTCGAACGTTTTTTCCGGACAGTTGGCTGGCGGGGGCTTTGAGCGGGGCCTGAACCGTGACCGGGTCGCCTGCGTGCTGTGTCGTGACCACTGGCGTGTTGGAGCCACCGCTGGGCTCCAGTCCATGCTTCTCTCTCGGCGCTACCAGCACAGCGACATGTCCAGAGCTGCGGCGTCTGACCGTCGCCGATGCCGGGCGCTCCGACCCATCCGCAGACGGCTGTGTCGTCTCGTCGCCGGACATGCGACTGGCCAGCAGTGGCAGTGTTGGCGCCTGTACTGAAGCAGTGTACATATGGAGCGGCGGAGACGGCGATGGAGGCGCAGGCGCAGGCGCAGGGGCTCGGTGCGTCAGCACGCTGGACGAGAAACCCGAGTCGTCGGCGGGCGACTGCCGCTCGCCGGCGTCATTCCACAGGTACGCCAGCTGGTAGAAGTCCTTGCGGTCCTGACGCCATCGCCGGATCAGGTCGTCACTTTCGACCGAGTTCAGATAGTGGAGCGACGGCACGCAGGGTGCCGAAGCCGATGCCGCCGACTCGGACGAGCGGCTGGCGCGCGTCTCGCCGCCCCTGGCCGGTGCCTTGGCATAGCCGTGCTTCATCAGACCGGTAGCGCTGCCGGCGTGCGCCGAACGTGACTTGCCGACCACCTGCCGGGGAGTGGCCAGCTGGCGTGCGGCCGGTCCGATCGGCGCCGACGCAGATTTACGCACGGCCCTCGGCGTGGTCGTGGCGCGTGCGGGCGACCTGCTGTCGACTGACGGACGCGCCTGGCGCCCGGCACAGCCCGACTGCGGCTGGTGACGTCCGTCGGACGTGGCTGGCCGTTGCTGTCGGCTCGAGCGGTGGCCGGACGGCCGATCCTCCGACTGGTGTCGACTTCTGCCGGTGGCGGCCGGCTGAGAGAACGGCGTGCTCCCGGCGGCCGGTTTGTCTGACGCAGTGTGGCCACGTTTGCTGTTGTGTTGTCGTGACGTTGTGTCCGTAGCGCACGCGGTCTTCACGGTCGGGCCGGCGCTGTGGCCGTCGCCGTCTCCGACGCTCGCCCCGATGCCGGCTGCCGCTTGCAGCTCGTGTCTCGCCAGCCAGCGGGCGCACTTCTCGATGCTGGGCGGCACGCGGCTTGTGGGTGGCGCCGGCTGCGGCCGCGGAGGCGGCGGTGGCAGCATGGGCTGTGGTCGGGCTGGCATGGTGGCAGCGACCGTCTGCGGCGGCTGCGACACGGCACTGGTGCCGCTCAGACGCTCCGACAGGCTGGCGTACTCGGTATTGTGCGACACACGACTGGCGCGCCTGCCAACACCGGCGATACACTGTGGCTCGGTGGGCGTCAAACTGCAGAAGCTTGCTTCGCTGCGCGTGCGCGGCGACTGCGACGCGTCTTGTTCCACCCTTTTGTCGCAATCAAACAGGATGGTGAGGCCGCGCAGGCCGTCGAGAACGCCTCCCGTCCGCTTGAGGCTGATGGTGGGGAAGCTGACCTGGCGGCGGATGGTGATGACGGTGCTGTCAGTGCGGTCACTACGCGACGAGTCGCCCGAGGCCACCGCCAAATTGGCGTCGGTCTCGGCGCGCTGCGCAGTTGGCTGTGGTGCGGCGGTCGGCGCTGGTGACCTGGTCGGTTGTTGCGGCGGCTCGTCGCCGTTGGAAAACTGCTGCGCTTGCTGGTACCTCACGTAGTCAAACGATGAGTCCCACTCGAGAGCGTGTTCGATGCCGCTGGGTGCCAGGGAGGTAGAGGTAGAGGCGTGCTGTAGACGGACGGTACTACCAGAGGCAGATGTATTTACCGGCTGTGGCTGTGGCTGTGGCCGTGGTCGCGCAGTACTCTCGGAGCCGTCTACGGCTCCGTCATCTGCACCAGCGCATTTGCTTGTTAGTGTCTACTTATTGCACGAAAGCAGGGGCGCCGCCGGCTTGATATACTTGGTATGTCAATTAATACCACCATGACGCGGACCAGCATAATGAAAGGCTTGTAGTTTATCAGTTCTTCTTTGTGAACCATGAATAGGCTCATCTAAAGATAGTCCCACTCACAGAATGTGATCCCGTTTGCGAGGTTAGTCTTTATGCTCCCAACGTTCCGCATCCTGTGCAGAACAGTTAATTCGCAATATGAAGCGCCTTATGTCATCCTTGCGTCGAACCGATGTTCTAGATCCACTTTGTACAAGACATTTGAAATTGATCGCCGTCTGCATGTCTCTTAATGCACGTTGCATCTGCTTTTTCCTCTAAGCTGCTGCACGAATGCAGTCCCACTTCGCCGACCGAAAGCTCTTACATTTATCTGTTGGTTCTTTTTTCAGTGCCCCGAACTGATCTTTCGCCAGGCTCAAAGAGGGGCAGAAGAGTAGGAAATTCGAGCAAAATAGGGTGATTATCACAATGCGCGCTTCATCATTGCACCAAAATGTCGGAAAGGTCCCCTGTTAGTTTACGGATTATGAACACTCGAAGTTAACATGCACACATTTCGACCAACTGGACAACTTCTGATTACAGCAGTTGTATGATACATGGATTTATTTGTGTGCTTGAAGTACGTTGTAACTCAAAATAGAGGAATAGAAAATGGTTCATGGAATGAATGATAAAAGTGGATGAAACATTGTGATTTGATGGATGTCATTGCACACCAAGATGTGAGGAATTTAGAGTCTTGCTTGTTGAATTTGGGGCCTCGAGTGCATTTTGGCCCTATTTTTCTGTGCTAACGTACGGCAGGATTGTGTGATAAGTTAATATTCAAGTCTGCATTTTTTTCATTTGTGCGATATCTAAGTAATGAAATTTCATAAATCTCATCGTGGGGCATTTTAGAGTTTTGGTATGTGACGTTGACGAGTATCACGATAAACAAAGCGAATAGTGCAGATTGATAGCGAAGAATGCATGGACCTGTCCACAGAATTCTAATTTTGGGGACCATGTTTTAGGTCAATTTTGTCATGCAACGTCATAGGCGCAACGTAACGCAAAGCCCATGGAAAAATGGTGTGTGTGGCTTAGTGGTCACGTGATCTAACCCGCCGCCTAGTTGGAACGATGTTCGAGTTGCAAGTTTGGGCTCACGAATCTCTGACGTTATTATTGGTAGATACACACTACCAGGATTCCAACAAGCATTAGTTTGATGATAACATACCAGGTAAGTAATTCTGAACTTCGGTAGGGTGAGGTGCAACATTTGTTGAAAATAAAAAGCATGTAAGACGAGCTGAAATTTTCAGCTGAAATGGCTATCGTTTATATTTTTACTTGCAACGCACTGCACATTTTGTTGCCTTTACCAACATGTGGATTGGAAGGAATTGATTATTGAACAAGCTAGGGCAGTTGTCCAAGCCCCAGTCGTGCACAATACAAGATTATAACGGGCATTTGACGCCTGCCACTCACCTGAGCGTGACATAGCCGATCAGAGTGTATGTTCTTTCCTTGCCCCGTAGAACCCATAACAGTCTATTTATTTCTGCCTGGTCTGGTAATTCAACTTGATATCGTGCAAATCGTTCATTTGTCGACTGTTAATAACTAATTTAATTTATCTAGTTAGATAATACCCCATCAGCTGGGAATTCATGTGACCGACTGTGGATGGGTAAATCTAGCCTTAAGGTTTTTCAAACCTGACGTATGATAAACCTTGGATTCCATTCAAATTAATGTATGATATAGAAAAATCCTCAGTCAATTCAGTTCCTTCAAAGAATAGGAATTAATTGCATTATAATGCAAAGAAGAATTCACAAACACATCGAAACATGGAATAGCAGTTGTGTGAAAAGAAGTGTGATCGACGATGCACGTGAGTGGTCTTCGAGCGCACTTCCTTCTTGTGTAAAAATCCGTGCTGATTGTTGTGTATATTGCAGCCATGCTCAAGTTCCCGGACCAGTCTACGATTGCTCTTCAACACTCACTGGAGAGACAGGCGTTCAATTTGCTGCATGTTCACGGTGCTCGCGGAATTGATAGCAACACGCTCAGGAAGGAGGTAAGGTATATGTAGTGGCAATCTCTGGCGTGACCCCAGGTGAGGTCTGGACAGAAACAATGTCAGGAGCGAGGCGAGGTCTGGATGAAATTGACGTCAGTAGCGGAGCTATGTATAATATAAAAATAGATCAGTAGAGAGGCCTGCCGTGCGCAGTGAGTTAACGTCCTATGATACTTTGGCGGGCGAGGATAAATAAACCCAGTCTGATAATTACCATGCGGGCTTATGTTTGGAAGCTGAAAACGGCGTTTTTTTAAAAAGAATATGATAGACTGTTCAAAGCGATTTGTAACTAATTTTTTTAGTAAAGACAGAGTTAAAACGCACACCATTTAATAGCTAATTACATGTCGCGAAACTAGTCACATTCATCATGGGCTAACGTTGCCAGTGACCCTAGATCACTGACCTCACCTCAAACACAACTCGTGTTGCGTGTAACATTACACAAATACACGTGTTGTAAGCACCTACAGAATGTAATCGTATAGGAAGCTTCATTTCGATATATATTCACTGGTATGAGCCTAAATAATTATTTATTTGTAGAATAATGGTTCGGGAAAACTTTCACCTTGCCTATGATTTTTGCTTGTGAGTTTTGCTTGCATTTTATAATTTATGTCGTGCAATACAAAGTTGCTCCTATTTAGGCCACGGAAACTAGATGTACACTGTACAAACAGGAGTGATTAAGTAAGATGTGTCCACTTAGCGCACTTTGCCTTGACCAAGACCCGGGTCACTTGACAGAGCCCAATCAAGTATTCATGCTATTTCTGCATGCATACCAAGGTTTGATCGATATGGTACTCATAATCTGGGAGCAAGGGATACTGATATCCATACTGATATCTCGAAGGTCGTTGCTGTGCGTAGTACGCTACACGTCATCGGTGGGGCAGTCGAGCCGCGCAAGCCATGTGGTGACGGCAACACCGTGCAAAACATTCTGGGGGAGCGGTTCGCAGATGCCAACCTCCTGGGAGCTGTATGACCGACGCAGTCGATGCGCCCCTAAGTTCCAATAGCTAACGAAACAACATGCAGACCTCCGATGGAGACACGATGGACGATCCATCACACGATGGACACCGTGTGACACATACTGGCTGAGTATCCCGCACATGCAAACCTCCGATGGACACCATGTGACACATACTGGCTGAGTATCCCGCACATGCAAGCCTCTGATGGACACCGTGTGCCACATACTGGCTGAGTATTCCACACATGCAAATCACCAACGGACAATATGGGGCGGGGTGTCGCTCGATCTGGACTGCATTTTTTTTATGGGGAGGTGAAGGATAGTGGTTACTAGAAAAGGTGTAGAATTGGTAAGTTATTTTGTGTTGAATTATTTTAGCTTGCAGATGTGTGAAGCTCACGTTGCAAATAGATTCTTCTCAGCTGTGATGTTCGACTTATCTGCTGTTGTTTGACTTCGCGCATTATCTTCAGAAGCCACCGGCCAGTGGGTGCAGAGTTAGCTTTGTGTTTTTGTTTTGCTTTGAATTAAAAGAGGGTGCATTTCAGGTCATCTGGCTGTGAAGTTTGAAAATAGTAATTTAGTTTTTTTTTACGCTGGATTCATTTTTTGCTTCCAGACTTTTGGGCACCTAATTTTTGTATATAATTCAATAATAATCGGTGTATGAAAACCAACTAAAGTAAGGTACTTGGGGATTTTGAGATGAAGCCATAGTTTTCCTTCACAACTATGCAGTTAAGTTTGAATACTTACTTGACTGAAAGAATTTAATTGTTTTACCAAGCCTAAAGGGTTTGATTTTGTTCCTTTAAGCAGTAAATAGTTTGCATATCGAATTGTCCAACAGCACCATTCAATATTCCAGGAACATGAAAAGGAGGTAATCATTTACTTTATGTTCCCGATTGCAAAGGTCCAAGGTAATTTTCACGCGTTGGTGAGAGTCGGCGTCAGACGACGGCCTAGTTATCTCCATCGTCCTGGGTCACCTGTCAACCGAGCTGATGCGATCGCTGTGTCCCCAGCTGGGTCAGACGCCGCTGGATGCCCGGGCACTGCTGAAGTCGCTGGCCAACATCACGCAGGCGGTGGAGACGTTCCGGGAGGACGTCGGCAGGACCAGGATCACAAAGTAAGTCCCACCATGACGGTCCCGTGTCATCAGCCGGTCGGCTGCCATGACGGTGCTTAATATTGTCAACACATTGTACTATATGAAGGAGTTCTTGGCACATGTATGGATGTACAGCATTTAACCATCGACCGGGCAGGGGCTTGACGCAACCTGACCCCGCCACGAAGGATTTTCTCGCGACCATGGAAAAACGGCGCGTGTTGGCGCGCTGTGGCGCGGTGTAGGCGAGGGTTGTGGTGTATGTGGTATGCTTTGTCGACCTATAGCATACACATCTTCAGATAGCATGCGATGTCAAGATAGCTTGTCATGTCAGGCCGTTTTTCGCAAAAATTCGAAGTTCAGCAAGTAATCTCACTTCTTGTCACAAAATGTCAATGTTGTATGCGGCAAGGTGGTAGACAACTTAAGCTAACATATGCACACAAGCCGTTGATCTTTCCAAGACCATTCAAGATCATTGCTACATCTCCTACATAACTCAGTTGTTCATAACTCTGGCCTGCATTGGTCTTCCCTGTCCTGGATAGTGTTCGAGTCGCTTCACGTGCTGGGATGGCCTCCGGCTGCGTCAGCTGACAGTTGTCCTCCGATGGACTGGGCCG
>JAOTOL010001472.1:1107500-1170000 GCA_034440575.1 Imbricaverruca yamaguchii | reverse complement strand
CCAAGCAGGACCGCGCCGGCGCCTGGACCATGGAGTACGCCAAGCGGAAGGCGGCCGATCCGGCGCCGCTGCCACGTCTCAATCGGCGGCGCCGATCAGCGTACCCTGGTGGGTGCCGGTGCAATCGCATATGAGCGGGGGTCCGTCGCCGGTGTCGGTCCGGGTAACCGAGGTGCTGGCCCGGGACGACACCGTACCGGTAGAGGTGGGCGAGGGCGATGAGGTGATCATCGTGCGCGTGCCAGAGCGCCAGCTAGAGGGCTGGCTGCGGGGGCAGCAGCGAAGACCTAACGGGGAGAACGGCTGACGACCACACCGGCCCGACGGTCACGAGCCTCGCCGCCCGCCGAGACCAACGCTCGGCCGTGGTAGGCGCGGCTGCCGCTGTTGAGGAACCTAGTCTACCGGTCATCCGTCGACAGCGAGCAGGGCCGACCTGGTCACGGCCTGATGCGCCGGACCAGCGTCGTGGCGGCGGAGCGCCACGATCCTGTCCCGGACTGGTCCGACCTCAGACTGGAGGCCGCACCACTGCTGCCCGATCCGTACGTGTCGCTTGATTCACACGGCAAGCCGTTCTACAGGCGGCCCGAACTGGCCGCCCAAGCCGTGTTCGAGGCAATTCCAGACGTGCGGAAGCCGGTGCTGAACCCCACAGACGATCTGGTCGTGCCCGACGACCTGCTGAGTCCGTTCCACGGAGGCTACGGCTTCAACAAGCGTCGGCCGTTCTTCCAATACTCGAACAAGGTGCCGTTCTTGCCGACGCCCTACTACCCCCAACGGTCACATTCAGTCGCGTGAGCGCCAGCTGTCGTCTCCCACTGAAATCACTGACCACAGCCCTCTAACCCGCGCTGCACCGATTACCCGGGAGCTTCCTCAGCTGCAAACTGAGCCTCAGCGACAGCAACATCGGGTTGGTGTAGAGGAAGTCGCGACGGCCGACGAGGTCCCCCAGCGCCACCCGTTGGCGAGATATCTATTCTGGACACCGGCGAACATTTCGCCATCATCAGTGGGGACATCAGGCAGTTTGTCAATTTTGATGGCGACCAGAGCCGGACCACTGACGGTGTCGGGGGCCGCGCGGACGACCATGGGCTGAAGAGGCTTCCGTTAAGTCAAAATCGCTTGCGTCGTTGCTGCGGGACGCACAGAGCGCCGGCGGCGGTGGAGCCAGTCTGCGCAGACGTCAACGTGCCGCGTCGGCCGTCTGGCGCCGACGCCGGGTGCGTCCGCGTCAGCCAGTGCGGCCTCCACCGCAGTGGCGGCGCCAGACGCCGCTTCTCCGATTCGGTTCGCTGCACCGCGGCGGGTGGCCCGCCGGCCTCGCGTCCCGAGGCCAGCCGGGCTTTGCAACCGCTGTGGGAAGGCCGACGGCGGGTGATCGCGCGCGAACGCCAGCCGAGTGAGGTGGTGCAGATTCCCATACGAACTCCGCAGCTCATCCGACAACCGGTACTGCATCAAGCCAACAATCCCTCGCCTCCAGCGAGGCGTCTTCAAGCAGACGAGCGTGCAACCAGTGGACCAGCCTGAATTCGTACAGGCGCCTTTCGAGCCATCGAGTTCGACTATCTTCGACCAACCCAAAGTCGCACAGTTCAACTTTGCGAAGACTGCTTCTGTGCTGCCCGCCTTTTCGCCCGGCACCATCCCACACAGTACCCACTTGAGATCGGGTCCCAAAAGCTCTCCGTGGAGGGGGTCTCGAACGGAGCAGAGCTCGATCGAGACACCTTTGCACCAGCCCACGTCTGCTACCCGCCCAGAGCCGGGCCAGCAGGTGCCGAGCTCTACCGTACTTCCCGGCCGGCCGCTCGAGTTCGGTTTCCAGCCGGTGACCAGACGGCCTGTGAGCGGCGAGGCCGGCGGCGGCGGCAGCCCCCGGGCCCAGCCCGGCCGCCGGCTGGCCGCGCACTCAACTGACCTGGCCGTGGCCGCCGACCGTGTGTCGGCCGTGACTGTGCCGGGCGCGCCGAGTACTACCGTCCAGGCTAGCGGCGCCGCCCACCACTGTCGTCACCACCGTGCTGACGTCTCGGGCGGCACCGGCACCGCAGCCCCACTCTCCCATCCACTCGATCCGTCTGCTAAGCAGCCGGTCGGCAACGGCGCCCTGCGTCCACCGGACCGCGCAGACGGCTCGGGTCGCTGCCGTCACCGCCCCTGGTCTTCAGCCAGTCACCCGTCGTCAACAGCATCCACCCCGTCCATCGAACGACAGCCGCCGACTGACACGGCTGACAAGGGTCCCGTGGCCCGATCCGAGCCGGCGCACATCCCGGCTGTCGACCGTGAAGTCACACTGCAGCCAGTGCACGGCATAGAGCGACCAGTTGACGAGTCGCAGCGACCCCAGATCGGCTCGTGGGCTTCCGCAGCACTAGCCGAGCTATCGGCCGTTCTGGGGGTGTCGCAGCCTCGGGTGGGAGGCGATCACCGCCCACAGCCCTCAACCAGTGGTAAGAATCCCTCCCATTGGTCAAACCTCCGCGGAGGCAGCTGCTGTTGCCTTCTCGACGAAACCGGCGAAATCCAGGACAACGCCGAGAGGAGACACTGGGCAGGCTGCCGGCTCCGTCAACAGCGTGAGCGCGGGGCCTAAGGCGATGGCAGCGCCACAGCGCAGGGCGCAGCCTGGCATCGTGATCAAGGTGAAGCGCTTCAGGAAGAGACTTCGCCCGACAACGGCATCCACAACCTTACCGCGCAAAAAGGAAGCGTTGCTCTCGCCTTCAGCACGACTCAACAGCAAGAGGCGACGCACCCACATCCTAGCTAAGACACGGGGAACAACCGCACCTGCCTTGGCACAGATCCCAGCCGGTCAGCCGGCAGAGCAAAGGGAGCGGCAAAGCGAAGCGGAGGCCGTCGTCGGCGGCCGGAGTCGAGCCGACCTCCACGGCCAGTGGTGGTCCGACTCGGGCCGAAGCCCAGCTCACCGCTCTGCCGCCGATCCGCCGCCAGCCGACGGGTGGAGCATCGTACGGCAGTCGGGTGCGACCCGTTGCCGCTCGCCCACGCAGCCCGGCCACCGGGTCCCGGGCCGGTGGAGCCTCGGACAGCCCTGAGCCCGCCACCACGGAGAGCTCGCAGACGGTCGTCGCGGACCCGGCTCGCACGCCGGCTGCCACCCGGCGTCCAGCCCGACCCGGGGTCAGTGAGACGAGCGAGGCTGGCCGGTCAGATGACGCCATCGCGGGTCAGGGTGGATGATGGTTCAGTGGCCGTCTCCGAGTACCCGCTGCCGAGGACGGCACCTTCACCGACGACGAAGCACGTACGAGGGTCGGCGGAGCGACCAGGGCCGCTGCGGTGTCAGCGGTGTCAGCCGATCCGACTAGGGGCGCTGCAGTGTCAGCGGTGTTAGCTGAGCCGTCTAGGGCCGTTGCGGTGTCAGCGGTGTCAGCGGTGCCACCGAGTCGGCAACCGCAGTCAACTGGCGGTCAGAAGGGTCGGCTCGCGCCCGACCCGCCCTGCCGCTGTTTCGCCGCCGCCGACCTCAGCCACGACTCCACGCCCCACAGAGCATATCGACACCGAGAACACCGCCGAGCACGTGACTGAGGACGCACACACCCAGCTGCAGCGCTACCTCCGCAAGTACGCCGAGAAGTATGGTCTGGGTCTGATCAAAACTCCGCCGCCGACGGAGAGGCGGCCGGCCGACAATGCTGTGTCGGCCGCACCGGCCTCGCCCGTCACCGGTCTGCGGTGGGCACACTTGGCCGGTCGCGGCCGCACCACACCACCGGCCGACGATCCCTACGACCAGGACGACTTCGGAGGCGACGGCGACGAGCGCGTCTCGCTAGGCAGTCAGTTCTCGTACCGAATCGAGCTACCGCCCAGCAGGCGAGAGCCACCAGAACTGGGCGGAGTGCGCCGACCGCAGACATCCAAACTGGCACAACTGCTCAGCACCTCAGTCCGACACAAGCCGACCACCAAGAAGCCGGAGATCCCTGGCCGGCCGGATACAGCGCGTTTGCAGTCAGCGAGACCACGGCTCGGCCGATCGGTCGGTGGCCAGGCCGGCGTCAGGAGCAGCACACCACGTCGCCGCCGACCGCCGCTTGGACGTCGGCCTGGAGTCGGTACGCGGACGAGTTCACCACCACCGGGACACCGCCAACCACCGCCAGGCCTGCCGTCCGCCCCGACCGCGCTTCATACCACCCATCAATCGCAAACGGAACCGCCCACGGCCGCTGGCGTTCCTGCAGACCAGGCGGCACCTGCCCGCTGCCAAGCTCGACCACCTGAAGGAGAGGCCGTTTGCAAGCACTGTCCCAGCGACAACACCACCCAGCGCCGAGCCGGCTCCTCGTGCACCGGTGGGTGGCTCGGTACAGGCACGACGCCCATCGTCAGGAAATTATCAGGACATGGCGGCGCACGCTACTCCATCGGCACACGTCAGCAGGCGTCCGGATGGGAAGAAAGGCCAGAATCAGGAGCGCACGCAGGTGACTGTTGAGTCCGAGCAGAGAGCATCAGAGCTCGGTCCGCAGGATGCGAATATCTCCGAGCCAGGTCGGTTGGTACCGTCTGGATCAAATCTAGGCCTCTCAGAGCCGAGCGTGTCAGGATCAGAACTCTCAGAGCCAGACGTGTCGGGTCTAGACCTGTCAGAGCCAGATGGGTCGAGCATGGAACTCTCAGGAGTTCGGTATGTCAGGCGTAGACCTCTCAAAGCTGGGGGCGTCAGATCTAGACCTTTCAGAACCGGTGGGCGAGTCCTCCCTGTTCTCACTTGTCTACACCAAGGAGCGGCCGCACCAGCCGCCACCTCAGCCGGGGATCTTCTACCGGCTGAACCAGTTTCTGGCGGCGCATGGGCAGGCCCTGCCGGAACTTGTCACTGTCTCCGTGTCTCAGTCCGGTCAAGTCCCGCCAGGTCCAGACCACTCCTACCAGCTAGCGACAGTCACTGATGCGCAAGGCTCGTCAGATACCTTCACAAAGAGCTCGCCAGCCCGAACCACGCCACATGTTTCGGTACCAGGTACCGTGACGTCGGACGGCGTGGTACCAGGTACCGTGACGTCGGACGGCGTGGTACCAGGTACCGTGACGTCGGACAGCGAAGTATCAGATGGAACCGTGATTGTGCAGGCGGTAGCGGCTGGTGGACCAGGCTCGTGGGTGCCGTCGGTGAAGGCAGTCTCCGTTGCAAGCGTCACACCTGCCGCACCATTCCAGTCAGACACCGTCCTGGTGTACCCACAGAGCCAGCACCAGCCGCTGAGCCTCTCCGGTGACCTGAACATCTCCAATGACCTGGCCCTCTCCGATGACCTGATGCCGTCTGATGATAACCTCGCCGTCCCCAACAATGACCTGCAGGACGAGGTGGTCTACTTCGGAGGAGGGGAGTCGGCACCGTCGTCTCAGGCCGAGGCGGTGACACAACAGGATAGCCGCGCGGTTGACGGGTGGAATGCACTCCGCCAGCACAAGCAGCTCAGGTGGCTGCCGCAGGCTACAGTAACAGTCCCACGCCAACAGCGGGGCAACAACGCCGGCCGTCAGTACCCGACCGGCGATCTGCCACGTCTGATCGAGGACCGCCCGTACCTGACCGACAGCCCGGTGACCCAAACTGAGGATCCGGTACTCAGACCGGCGCACGCCTCTTACGACCGTCAGCTGAAGCCTGAGGGCTCGGCCGCCGAGCCGACTGAGCCCGCTGGGGCAGCCGAAGAAGCCGTCGAACCTGCGGTGGCCGTGCTCGAGTACGACCCGTACGGTGTGTTCTGGGCGTCGCCGACGGGCGCCACCAACGCCGAGCAGGCCGAGAGCCAGCGACTGGTGAGCGAGTTCGCTGCCGACCCGGCCCAACAGCTGCACCAAAGGACGGTCAACATGTGTCTGGACGGCAAGTGTATGCTCATCTACGAACCGGGCCGCCAAGTACGGCTGCAGAACTAGTGTCGTGCCTCCGGCTGCAGCCCGTCTGCGGAGGTCACCGCTCGTGTTCTGCACCTGTGGCCCTCTGAGAGGTGGCGGCCAACAACTGCTGCCTTGTCGGCAAGGCCGATGCTAAAGAAAACAGTGCCGGGCAGTCGATCTGTTTGCCCTCGTCGTCGGTTATATGTCGGGTTGTATCTTGGTTCCTGGGTTATATCTGGAGCATATCATGCCCAGAGCAGTTGACGGACTACCCCCGAGACACTTGAAGTAGGCCCGTGAGTTTCTGTGTAACTGTCTTTCGCAGGGACGGATCCAAAGGGTGAAGGAAGGGGCGACACCCCTCCGCTTTTGGATCAGAAGGACGCCCCACTGACAAAAGGGCTCATTTATTCTCTAACTGATAAATGCTGCACATAAATGGCGTACGTACCATATCAAGCACATTACGAAGCCTTATAAAGATATTGTTATACGCATTGATTCGTCAATCGGCCTATTTTCATTGCCTCCATCAGAACGCCTGAACCTTATGCTAAATGGCAAGTATGGTTCTATCGATTTTCAAAGTGCATTCCAAGATGGAGCAAGGTCAAGTATGACAGCCCATTTGACAAAGAATATCCCTGTTCGGTCTTTTTGTGATCAGTCAGCTGTTCGCGATGTGAATGTTGTGGGGTTATGAGAGCTGTTACGAGGGACTGTTGATTTTATAATGTTAGTGCAAATTTCGTTCGCGTCATGGGAACTGTTGGGCTTCCCATGTTACACAGCATTCTTATGTCTTCAAAATATGTGCATGTTGACAGGTATTTATGCTATGAACTGTTCATAGATATGCTCATAGTTGTCGAAGATGATCAGTACTTATTTTGTGACATGGCCTCTCTTCGGAGAACAGGAAGACTTATGGACAACACATACATTCATGTTATATCTAGCGCCCTTCTGCTATAACTTGCGTTTGTTGTATGCCTACTATTTCAATACACCACTTATATTTAATGAATAATTGATCGTCTGCTCTAAAGAACTGCCATCTAACAAACAGAATGCTTGCATCCACCCAGCGTGTGTGACTTAGAAATGAAGCATCCACTTCGGTGCGAGAAAAAAAACTCGAAAAGATTCTCGTCCGGGAACTGACCTTCCGGTTGCCATGGCTACCACACATGTTGCTACTGCTACTCTTTTCTCGCGGCAAGGACAAGCACAAGTCCTTTCGACCCGCCGCTGCGAAATAGTGACGACGTAGTACATTTGTGGAGCGAAAACAAAATTTCAATGTCTGCGCTTCGCCATCAATTTTTAATATGTCGTCCACTTGCTGACGGTTTAGGTCCCGGTCATTGCTACCATGTTCTCTCAGCTTCGCAACCGTGAAATGTTTGTATCGTTTGCCGCTACGATGTACCCACAATGTTGCATAACATGTTGCAACCTGCACCAGAAGACTTGCGGGATAAATTGATACAGCCTACGTCAACTTAACCAGCCGCTATCAACATCAGTCTGTATCCACGTTTGGTGATGAAATAATTTGGCATACTAGACTGGTAAATAAGTAAAATAATCACATACCTTGCCATTTTTTATGAAGGTGTTTGTTAAAGAGTGCTTCAAGTAATCTCCTTCAACATTTCTGCGGACATTCTCACCCAACGGAAAAAAAATGAACGAAGGAAAGGGTGCAACTGCGGAATGAACGTTTGCGCATTCCGTAAATGGCTAAAACCATGAGCTATGGTCAGCCAGGACTCAAACCAGAATTATTACTGAAAGAGAAAAAGAGAGAGAGAAAGAGAGACTGGTGTGGCGTGACGCCGGCTGGAGATGAGTCTGGTCCAGGGCGGGGGGGGCCCGGGGGGCCGGGGGGGGGGGGCCCGGGGGCGGGCGGCGGGCGCGGGGTGGTGGCGTGACGTCGGCTGGAGATGAGTCTGGGGTGGCGTGACACCGGCTGGAGATGAGTCTGGGGTGGCGTGACGCTGGCTGGAGATGAGTCTGGTGTGGCGTGGCTGGAGATGAGTCTGGTCTGCGGTAGAGGGCGGCAGCGGTGGCGGCGGTGGCGGCACTGCTAGTGCCATAGTCCAACAGGGACCGAACACGCAGCGGGTTCCTCTCATCCTGGCAGATCGGCGACTAACGCCATGGAACGCTGACCAACGATCCTCTCTGGCCTGTGTGACTGGTGTCTGCACTGAAAAATTACCCCGCTGAAAACAAAACTACCCAAGGCTCACGTGTAGCTCTTCGCGGCACCCAATGATGGCGAGTAATTTGAAAATTTACTATCGTATTTGGGGGTTAAGGTATACATATTCAGGGTCGTGGTGAGAGAGTAACTACCAAATCAGGGTTTATCCATGTAAGGGTAAATATTTACTCTTTTGCGATACACCTGATACATGCTCCACTCAACTAACTACGACGACAGTCTCGCAGATCGCGAGTAACTCCTACAGGGCGACTCGTCAATCGGGTGTCGCTATGTGGTTACGCAAAACGATTACCCTTAAGCGGATGTCTTACCCAAATAGTAACTCGCAGATTGATAGTCAGCGCCAGCCCACGTGCGTTAGCCATCACTGAAAATAAATTTACGTCCGACTGGTGGGTAAACTCGCAAATCGCGTCAGTTACTCTTAACTTACAAATTACTCTTTATCAGCTTCTCTTAACTTACTAATTACTCTTTATGAGTTATTCTTAACTGACGAGTTACTCTTCACTGACTACCCTTCATCCAATAGTTACACATCCTGATAATTCGCGGTCACAGAGTTACTCCCTCACAGTTAATTCCCTCCCTCCTCGAAGTGTCCCACAGTTAGTTCCCCCCTTCCTCGAAGTGTTTCTCTCCGTTACCTACCCTTCTTCCACGAGCTACTCTATTGTCATTACTCCTCGTCTTGTGGTTATCTTATAAGCGTCGCGGTAGCTCAGTGGGTAGGACCTTCGACACTTTGTTGCAAGATCGTCTGTTCCAGTCCGGCAACCGGCGGAATCTTCGAGTCCATCTGCGACCAATCCGGTGAGTGGTCGGCGGCGCTATAAAACCAAGCAGTCGAATGCGTCGTACAAATCCAAGGTTCTTCTTGTTAGGGGTTTTCTTTTTGCAAATTTATCCTCATGTAGAAGTCATTCTGTCGTTTTTAGTTTCCTACAGCGGTGCTCTCTTGAAGAATTCGCAGCACACAAATCACCCTTTGTAGTTATCCTTTGTAACACAATAGCTGTTCTATTATTTAAAATTTGTCCGCTCCTCATAGAAAACCAATGACTATAAATGGCATGTAGCCTGTTCTCTTCATTGGGTCTTCCATAAACATCAATCCGCTGAATGTATTTTGGGCTACCTAGCATGCTGTAGCCTTCCAATAAAAGTTGATCACTTGAACCCTTTCCAACATTTCCAAAGGCGTGAGACACAGAAAAAGCCATACATTTATTACTTCTATGCAGCAATGTCTAGGTTCAACAAAACGACCTTGGAGAGCCTCCGGACATGTCTCTACTTGCAGGGGCCTTTGCACTACCCCAATCCGTATTACACCAGAAAGGACACATCTTTAGACACCTTTGTAAAAATGTTCGTCTCCATCACATATTCCGGAATGGCCAAAACCGTGTTGGGGAAGCTCGTGGGGACGGGTTGTGAAAACACCGTGCACTTGTCTCACAAAAGTAGCCGGTATACTGCGTTGACTGGTTGAATTTCAGCACTTCCTCGCCCTCCTCGACGAACATATTTTCATCGATGCAAGGAACTGACTTCACAATGTACGACCACTGCATGACCTCCTACTCGTGGAAGAAGCACAGCAGGCGTTCTACCATCTCTTGTGCAAAATAAATTCCAACCGCATAAACATACCGATCAGAAAACAGTCGTCATAATAAATGCCTATTATGCCCTCTGGCAGAATTGAGTTTCTTGTTGGGGCAACACTCTGACTTTGGGGTGCATTTTTTTAAAGCTTTGGGCAGGCAGTAACAACCTGCAGACGCACAGCGAAGGGGTTGGGGTGGAGGTGGGAGGCCGCCCCTCGCCCTTAGCAAACAAAATATACTGGATGACACAACAAGCTATCGATATGTTCACCACGTAGAACAAACCAAAAACTAGATCAGATTTCCGCGCGTTCTCCACTTCATGAGATCTTAAGGTGATCAAGCCCCCTTAAGAAAATCCTGGCTGCGCCACCGCAAATTTGCGGCAGGTTTTGGAACCTACAATGCAAACTTTTAGTTCCACTCACATCAGCACATTTTATCAAGAAACTCTGGTGCCACGATCAAGCCACTGACAGATGCAGGGGAAAATTGAGGGTATGTGCTCCCGCGCCCTGATGAACATGTGGCTCCTATTTGACAGGAAAAAGGTGCTCTCTCTAGCACATTTGAGTGTACCTCTTCGCACTTCCCACTCAACGAGTGCTTCAGCTGATAGCATCTCTCATAATAGAAAATACTTCCACACTGAAAACGAATTTACCCTTGACTCGCGGGTTAATCCCGCAAATCGTGGGGTGTCGGTACACAGCCGATTCCAACCCCCTCAGACCATAGTAATGCAACTCTCATTTTGCAGCTTTGGTCACACCAGGACGACGGGTTTACCCTTTCTTTTTGGTGTCAGGGTTATTTTTTATCAGTTAATCTTGACTTACGAGTTACTCTTTATCAGTTACTCTTAACTTACGAATTATTCTTTATGATTTACTCTTAACTTACGAGTTACTCTTCACTAACTACCCTTCATCCAATAGTTACACATCCTGATAACTCGAAGTCACAGAGTTACTCCTTCGCTGTTGCCCTTCAGCGAAGTGTTTCTCTGAAACACCTACCCTTCTTTCACGGGCTACTCTATTGTCATTACTCCTCGTTCGGTGATTAGCTTACACGCGTCGCGGTAGTTCAGTGGGTAGGGCCCTCGACACTTTGTTGCAAGACCGTCCGTTCAAATCCCGCGATCGGCGGAATTTTCGAGCGATCCGCGACCAATCCGCGTGAGTGGTTGGCAACGCTGCAAAACCAAGCAGGCGAATGCGTCGTAACAAATCCAAGGTTCGTCTTCTTAGGGGCTTTCCTTTGCACTTTATCCTGATGCAGAAGTCAATCTTTCGTTTTTAGTTTTCTACAGCATTGCTATCTTCAATAATTCGCAGCACACAAGTCACCCCTTTGTAGTTACCCTTGACCAGTTAGTGTCCATCGATGCCTGCCATTAATCTGTAAGTTACTCGAGTATCACTGCGCCGAATTTTTGGATCAACCCCAATACTCTTACGCTTTTTCCTCGTATGAAGTATTCAGGCACCTAGTTTCGAAGCTAATCACTTATAGCCACACTCATTGCATGCTACTGCTTTTATCAGTGCGAGGATCGATATTACCCCTCCGTACTAGTCCTATCCACATGCCTATACCTTGCATAGTCTTCGTCTCACACAATACCAGTTCTATGGTTTACAATTCGCTCGCTGTTCATAGAAATCCAATAATTATAAATGGCATGTAGCTTGTTTTCTTCATTGACTCTTCGATAAACATCAATCCGCTGAAGATATTTTGTGGTACCTCAAGTCGCCTTCCAATGAAAACGGATCACTTGAACCCTTTCGTACATTTCCAAAGGCGTGAGGCATGGAAAACGGTACATTTATTACTTCCTATGTCTAGCTCCAATGTCTAGGTTCAACAGCACAACCTTGGAGAGTCTGCGGACATGTCTCCACTTGCAGGGACCTTTGTACCGCCCCAACCCGTCTTAACCCAGAAAGGACGATCTTTAGACGCTTTTGCAAACACGTTCGTCTCCATTACATATTTCGGAATGGGCAAAGCTGTGTTGGGGAAGCTCGTGGGGACGGGTTGCGCGAGCACCGTGTACTTGGCGTCTCACAGAAGTAGCCGGCATACTGTGTTGACTGGTTGAATTTCAGCACTTCCTCGCCCTCCTCGACGAACATGTTTTCATCGATGCAGCGAGCTGACTTCACAAGGTACGACCCCTGCATGAGCTCCAACTCGTGGAAGAACCACAGCAGGTGTTCTACCGTCTCTTCTGCAAAATAAATATCAACCGCATAAACATACAAATATGAAAACATTCGTCACAATAAATACCTATTCTGCCCTCTGGCAGAAATGTGGATCTTGTTGGGGCAGCACTCTGACTTTGGTGTATATTTTTAAGCTTTGGGCAGGCAGTAACAAACTGAAGAGGCTCAGAGAAGGGCGGCCGGGGGCCCACCCCTCCCCCTAAGGAAACAAAATATGCTGGATGAAACAAGAAATTTTCGAGATTTTCACGACATATCACGACAGAAATCGATGGGATTCCCGCGCGTTTTCCACTTCATGACATTGCTGGGGGTCAAGCCCCTTAAGAAGATCCTGGCTGCGCCTCTGCCAATTTGTGGCAGGTTTTGGAACCTACAAATGCAAGCTTTTAGTTCCACTCACATCAGGACATTTAATAAAGACATTCTGGTGCCACGATCACGCCACTGACAGATGTACGGAAAAATTTATGGTATGTATTCTCGCCCCCTGATGGACATGTGGCTCCTATTTGACAGGAAAAAGGTGCTCTCTAGCACATTTGAGTGTACCTCTTCGCATTTCCCACTCAACGAGTGCTTCAGCTGATAGCACCCCTCATAATACAAAATACTCCCAGTTCAGAGAAATGCTGCTCCCATAACCACAAATATTATTGTATTCCGTCCCTGAATAATAATGGAAATCGTGAGCTAATGCCCACCAAGTACGGTACTGCCCTTACCGCTTCTAAAAATTGCATACCCAGTCAACTGAATCTCCTCCACCTTACGGTACATTCGTAGGAGCTTCCTTGGCAGAACGGATACTCCTTCACCATTTTAGACATTATGAGCAGCCAAAATAGGCCGTATTCAAATGTTGGCATCTTGTAATTTGATTTAAAAATTAGATTAAAAAAAAAATTTCGTTCCCACCTTTCTTTGCATGGAAGATGAAGCTGGGTTAGGTTTTGTTATGCTATTTTTCTCTTTTAAACATTGTTTTGCGACTGTTACCTGAAGCACAACCCCATTGTCCTTGTTATTTGTCTGAACAATCGAAAAGTAAGCAATTGTCAGGCCATATTTATTTCCATAGGAAACAAGTCGTCACCTCATATTAGTCAGATGCATAAACATTGCATTATAAAAATAAATTTGAAGAATTCATCAAACACCCTGAAGCACACTATTATCCCCATCAAACACTATTATCCCCATCAAAATAATGATAGGGCAGGTTTCATTTTGCTTGGGTAACATGTTCTATATGTCCCCAAATTTGGAGGAAAATGTTTGATTCCTTCTATAAAAACAGGCTAGGCTAGGCTATGATAGATTAGGTTAGGTTAGGTTAAGTTCGTTTTTATATTTTAACACGCGTCATGGAGGGGGGGCGAAATCCGCCTACCCCTCTTGTTTTTCATACATAACGCCAAATTTTACCGGCAGATATACCCCATTGTTTGTGCACCTGCTTATAAATGAACGGCGCGTTGTTTAAAGCAAGACAAATGAAAATCTGTCGAAAAGTTTCGAGTTATGGGCCGTTAAAGTTAAAAACAAATCATCGCCGGACCACAAAAATCTGCGCTGATGCGCTTCCCGTATATTGGCAAAATGGAAGTTTTCTTGGATACACTAGCGACTTGGTTGATGTACATTCTATGCTGTATTGTTTCAAAGTCATGCTAAGTCACAGTGATCGTCAGGTCAAGTTCATGACAGGTTAATGGAACGAAATTTGTTCAACTGGAATGTTGTCATAAATGCCAATGACTGTTATGCGATTGATGCCACTTTGCATGCTACTCCCTGCACATACTGAAAACTACTGTTTGTCATTGTGTAACTAAGCGTTTCCATACTCTATTCATGTACTTCACTTCTTTCTTTGCGAAGCCGATTGCGTTGAGCCGCCCAACGGAGCAGTCGGTCTGCGGCTCGGTTCCGGTAACTGGAGCAGGTAATGACCTGATAAAGTGCTGCTATATAGGTGACCTGAGGCCAAATGCGTGGTCTAGCACCTGTATTGCGCCATTAGTAATGTCTAAAACATTATTGACGCCATTTTGGAGCATTTAAACATAATCACAGCGATCCATAACAATCAGAAGCCAATCCACGCAAAACTTGGATTGACAAATTTGGATATTTTGACCTCATTTGACCTTAAGTATATTGACCTAAGGTCATGAAATTTGCACTCGATAGAGTTCACTACCGTACCCATCCACTCTGTAAATTTCGTTGCTCCAGCTTTAATTGGAGCCGATATCTTAGGTGGTGGAATCCGCCCCCTCCAGTGCGCGTAATTTCCAGAGGCCCTCGAGGGCGCGTGTTCAAAATGAAAAAAATCAGAAATTGTATAATTGCGCTACACATTTCCCTTACATGTGCTTTCCTTACACGCTCGTTTCATGCAATGGTAGACTAGGTTAGGCCATGTTCCATTTTTAACAATGTATGTATTCCATTACAATGTATTTTTAATAATGTATTCTACCTACCTCACAGCCCAATTTTTGGTGTTATTTGGCCTGCCAACTAAAGCGCAAACATTTGCACAGTAAATAAGTGGTCACCTCATGTCAGCCAAATACATAAACATTACCTTATATTTTTTTTTCTCGAAGAACTCATAAAATACCTTAGGGCACAACATTTGTTTGTGAGGTACGTTGGAAAGCGTGCGAAACATTTTCAAGTTTTTTTTTCTCAAAGGAAAATGCTTCATTGCTTCTTCAAAAACAGGCTAGGCTAGCTGAGGCTAGGTTAATCTCCGTCAGTTTTTCATTAAAATAAATGAGAAAAAGTTGTTCAGGATTTTATATTCTTTCCATTTGTTCCTTACATGGATGGTAAAGATTGGTTAGGTTGGACTATATTTGATTTTTCGTTTCTAAACATCATTTTATGCAGTTACCTAACACACAACCCCATTTTTCGTATTACTTTACCTGCCAACTGTAAGCATTGGGACAGTAAATGAGTAGCCACATCAAGTTAGCCACATACACAAACTTTGCATTGGAAAAAGAAATGTTAAGAATTCATAAAATACTATAAAGATCAAAATTATGCCAATTTGCCCATCCCAATAATGTTAGGGAAGGCTTTGTTTTGTGTGTAGGGAAAATTGTGAAAATATTTGAAATATGTCCATACTTTTGATAACAATTTTGGATTACTTCTTCAAAACACGTCAGGCTAGATTAGGTCACGCTAAGCTATGAGAGGTTATCACTTGAAAATGAGAAGAATGTTCAGAATGTTTTCTGCGTGGAAGGTAAGGATATGTTAGGTTAGGTTATGTTCCATTTTCTTCCTTTTTAAACATTGACTTTCAGGCTATGTTACCTAAATAACATCCACATGCTTGATGTTATTTGGCCTGCCAACTGAAAAGTGAGCATTTTCGCAGTAAATGAGTTGTTAGATCATGCTAGCTACATAACTAAACATTGCACTCGAACAATAATTTTGAAGAATTATGGTGTAATACCGTATCTACAGCCAAAGCAATGGGTAGGCACCGGCGCCACTAAGCATAAACTCATGGTGCACCTTCTACCACCAGCCATGAGTCCAGTCGCAAAGCACTATTAGACCAAGGGGGCTTTAAAAAAAAAAACATTGGGTCCCAAACATTAAAAAAATGTCCTGGCTATTCAGTCGGTCTCCATTTATTTCCCCACAATTCATTAAATATAACAAGAACTGGTCCGTCAGTTCACTTTGGTGTGGGCTTGCTAAAAAAATGATCAATATTTAAGATGTCTATTGTAGGTACGAAAAGATGTGGGGGGGGGGGGCGGGGCGGGTTCACCTACACCTCAGGCATCATGCAACGAACAGCTCCACTGCTGCTTCTATATGGCTGAACCAGTAATTGCACTGTGTTTACTGAACACAAAAATGAACAAGCTATCCATATTCAAAGAGTTCCTGTCAATGAAAATCCTCTAACCACTTCTAAAGAACAACTTTTAAAAAATTGCAGTGGTGTGCCGTATTCTGAACGTGAACATGTTTTTGTGCAGGATTACCTCACTGCAGCTGTTGTAGTACAAGCTATTAGTGGCCATTAAGAGATACTTGTTTAATAATACAAAAATATTGAGTCACTTCCTTATGGCTTCGTTAAGCTCTTGGAAGCATAAAAAAGGTGCCTGTGAATTTGTCTAGCTCTGGAACAAAGAATCGGCAGAACTAGGCTTACAGACCTATATATTTTGGTAGGCAGGTTCATCATTCATGAATACTACCATCTTTCTGTTATTTATGGGCTGAACATGATGTGGAAGACGTTCAAGGGTATGTGCTCAGGAAATAGAATGTGTTCATGTTGTTCATGTGTTCATTCACCCCTCTTCCCCTAGTTGAGAACATTGGTAGTGCCATTTCTAACAGTGACCTGATAGACATTACGAGGCTGGATATCTCTCACTAAGCCAGGGAATCTTTTTTCCTATAAATATTTTCAGGCTAGAGGCAAAATGAAAAATTTACATTAACCGGGTACCAAACCAGGGGCGTTCAGACCCAACTTGAGCCACCCGGGATATCCAGCCGTAGACATGCGAAATATTTTCATTATTTATATATGCCAATTACCAACCTATAAATACTTACACTTTCTGTGTATGCCCGCATGTAAAGTTCTGGAACTTCATATGCCTTTCGTGGAGCATGTACGAAGACACCTCTTGCGCGATATTCAACGGCAATTCAAGATGCCTAACGCACGTGGGCTGACGTTTGGGTTAGTCTTTTGGGTAGGACAACCGCCTGAGAGTAATCGTTTCGGGTAATCACATAGCGACACCCGATTGACGAGTCGCCCTGTAGGAGTTACCCGCGATCTGCGAGACTGTCGTAATTAGTTGAGTGGAGCATGTATCAGGTGTATCGCAACGGAGTAAATATGTGCCCTTCCATAGATAAACCCTGACTTGGTAGCTACTCTCTCACTACCACCCTGAATATGTATACCTTAACCCCAAATAAGATAGCAGATCTTCAAATTACTCCCCAACATTGGGTGCCGTGAAAGAGTTACCCGTGAGCATTGGGTAGTTTTCTTTTCAGGGGGCATGTTTGTTTTCAGTGCAGTTCGGAGAAGTGCTGCTCCCATAACCACACATATTATTGTATTCCGTCCCTGAATAATAATGGAGGATCGTGAGCCAATGCACACCAAGAACGGTACTGCCTTCACCGCTTTTAAAAATTGTATGCCCAGTCAACTGAATCTCCTCCACCTTACGGGACATTCGTAGTAGCTTACTCAGCAGATATCTTCGTATATGCTCCGCGAGGGGATATGAAAGTCCAGAACATCACATGCGGGCCTACATAAAAATGTAAGTATTTAGGTTCATAATTGGCATATCTAAATAATGAAAACATGTCGCATGTCTATGGCTGGATATCCCGGGTGGGTCAAGTGGGGTCTGAGCGTCCCTGGTTTGGTAGCCTGTTAATGCAAATATATAATTTTGCATTTTTGCAGTTTTCATGTATAAAATACCCCATTTGGTTATCAATCCATTTTTATATCTCAAATTGAAGGTTATGCTAGGTTAGCACGGGCCCTGGAGTGGGGGGGGCGGCGAAATGCGTCCACGGCTCCGGTTTTTCGCACATAACTCCAGATTTTGCCGGCCAATGTACGCCATTCTTTGCGTACCAGCTCAGAAATGACCGACGCGTTGCTTAAAGTTAGAAAACGAAAATCCGCCGAATTTTTTTTCGGGTTAGGGGCGTTAAAAATCGCGGCGCCAAACAACAAACATCGGCGCTCATGAGCTTCCCGTATATTGGCAAAAGGGGAGCGTTCTTGGCGACATTGGCGATTTATTTCATGTGTATTGTTACACTTTATAATTTCAAAGTCATGTTTGGTAGCGAGGTCGAGTCAGGTCAAGTTCATGACAGGTTAATGGAACCAAACTTGGTCAACTGGAATGTTGACAAAAATGCAAATGACAGTCATGCGATTGATGTCACTTTGCATGTTACTCCCTACACATCTTGAAAACTACTGCTTGCCTTGCCATCGTGTACTTAAGCATTTAAATACCGTATGCATGTACTTCACTCCTTTCTTTGCGCAGCCGATTGCGCCGAGCCGTCCAGTGGAGCAGCCGGACGGGTTGCGGTAACTGGAGCAAGTAATGACCTGATAAAGTGTTGCTATGTAGGCGACTTGAGGTTAAATTCCTGGTCTAGCATCTGTATTGCATCATTAGGAATGTCCAAAACATCACTGATGTCTATTGTGGAGCATTTAAACACAATCACAGCGATCCATAACAATGGCAAACCAATCCACAGAAGACCAGTTAAATTTTTTTAACCTCATTTGACCTTGAGAATATTGACCCAATGTTATGAAATTTGCACACAGTAGAGTTTACTACCGTATCCACCCATTCTGCGAATTTCGTTACCCCAGCTCTAATAGAAGCCGAGTTCTTAGGGTGGCAGAATCCACCCCCTCCAGTGCACGTAATTTTATGAGGCCCTCCAGGGCCCGTGTTAGATTCTGTTGCATTTATAGTTTATTTTTTAAACATTGCTTTTTATCAAACTCAAAGCCTCTTTTTGGTGTTACTTTGCTCACAAACTGAAAAGCAAACAATTGCACAAAAATGAGTGGTCCTAAACGGTGTCATTCACATTCATAAACATTGCATTGGAAGGGTATATTCCAAGGATTCACAAAACACCTTAAAGCATGAATTTACTACTGAACCTTCCAGGGCAGAATTTGTTGAAAGGATTTTCTTGATTGTTTTCATCTAAAAAAGCAACTAAATGTGGACCAAAACCTAGCCAAACCAAAACTGATCTTGCAGAAAATATATTCAGTAGGAAAATATATTTTAAAACCTTCTAAATAATCTTTCAACTAAAAAGAAAACCTAACCTCACCTATCTAGCCAAGATGAACCTAAGCCTATATGCTTACTTCATGGAGGTAAAACTTGTAAAAGTTGTTTTGTAGATACCTTAGCCCGCGCCGTACCGGAGGGGTCTTCAGGGTTTTTGCGGATAGTGAACGAACGGCGCGGGGCAGCGCGCCGAAATTTGGGATACCTTTTTCCACATCAAATTGTCATGTTATGCCAAACTTTTGAAGTCAGGTCATCGAGGGTCAACGAGTTAACCTAGGTCAAGTGAGGTCATCTAGAAAAAAAAGTTTAACCAGTCGTCACGCTTCAACGGATGCAGATATTCTAAGGAAACTTTCAGCGTTTGCTTATCCTTAAGGATGCAACAAAAGGTGTGTGATAAATGATTAATTTTTTCCCCGTTTTTATCTACTTATAAATTTGAATATTTGCCTATTGGAGTCTAAAATAAGCATTTTGATTAGAGCAAGTTGACTTCCAACAACGATTATCGGTCAGCTCTACCCATAAGAAAAGAAAAATTAAAGAAAACCTTAAAGGTCAAAATTTTGACATTTCACAAATAAAAGTTTCGTTGGTGGGGGATGTTATGGCACTGGTCGATTTCGCTGTCCTTTTCTGATGAAAAATATTTTGTTTTTCAAGTATCCCCAAAATGAACTTCCCAGAGCCAAAAATATAATATAAGTTGTGAAAAGTCTTCAAAATATAGCCCCCCTAGTGTCGTCACTTTGGAGAAAATTGTTTTGGAGCGTGGATCCGGGACCTACTCATCGAGCGTTTTCCGATGACGCCTCTTCCGTGTTCGTGCGACGCTTAGTTTGGATTTTAGAGGGGGGTTACGATCCCCACGGAGACGGGAGTGAGGATCTGACCGTGGAGACGGGGCGGGGTTAACACGCGCCCTGGAGGGCCTCTGAAAATTACGTGCACTGGAGGGTGGCGGATTCCTTCTCATTCCCTAAGATATCGGCTCCTATTAATGCTGGAGCAACGAAATTCGCAGGATGGATGGGTACGGTACAGAACTCTATTGTGTGCAAATTTTATGACCTTAGATCAATATCTTCGAGGTCAAATGAGGTCACAATTTCACAATTTTCTAGTTTCGCGTGGGTGAGCTTGTCATTGTTCTGGATCGCTGTGATAGTGCTTAAGTGCTGCGAAATGGGCATCAATGATGTTTTTGACATTATTAATGATGCAATACAGATGCTAGACCTTGCACTTGACCTCATATAACCTATATAGCAGCACTTTATTAGGCCATTACTTGCTCCAGTTACCGGAACCGGTTCGCCCGCCCGACTGCTCCGTTGGGCGGCTCGGCACAATCGGCTTCGCAAAAAAAGGAGTATGGAACATGAGTGAAGTATGGAATCGTTTAGGTACACAATGTCAAACAGTAGTTCTCAGGATGTGTAGGGAAGTAACATGCAAAATGACATCAATCGCATGAGTCATTTGCATTTATAACAGCGTTCCAGTTGACCAAGTTTGGTTCCATTAACCTGTTATTAATTTGACCTGACTTGACCTCGGTGACCTAACATGACTGTAGCTACATAACATAACCATACACATCAAACAAGTCGCTAGTGTTGCCAAGAACACTTCCCTGTTGCCAATTTACATGAAGCTCATCAGTGCTGATTTTTTTTTAGTCTGGCGGATTAAAAACAAAATTAACGGCCCCTAACTAGAAAAATGTTTGAGCGATTTGGTTTTCGTGCTCTAAGCAACGTGCCGGTAATTTGTAAGCATGCAAGCAACCTATGACCTATACCGGCCGGTAAAATCTGGAGTTATGTACGAAAAACTGGAGGGTGGGCGGATTTCGCTCCCCCTCCAGGGTGCGTGTTAAAGTGCAATAAACCCCAAAAATGCAATAATCACAAGCTTCTAGGAAGCTTCTAGGAAGGTATCTATGTACCTAACTATGCATGCACTAGTTAGTTATTAGGGCTTTAGGGCGCATCGACTACATTGGTCATGTAGCGCCCAAACTAGGTATGTACTAAGTAATAGGCAAAGCTTGTCTGGTATTGTCAGATTTGAAACTTTTCCGAACGAAAGGGTGAGGAAGCTCACCAAAGGCCAATGCATTTTTCATCCAACAGACTTCAAAGAAAAGACTAGCCTATTATCAGAGTACTTCCTTGTTGATCATGGTCATCCAGATTCGATCAGCATTCGAGTGTACAGTGGTATCGTCATAGTGGTAAACTTGCAGTACTAGGTAATTTTTGAGTTCGTGAAATTTCCTTTTCTGATGCAATGCTTATAAATATTGTCAACATGAGACAAACACTCATTTCCTCTTCAAGTAGATCCTTTTTAGTTGGGAGGCAAAGCAATACCAAAAAAGGGGCTTGGATTTCGGTTAGATAGCATTAAAAGTGATGCTCAAAGTAACAAAAAACAATGTAGCCTAACTTAACCTAACCTAGCCTAACCTTCCATGCAAGAAAACAAATTGTTTAAAAATGGACAATTTTCAAACAACTTTTTGCATAAAAAGATGCAACTGAAAAAAAAACTTCACTTAACCAACCTAGCCAGCCCCATTTTTGAAGGATCAATTTCTTGGAAAATATCTCCAAAATTGTTTATTTTAATCAATTATTTTTTTTCAACATCAAACAGAAGTAGCGACGAATCGCGAGGACTTGGAAAAATTAAAACTAGCCTTTGAGCTTTAGGATTGATCTTGCCACATCCTGGATAAAAATGTTACTCGCGGGTTCACCATGGGCTGTCGATTGATAATGGATCTGGGTAAGCTTGGGCGAAAACCACAAAAAAAATATGAGGCAACCGAAGAAATCAGCTTGAATTTTGATCCGTCAAGACTATTTCTACATTTAAACTTTCTGATAATGCACAACAAGACAACACGAGTGAAGAAGTGAAGAAGAAATCGATTCAAAATTGAAGTGCAACCGCAGCAGGACACGGTTAAGACAGTCTTTCTTCACCAACAGGGTAGTAGAACACCGGAACCAGCTGCCAGAAACCATTGTCAGTAGCAGCACATTGAACACCTTTAAAAACAGCATAGACAATCATTATAAGAATAGAGGGCTTGCTTTGCAGTATTCCAGGGAGGTCTGATCGACGGAGTTGGTGGACAACTGGCTGAGTGTCCAGAGTGCAACCATGAATGGCCCTTGTGGCTCATAGTTGCACTAACCCGTTATGTCTTTATGGCTTGATGTCTAAATGCAGCTTAGCTTGAGCACTGCGCGCGAACCTGATTTTCCATCTTTGAATACCATCTGAATACCAATGGTAGCTTTCCATTATTCTGGTCTGGTTGTATTTTTTCGCAAAATATAGCACGCGTGAGCATGATCACCAAAAAAAATTGTTCTGCAGAGTTGATAATTGTGTGCACGACTTAACGGCATAATGAGATGTGTAAGCTGACCATGTCTGGGTGTCAGAGACAGCTAAAAAATATTCTTTGATTTGGTGCAATCGCCATTGACAATCGTGGTAACCCTAGCGAAGGCACCAGCCCAATGATAGCAATAAAACAGCAGTTAAAGGGTTAATAACTAAGAGGTTTCAGATACATGCATACTGTACAGAAGATCCGTAAGGAAAAAACGATAACTGTTAACCCGGCAATCACTGAGGTGCTTGCACTCATACAAGCCACTGGAAAGGGGGAGGGGATTTTCTCATTGTCTTGTACAATCCCTATTGAATCGCAAACAACCAGTCGATTAGGCCGATTCAAACTGCATTCGATCCTTTTGTCCCATGTGAACAGTGTCTTAATTAACTATCGCTTATTAGAAAGACGCGCGACGCGCACAAAAAGCTGCCGGCCTCCAGGCTCGAACCGGCTACCTCCGAGCCGGAAAACCGACGCGCTACCAACTGCGCTACCAACACCGATTCGCTGCGCCCGCTTAAGTTAAATAGTGTCGATGGATATGACATGGGTCTAAATAACACCACTTTACACAATAACTAACAAATTCGTGTGAAAGTCTCCCATGATTATCGAAATACCATGAAACAAGCTTTCAGATGACGTATAAATTGCACCACTCACGTATACTTGTTAGCCAGGAACGTACGCGGAAAAGTACCATTTCTTGCTGTCGTGATAATGTGCTGAGCCCAAATCAGCGCCCAGATGACGTCCCCGGCTGCCAATGAACATTGACAGGGGCCGATACCCACAAAGTCAACTTGGTTAGCATATCATTGATGCAATCTGGTGATAATGTTAGCATGTGCGTTGATCCCCTGTCAGTTATCATATTGTTTCTGTGTGCTATATGCAATCAATCATGCCATACTGTGCCATTCACCAACTTGTGGACAATTTGGTAATTGCTTGCCCATTGTATCATGGCTGGGTAGTAGTGGTAGTAGGGTAAGAGGGAGTTTCCAAACACTTAATGCATGGAACAAATTGCTCTACTGCTGCTTTTGTGTGGCCAAACCAGTAATTATACTGTTGACTGAATTTCAAAAAATGAAGATGGTATCCATTTTCAGATGGTTCTCTCTATCAAAGTCATCTAACCACTCACATAGAGCTACTTTAAAACATATAATTGTTTTGTAGTGTTGTGCCATATTCTGAACATGAAAGTGGTTATGCAGGATTACTTCACTGTAGCTGTTGTGGTACCAATTATTAGTAGCCACTAACAATACTGGTTTAATTGCCAAAAATATCAGACCTGAAAGTAAATTTTCAGGGAAATGTGCTTTTTAGTTAATATTTGACTTCTTGATTTCCCTTTCCAATGCAAAGTTGATTGATGTGGTTAAAATGTGACCACTCTCACCTGTACTGTGTGAGATGTGATTTAAGGTTTCATTATTGCAGTTTTGAGTGTTTACAAGTGACGTTTTGCTCATTTTTACCTAGGCAAAGCTAAAATGAGGTTGGGATAAGTTTGGCATTTCTTTAGCTTCCTCAATTTTCAGATTGAATTGTTCATGAATGTGATTTTTTTAAATTGGAAGCTAATTTATGTTCCCTTCTGAAAAGAGGCAAGGCTGGAGCTGTGTGAGTTTTTTACAATTGCACCTGCAGAAGAAGATTTGCATTTTAGTTGAGGTGGCATTTGAAGAAAAAATTGTAAATGCATGTTTCTGAATGTCATTAAGATGATATGACCATTGTATTCCAGTGCAAATGCATGCTTTTTAGTTCGTAAGTGAAGTAATGTGAAATGTGTTGCTTTCAGTGGGGTAGTTGGTAATGAAGGATAATGTTAAATGTATAAGCAGTGCATCCAAACCAATGTCATCCATTGAATATCTTTGATATCACATATGCAACGATGCTGGTTGAGTTATCACCACAATCCTTCCCCAGTCCAAACCTAACCTACCTCTTTTTCAGGAAAAACACTGTTGTTTCTATTCTATCCTACAAATTCCAAAAACCTTCATATTTATATATAAGAAGCCCAAATGAAGACAATTTTTTAGACAGATGTATGGACTGAAATTCTTGAAGCTTACTAGCAACTTCTTCCCAGTATCCTAAAAATAATTTTCCATAAACTGTGTTGAATGAAGAACAAGGCTACTTGGGAGTAGTGAAAGATCAAAAGAAGACAGGATAGGCAGTCATGCACGGAAAGCCAAAACCAGGTTTAATTATACCAAAAAAATGAATACATATATTTGCATGTGGCTATTTCTAATATTTTTATCATGATATTCCAGCAGAATAATGGCCAGCCCTTTCTACATGGAGTAAGGATAACAGATTCAGCCTAGGATACAAAATTTATGCTTCCATTAACTGAGTTTCCATGTCATGAGGTGAATTAATATACCGTGCACAATTGATGTGAGTGTGTAATTAAGGTACAATGGATCTACCATTTCCTTCGTGAATCACGTTCAACATCCAGAATACAATATCAGTAGGTTTTAGATGACCGAACATGAGTATGTTTTAGGAGGTCCATAAACACATAAAGACATAAAGACATAAAAGATCAGTGCAACTCTGAGCCACAAGGGCCCTTCTTGGTTGCACTCTGTACACTGAACCAGTTGCCCACCAAATCTGCCAATCAGCCCTCCCTGTAATACTGAAAAGCAAGCCCTCTATTCTTATAATGATTGTCTATGCTGTTTTTAAAGATGTTCAATGTTCTGCTACTGACGATGTTTTCTGGCAGCTGGTTCCAGTGTTCCACTACCCTGTTGGTGAAGAAAGTTTGCCTTAACCTTGTTCTGCTGTGGTTAATTTTAATTTTGAATTTATGACCTCTAATTGCATCATTTCTGTTAAATTCAAACATTTCCCCAAGGTATCCCCTCTCCAGACCATTGACAAATTTAAAGACCTCGATGAGATCTCCTCTCAGCCTTCTATATCTAAGTGAAAACATATTCAATTTCTTCAATCTTTCCTCATATGCCAGGTTGCTTATGCCATTAACCATTTTTGTAGCCCTCTTTTGTACTCTCTCTAAAAGGCAACAATCTTTTTCATAGCTAGGAGACCAAGCTTGGATGCAGTATTCCAAATGTGGCCTGACGTATGCACAGTAAAGCTTCCTGATCACTTCCTCACTTCTGTATGATACATTCCTATTTATTGCCCCGAGCATTCTCAGTGCCTTCTTCCTGGCTTCCTTCGTCTGTTCTGATGCCCCCAATTTTGTGTTTAGAATAACACCTAAATCCTTCTCCTGTTGAGTCACTGATAGCACTTGGCCACCCATCAAGTATGGAGCCTTCATATGCTGCTTACCTACATGCATGATTTTGCACTTATCAAAGTTAAATTTCATTTGCCATTCTTCGGACCACTTCACAAGTTCGTCTAAGACCTTCAAATCATCTGCAAATTTCAAAACTTTACTGCTTAGGCCACTTTCAATGTTATTTACAAATATAATGAACAGTAATGGCCCTAGTACTGACCCCTGGGGGACTCCACTAAGAACATTTTGCCATGATGACTTTGTACCATTTAGCATCACTCTTTGCTGTCTATCTGAAAGCCACAACTCTATCCATTTTAAGATGCTACCTGCAATACCATGGGACTGAAGGTCCAACATCAGTTGTTTAGATTAGATTCAGTTAGGATATTTTTGTAATGTGACATCAGTGTTCTTTGTTAGCCACCAAAAACCCCATTTCCCCACATTTTGCATATTTTCCATATTATTCCATATTCTCCCCACACTTTCCATAACCTCTTACGTCTTATCGCGTGGGGGATTGCATGTACTGTCATTGTCAACATTGGTGCTTTCCTAGTGTTTGGAAAAATCTTAGTTGAATGATGTTAATGTTATTTTTGAGTGAAATTACTTTTTTTTGTAGATATCAGCACATGAACTTGAACTGCCGATTTGCTGAGATTTCATTTCCCGTTGAAATGAATATCAGCTTCCTTCAAATCACATCAGATAATGATGTGAATTGAAGGAATGTTAAATGCTAAACGTGACGGTGGGGGGGGGGGAGATGTGTGGCCTGGTCCATGGCCAGAAAGAAACCAGCGGACCGATCGCTGGGCACCCATTTGCGTATCCCGAAGATGAACCACGAGAAGCGTTCTGGACTCACCTCCGCGGCCTGACGGTCCCCACCGAGGAATTCTTCCACACATTCAGAGAGATGGATGCAGCGTTTTGTGTTCACCATGCCCAAGAACCCAACAATCTCAGGAGACATCCAAAGGTCATTGAAAGTTTCCGCCAGGTGTTGGAATCCAGATTCAATTCCATAGACAAAATATAATTAAGTGCTTTGCGAGGATCCGGACATTTATTCATCTCGGGCTGGTGAACAAGGTGAACGTCGCCAAGCTCGCAAAACGGCAGCAGCGGAAAGCCGAGCAGTTTGTTCAGCGACTGCGAAGTATGGGCCGCACTTGGGCGATACTTCACATTCAGATCAGTGTTTGAATCTTTCATTGTTTGGACGTATTGGTGCATCACCTGCCGTTGATCATATAGCAGCATATCAGGACTTTCTACACAAATATTACACGAGACTAAACGTACGTGTTGCAGTCGTACCGAGTGTATGTCCAGCTCAACAACTGATATGTGCCTGTGTTTGTGAAGGCGGTAGAGCGTAGCCTGTAGGTTTACACGTACTCATCGTCCCACTACGGTGTTCGTGAGTAGTCTGTGTATGTATGCATGTCGAGTTGTTCTCAGCCACAGATGTCACGATGAGAATGTTCCATCTATTCTTGCCAGTTCGTCCGAATTTATAATGTGCCAGATATGTACGTACTGTAATGTACGTACATATCTGGCAATCTCCTGGCAATCTGGCAGATCTGGCAATCTACGTAATGTACGTAGGTATTGTAATGTATTGCCGCAATGCAATCTCATTAAGTACCGTGGCTTATCTGCACCTGCTACCGATAACCTCTTATGTCACGCGTTTGGTGGAGCCGCGGTAGCTTAGTCCGTAGGGTGTTGGGCTCTTGACCGCAAGATTATGGGTTCGAGTCCCGCAACCAGCGGAATTACCGAGTCCACCCGCGACCAATCGGTTTGAGAAGTTGGCGACGCTATATGGCCTAGCAGTTAATTGCGTCGTAAAGGAACCCAAGGTTCTTTTTCTGCAGCATGTAATCAGAAAACTATACCACATTATGTATACGTTTGTACAGCGTGCAGCCACTATAAAGCAATCGCAGTGGCTCCAGATTATCGGGCCCTCTTCCCATAGATCCAGGGATACTATTCTGGTGGTATTTCCACATGGGGATACAATACGTGCATGACGAGAGAAAGTAAAATAGATGGTTATATCACATTCTGTACACGGTCGGACAGCGTGAAAACACCATGAAACAATCGCAGTGGCTTCAGATCATTATGATCTCTTCCATTAGATCCAAGGACAATTCTCTGGCGGTGTTGCCGCATGGGGATGCCAAAAAAAAGTGCATGACGGCAGCAAGTACCATAGAAAGCTATGCCACATTTTTCATACATTAGGGGGCGTGAAACCACCATGAAGCAATCGCAGTGGCCCCGGATCATCACGACCTCATCCCATAGATCTAGGGATCATATTCTGGTGGTATTGTCACATGGAGTTACCAAAAAGTGCATGACTGCAGAAAGGAAAACCGGTTCTATCACCTTAGGTATATGTTAGGGCAGCAAGAAACCACCATGAAACCAGCGCAGTAAGTTCAGATCATCAAGATATCTTCCAATAGATCTGGGGATCATATTCTGGTGGTATTTCCACGAGGGGATACCAAAAAGAGCACGGCGGCAGAAGGTAAAAGAGATGCTTATATTACATTATGTATATCAATATAAGTATACGGTCGGACAGCGTGAAACCACCATGAAACAATTGCAGTGGGTTCGGATCACCAGGACCTCTGCCATTAGACCTAGGGATCATATTCTGAAGGTATTTCCACATGTGGATACCAAGAAGTGCATGGTGGCAGAAAATAAAAGAAGCGGCTATACCACATTATGTATCCGTTGCGGCAATGAGAAACCACCATGAAACCAGCGCAGTGGCTCCAGATCATCAGTAATTCTTCTAATATATCCAGTGATCATATGCTAAAGGTATCGGCTCCGAGTAAAATGTCCCGGCGGCTCCGGCTCGGGCTCCGGCTCCGTACATCTCAAACGTAATCGGTCCATTAAATAAGAGCTAGGGGGATGAACAAAAAGTTAGCCGCGACCACTCAGAGGCGCAAACGTCAGACAATTATAAGCAACTTTCCCATATAAACCCTGTATCTATATCTAAATAAACACCCGCCCCCTGCCAAATCACTTTGAATTTAATCAATAGATTGTGTTTGTGTTTACACAACCCAATCAATAGATAGATAGGCAATAGATAATCACATATTATGCAATGATACACCCCTTTTTAATTACGCCAATTACCCTTTTGGAGGCACGCTTGAAATTAAAAGGAAGAATATATGCATATTTCTTGAAATAGGGTCATCAGACATGCAATGGTCAGAATACAAGGTACACAATACACAATGCAATATAGTCATGCGCAGAGTACACCGCAAGCATGCAGAACACTCATGCACATTAGGCTGTATCGTCGACACCTTTTTTGCCGCTGATCACGGCGACGTGGACGTGAGAACAATATGCCACCATTCATTGTTCTTGAATATTATCCCCCATCCTGCACAAAGCGGAATAATTTTGGGTGCGCTTATGTACAGGCTACACTAGCGCCACCACGTGGCCAAAGTCCAACCTACCGTGACAACTTCGGTTGTAACTGCTGTAGCTCCTCATGCAATGGTCATGGAGATAAAATATGATTGCTGACGTATTCCAGAGCATTCTTACAGCGAGTGGGCGTCATGACATCACGCTCAATCTCCGTTGAAAGCTCTCGGGTGGGATCAAACCCCATAGAAACTCTGATGGCTTTGTTGGTGTGTAGCTCTAGTCTGCATCATGACGTTTGACGTCCTGCCTGCCCTTGCCATGCCATACATGTATTTCTGCTCTTCCTCCTGCCTCAGCCACACTGTACCTAGGTGTCATTATTCCTATCCGTCCCTGCCGCCAGCCTCTCCCTGTACCTTGCCTGCACCATCACCCTGCACTTCCTGTAATTATCCCGCGGCTGCATCTTCCGCACTTTGGACTGGCTTCCCCCTGTCGCCTTCCTCTCCCTATACTCTCTACGTCTGTTATGGGTGTTAGTAATAATTTTAACGGTAACCTGATCCATGTGCCTTGTGCTGACACATTGGTGTCCCTACCGACGGACAGCCGTGCGTCTGTATGGGTGTTGATGTTCCAATTCAGTAGTCATTTGATAGGCGCGTTTCCTGTATCAACCTTAGTATTCACACCTGTGAACATCTGTACGTCTGGTGTCGGTGTGGAGTTGATGTTCTCATCTTAGTCGTTAGTTGATCTGAGTGTTCTTAGTATTTTCGTTGCTATTCATACCGGTGAACAACTCTCACCAACGCGAATGGAGTTGGCCGTCCCCCCCCCCAGCGCCGCGGTACGAGATGTGACCAAGACAGTGACAATATGATATAGCCCAGAGTATTTAGTAGTCATTGCTTTGCCAACATTTGCCTCAGGGAGCTAGGATAGGGAATTCTGGGTGAGAATTCACACCATAGGCAAAAAACATTTCACCTCCTAAATTGGCAATGGCAATCTATCTGTTGCCCAACCTCTATGCTGACGTACGAACATGTTTTTAAAAACGTTCATAATTTATATTTTCATACCACCGTTCCCATCCTATAATCCAATGTCCTTCACAGGTACTCATCACAGTGAGAATGTCCTTGCACAGCAAAGCCATTCATTTCTGTATCTGACCGCCGAGAAACCTGCCTAAAAGCCAGGTGCCGACAAACAAGGACGTAGTTAACTATGTGCGACTTTTGTTAGGCGAAACGGTGAACCAACGTGCGAAAGACCTCTCTGAACGTATTTTTAGGCCTGTGGCTCTGGAAGTGACCAAGATATAGGAGAACGATGGGATTCCAGCAATGAAATGCGTTCAGAGAAAGATTGCTTAGTGCTACAAGAGGTATCAACGCATGAGCAAGATCACAAAGGATTTCCGTATCAGCAAGAATCCTGCCTGGGAGAAAGAAGAGCGCTTCTTCAAGGAGCTCTTCGATATCGCGGCGTGCAGGTGCAAGGACCTGCGCCGCTGTGACTGCCCACGAAACGACAGTGTCCGAAGCTGAAGTTGGCTTCCTCAGAGACCAGAGGGTGCCGCGGAAGATGTTCCCGGGGAGCATCGATTCTCAGGAAAGCACCCGACGTCAGACAGCAGCATCAAGAAGGGCAACACTGGACCAGAACGGAAGACGGGCGTCGCCAGCTCCCTCAAACCCCAGACATCTCGAATCGTCCAACGAGGCCGGCCCGTCTGGTCTGCTACCTGCTACGCCTGCATCTGCTGCTACATATCATGCTGGCGGCGCGGTGGAGGACAGTTCGGACTCTGCATCCGTTAATGCAGCTGACGCGCCCGGTAATGCAGACTGGGAGGGTGGCGGTGCTGAACCAGGGTCAAGAAATCTGGAAACACTGACAAACACTACGCTGGCGGCCGACAGATTCGGGGTCTCGAACCCCGCAATGGCCGCTATTGTCAACGCGTTCCAGGTGGACATAGGGAGGATATCGCCAGATAATCCGACATTGGTGGCTGACCCCATGAAGGTGTGGCGTAAAAGACGTCGCGTCCGCCACGCCTCGTCCCAGGACAGAGCCGAGCGGCACCACGATACGGCGCTGAGCGGCCTCTATTTCGATGGCCGAAAAGACCTCACCTGCGTCGACCGGGCCTCCGACATAGCTCAGGAGGAGCATATCGTCGTACTGGTGGAGCCCGGCGACCAGTATCTGATCCACTTTACGCCTCAGTCAGCGAAGGCCATAGATCCAAGTCAACGACTTGGTCAACATCACCAATGAGCACGGCGGCAAAGTCCTGGGCTGCGACGGAGCCGCAGTGAACACAGGCCGATATGGTGGCATCTGTCGACTGTTCGAGGTGATTCAGAAGAAGCCAGTGCATTGGTGTATCTGCCAGATGCACACGAATGAGCTTAATTTGCGGGAAGTGTTCAGGAAACTGGACGGGAAACCACGGGACCAAACTCCTTCACTGGTCCGCTTGGCAAATCTGTGTCTGGGCCGGTGCACCGCATGGCTGTCGGCAACTTCATCCCAGTGCCCGGCCATGTCCCGGACTTGCCACAGACGTTGGTTGCTGGCCTCAGCCACGATCAGCAACTGCTCTACCAGCTCGCCGTCGCCGTGCAGACCGGCGCTGTACCAGAGGAGATCGCGCACCGAAAGATCGGACCGCTCAACCATGCCAGGTACAATTTGTGGTTCCAAACTGATTTGAAGTGATACAAATCGGCTGGATTTTTTTCCTCGTATTAGCAAAGCTTCAGCTTAAGAGATGACTAAGAAGCTTGGATTTTTTTAATGGAAATATACGTTTTAAAGGCAACAAACGCAATTCGCGACTCATTTTATACATTGCTGTGCCTATCACCTGTCCATTTAATGCATGCTATTCCATTACGGCACTAGATGCGATTTACATCTTTATAGGCAATACAAGTTATATGTAGCAACAAACACATTTGATTGGGCAATAATTAGACTCGTAATACTCGGGTGACTGACATTGGCTGCGCGACTTCCGCGGCTCTACATCTCAGCCACATCACCATCTGCCGAGCTGTCAGGCCTAGTTCGTTACCTGCTCAGTCACTACGTGCCGATGTGGTTCCACATCGGGGCCAACAGCAGCTGCAGCAACGGTGCCAAAAACGCCATGAGGAGCTTGGAGCTGCGGAGGACGCTGCCCCGTGAGCTTCAAGACGAGATCAAGCCAGTTATACAGCGCAACGCCTACTGGTGCCACCCAGTAGCCGTGCTCCTCGCGATGATGGCGAACCCGGACCCGGAGGTGCGCGCCCGGGCCGTGCGCACCATTAAACAGTGTCTCCAGCAGCCTCACGCTGATATGCGGCCATACGTGCTCCCTACCGTAAACGTTGCCGTCGCAGCCTTCACTGAGCTGTTCGAGTGGAGCACGACCCTGATAACTGAGCCGCCTCTCACGAGGGCTCTGAGCGATGCCGCGCTGGAGGACATCCGGAATGTCCCGCTGGAAGTGGGTAACTATCCCGTCCACACCATGGCAATGGAAAGGGCCGTAAAGGCAGTGACGGGGGCGGCCAGTGTGGTCGTCGGTGAGACCCAGCGGCACGGATTCATCTGTAGTCGGCTAAGGCACCGAGAGCAGCGGCCGGCTGTTGGGAGTAAACGGTCATTCGCGCTGGCCATGGGATCTAGGGTGTGACTGATGAGCTTGACAATCGACAGTGAACACGTGGTTGTTGGCATAACGGATTAGAGCCATTCCAAGGCGTCTGAAGTCAGTGTAGGCCGCTGGAGACAGAGAGTAAATAGGCATTGATCGTCGCTTCATCATTTGGAATCTGAACAATGATAGTAGCATTTGAACTTAGAGGTAAAATAGTGTGATGTTGAGGGCCGTCGTGTTCTTCGTTGTGCCAGGCTTGACATGTTGCTTGATTTAAGTCGGGGCCAATAGTGAGTCTAAATGTAATATGATTACGTATGTACAAATGTCCATTTGTAGCTAGGACGTTCAGGAGTTCGTGTTCATTCCATACCTCTTCCTCCAATAGGGAGAAAGTTTGGGCCGGCCCCTGTCAATGACCATTGGCAGCCGGGGACGTCATCTGGGCGCTGATTTGGGCTCAGCACATTATCACGACAGCAAGAAATGGTACTTTTCCGCGTACGTTCCTGGCTAACAAGTATACGTGAGTGGTGCAATTTATACGTCATCTGAAAGCTTGTTTCATGGTATTTCGATAATCATGGGAGACTTTCACACGAATTTGTTAGTTATTGTGTAAAGTGGTGTTATTTAGACCCATGTCATATCCATCGACACTATTTAACTTAAGCGGGCGCAGCGAATCGGTGTTGGTAGCGCAGTTGGTAGCGCGTCGGTTTTCCGGCTCGGAGGTAGCCGGTTCGAGCCTGGAGGCCGGCAGCTTTTTGTGCGCGTCGCGCGTCTTTCTAATAAGCGATAGTTAATTAAGACACTGTTCACATGGGACGATCTTTTTCATAAGGAGAAGGGAAATATTCTGCAATATTAAATATTCAGATATTCTGCAAGGCTGGGGTTCTGCCACCTTAAATTTCTGGTTGGGCACTTCTTCTAATCAGCCAGGCAAAGGAAATACGGAACACGTCACCGCTTATGGCAGTGTCCAGGCCCACAGTCCCTTCATGACACGGGCGGCGGACCATCGGGGGTGGGACAGGAGACAGGATCCCCTGAATTTAATCATTTGTGGCACTACGGCAGTGCATTGCAATTATTGAGCTAAAAACTAACGGTTGCCCTTTTACCTCCCACCAGTACACGCCGACCAACATTAGTCCCTGCTCCTCGAGGTGTGCATATAATAACAATACATGATTATCAAGGTGACAAAACCAACAATTGTGCATGCTGCCGAACAGTCAAATGACTGGACCCGAGCTGGAGTCAGAGCGATGCCAGTTCTAAGCTCGGCTGCACGCCTTTTACGATACACGGCGAACACACGCCACGAGGACTGCGACAAGCATTGCTTTGACAGGAGCAGACGTTTGCTAAAATATTTCGGTGACAATCCTGAACTTTCTGGAGTGCCGGCGCAAAATAAAAAAATTCACGCTTTTCGTACCATGAACGCTCGATTTAGATTCTGCAACAACTTTGTGGAACCCGTAAGCGCTAAGACGGATTTTAGATGCCCGCATGAGGATTTCAGTTCGATTATCATGCATTGTCAAAGGCTTAACGCGGAACTTGGCAAGATTGGGGAAGCATCCCCGTTCATACCCCACCGTGGCTTTGCCCATGTTCGCACACCGTTATTCGGCATTTTCAGTCGAAATGAATTGGCTGCGTCGCTGACGCAATGTGAATCAAACTTATGTCATGCATGCAATATTGCAGGGGTAACAGCAATTTCTATGCCAGACCAGCTCGGAAGCAACTTTAATAACAGCTTAATTTGTGGTTGGAATGGAAAATTACCATGTAATACCATACATCTTTTTAATTAAATGTGTTATATTTTTAACTAAAGAAAATATTTTCCTTTCAAAATATGATTTCTTTATTCGCGTCGTGCAACCTGAAATGCCACCCCGGTAGCTCAGTTGGTTAGAGCGCTGGTCTGTGTTGGTCTCCCCTGTCCTGACAACACAGGGTTCGAGTGGCTTCGCGCGCTCGCGTTTAGCCCCCGGCCGGGAGTGTGAGTCGGCAACTGGCCCGATAAGGCCGGGGACGAGCTTCCGGGCGGCCGTGTCGGTGTATTGACGGCACGTTAAACTTTCGATTAAAACTATCCCGTTGAAAAGGAATTCGTGGATCGGGTGGTGGGGCGAGGGTTCACGCAACAAGCTCTGCTTAGTAATAGAACCCTGGTTCCTAAAGCCACCCCAGCAACAACTGGGACTAAATTTTAAATAAATAGAAAATCACGGATTTTGCAGTACAGCACGACATAAATACGGCAACAAAAGTTGTTTATCAATCAGACTTTAATACGAGGAGCATGCATCCGGTGAAGACGAGACTGCCAAGATTGAGGAAGGCCCTCACTCCCACTGCCGATTGTTTCTCGGTTGTGTACTCTGTGGTGGAAGCGAATGTGCATTTTGGGCGCATGGACTGCGTTCGTCATTTTGTGCACATGAATATATATATATATATTCCGGCGCCCAACAGAGTGCGTATTAAAACGATATATAGAGGAAGCACAACGCAAGACATATATTGGGAGAAGCAAACACATGAAGCAGAAAAAGAACCTTGGGTTCCTTTACGACGCAATTAACTGCTAGGCCATATGGCGTCGCCAACTTCTCAGACCGATTGGTCGCGGGTGGACTCGGTAATTCCGCTGGTTGCGGGACTCGAACCCATAATCTTGCGGTCAAGAGCCCAACACCCTACGGACTAAGCTACCGCGGCTCCACCAAACGCGTGACATAAGAGGTTATCGGTAGCAGGTGCAGAGAAGCCACGGTACTTAATGAGATTGCATTGCGGCAATACATATTATACCTAACATTACAGTACGTACATATCTGGCACCTTATAAAATCGGACGAACTGGCAAGAATAGATGGAACATCCTCATCGTGACATCTGTGGCTGAGAACAACTCGACATGCATACATACAGAGGCTACTCATGAGCACCGTAGTGGGACGATGAGTACGTGTAAACCTACAGGCTACGCTCTACCGACTTCACAAACACAGGCACATATCAGTTGTTGAGCTTGACATACACTCGGTGCGACTGCAACACGCACGTTTAGTCTCGTGTAATATTTGTGTAGAAAGTCCTGATATGCTGCTATATGATCAACGGCAAGTTATGCACCTACGTCCAAACAATGAAAGATTCAAACACTGATCTGAATGTGAAGTATCGCCCAAGTGCGGTCCATACTTCGCAGTCACTGAGCAAACTGCTCGGCTTTCCGCTGCTGCCGCTTTGCGAGCTTGGCGACGTTCACCTTGTTCACCAGCCCGAGATGAATAAATGTCCGGATCCTCGCAAAGCACTTAATTATATTCTATCTATGGAATTGAATCTGGATTCCAACACCTGGCGGAAACTTTCAATGACCTTTGGATGTCTGCTGAGATCGTTGGGTTCTTGGGCATGGTGAACACAAAACGCTGCATCCATCTCTCTGAATGTGTGGAAGAATTCCTCTGTAGGAACCGTCAGGCCGCTAATGCTTAGGTGAGTCCAGAATGCTTCTCGTGGTTCATCTTCGGGATACGCAAATGGGTGCCCAGCGATCGGTCCGCTGGTTTCTTTCTGGCCATAGACCAGGCCACACACAATTCCCCCACCCCCCACCGCCACGCTTAGCACTTAGCATTCCTTCAATTCACATCATTATCTGATGTGATTTGAAGGAAGTTGATATTCATTTCTATGGGAAATGAAATATCAGCAAATCGGCAGTTCAAGTTCATGTGTTGATATCTAGAAAAAAAGTAATTTCACTAAAAAATAATATTAATGTCATTAAACTGAGATTTTTCAAACAGTAGGAAAAACACTAATGTTGACAATGAGAGAACATGCTATCCCCCACGCCATAAGACATAAGAGGTTATGTAAAGTGTGGGGAGAATATGGAATAATACGGAAAATATGGAAAGTGTGGGGAAATGTGATTTTTGGTGACTAACAAAGAACACTGATGTCAAATTACAAAAATATCCTAACTGAATCTAACCTAAACAACTGATGTTGGACCTCCTAAAACATACTGATGTTCGGTCATCTAAAACCTACTGATATTGTATGCTGGATGTTGAACGTTATTCACGAAGGAAATGGTAGATCCAGTGTACCTTAATTACACAGTCGCATCAATTGTGCACCATATATTAATTAACCTCGTGACATGGAAACTCAGTTAATGGAAGCATACATTTTGTATCCTAGGCTGAATCTGTTATCATTACTCCATGTAGAAAAGGCTGGCCATTATTCTGCTGGAATATCATGATAAACATGTTAGAAATAACCACATGCAAATATATGTATTCATTTTTTTGATATAATTAAACCTGGTTTTGGCTTTCCGTGCATGACTGCCTATCCTGTCTTCTTCTGATCTTTCACTACTCCCAGGTAGCCTTGTTCTTCATTGAACACAGTTTATGAAAAATTATTTTCAGGATACTGGGAAGAAATTGCTAGTAAGCTTCAAGAAGTTCAGTCCATACATCTGTCTAAAAAATGGTCTTCATTGGGGCTTCTTATATATAAATACCAAGGTTTTTGGAATTTGGAGGATAGAATAGAAACAACAGTGTTTTTCCTGAAAAAGAGGTAGGTTATGTTTGGACTGGGGAAGGATTATGGTGATAACTCAACCAGCATTGTTGCATATGTTATATCAAAGATATTCAATGGATGACATTGGTTTGGATGCACTGTTTATACATTTAACATTATCCTTCATTACCAATTACCCCACTCAAAGCAACACATTTCACATTACTTCACTTACGAACTGAAAAGCATGCATTTGCGCTGGAATACAATGGTCATATCATCTTAATGACTTTCAGAAACATGCATTTACAATTTTTCTTGAAATGCCACCTCAACTAAAATGCCAATCTTCTTCTGCAGGTGCAATTGTAAAAACGTCACACAGCTCCAGCCTTGCCTTTTTTCAGAAAAGAACATAAATTAGTTTCCAATAAAAAAAATATTCATGAACAATTCGATCTGAGAATTGAGGAAGCTAAAGAAATGCCTGACTTATCCCAACCTTATTTTAGCTTTGCCTAGGTAAAAATGTGCAAAACGTCACTTGTAAACACTCAAAACTGCAATAATGAACCCTTAAATCACATCTCACACAGTACAGGTGAGAGTGGTCACATTTTAACCACATCAATCAACTTTGCATTGGAAAGGCATATCAATAATTCAAATATTAACTAAAAAGTACATATTTCCCTGAAAATGTATTTTAAGGTGTGATATTTTTTTTGCAATTACACCAGTATTTTTAGTGGCTACTAATAATTGGTACCACTACAGCTACAGTGAAGTAATCCTGCACAACCACTTTCATGTTCAGAATGTGGCACAACACTACAAAACAATTATATGTTTTAAAGTAGCTCTATGTGAGTGGTTAGATGACTTAGATAGAGAGAACCATCTGAATATGGATACCATCTTCATTTTTTGAAATTCAGTAAACAGTATAATTACTGGTTTGGCCACACAAAAGCAGCAGTAGAGCAATTTGTTCCATGCATTAAGTGTTTGGAAACTCCCTCTTACCCTACTACCACTACTGCCCAGCCATGATACAATGGGCAAGCAATTACCAAATTGTCCACAAGTTGGTGAATGGCACAGTATGGCATGATTACATGTAACACACTGAAACAATATGATAACTGACAGGGGGGCCAACGCACATGCTAACATTAATCACCAGATTGCATCAATGACATGCTGACCAAGTTGACATTGTGGGTATAAGGCCTTAATTGGCATAAATTGTCTGAGGTGTGTTCTCAATATCAACCACGCCATGGATAAATTAATTCTGGGTATGGTGCCTTTCGGTTCAAAGCCACCAGCACACTAGCAGAATAAGAAAAAATATTCAAGCTTCAATGAATGACTAATATGCTTCACAACCAACGGGAAAACTATTCGTGAGAAAAGCGCCATAATTGTGCTAAAATGAAAGCACCATATTTAGTAGATTTAGTGGTATAGTCCAAAACTAGAATATAATTCAGCACTATTCTGGAATAAAAAAGCTCATCTGGCATATGACGTCAATTGGCGTAGGTTTGGTCTCGTTTCAACTATCTATACTAGAACAGCCAACTTTGGAGTACCTGTTGTCTCTAGTTATCTTGCATTCGATAACTTACTCGATATCAAATGTCTTGTGTTCACCCGAAGGTCACTGGTGAGGTCATGTTAAGTGAAAATAATTGTTTTCGAAAGCTCATATTTTTACCGCAAACCAGGGCATTAGGGTAATACAAAATATCGGCTGTGGTTAAATACATAGTGCATACTTACAGGTAACAATGCAAACACTTGCCGTCCTCGGGTCTAGTAAGGTCACTTGGGGAGAGGTCAATTTGCCGTTTTGATTCAGCATACAATGCAGTCCATTTTATAGGTCACATTTTGGCAAGAGACTTGAAAAGCCGACAAATATTCGTATATGCTTCGGAACTTCATATAGATACTTTTTACACCCGATTGCACAGATTATGTGAAAATACCAAGAGGGCGCATTAACCCTGCTCGCATCAAAACAAGGAACAGTGATCAAAACCGATGGGTGCCGTACCAAAAATCGTGTTTGCATCAAGCACGCCTAAGGGGACGAGTGGCCTAGTGGTAGGTTGCTCGTCTCACAATCGAAAGGTTGTGGGTTCGAGTCTCACCTGCCGCTACTCTTCGACCGCGACCAATCGGCGTGAGAGATTGGCGACGCTACATGACTCAACGGTCGATGTGTCGTAAAACCAATAACCAACCAACAAGCACGCCTAAGCTGGGCTTATAAACGCATGCAATTCGAGGCCCTACCCAACGTGCAAAGATCACCCGGCCTGCGAAGAAGAGCTGGGCAAAAAAAGACAACATATGCCAAATAAGTGTGCAAATGCATATGGACAACGCCTACTGAAGATTAATTTTATATGACTATTGCAGGAGCATGATTCCTCCGTAAAACCCGACCCCTCGACCAGGGAACCATTAGCCTTTCGGAGCCAAGGCCGCAGATGTCGCCACTTTCGCGCTACATCGCCGGCAGATGTCTCCGCTCAGTGCTCACGAGCCTGTCACTTTGACATGTCGCGACTAGTTTTTGCACAGCACCCGGAACCGGAACTGAGCCCGGATCTTGCTGACCTAGCTTGAGATGCATCTCAACTATAGCTATGGATTCCTGATGTTCAATTTCAATAATCAGATCACTGACGCAACTAGGAGAAAGCACGAGGGCACTGACCCCAACGTTTCAGGAACTTGAACAATATTGAAGGATTGCAATATTCTTAGAGGCACCCCGACAGTTTGCATATATGCGTACCCCAGCCATTGTAGGAGTACATTTGCAGTCTGCAGAGGGTTATCCCAGACGTTGTGGAGCATCTCCATAGTTTACATACGTTGTACGGCACGCCAGCCGCTGAATAAGCACCCTGCATTCTGCAGAAGTCTGTGAACCCCAGCAGTGCTACAGGGATACCCCAAGGGTTGTAGATACACCCCATAATTTGTAGGGGCACACGGGTGCCCCAATATTAGTTCGGGCACCTATGAAGAGAAGAGCAGCGTCAGCCGCAGCGCGCCGCCTACGGAGCACATCGACACTGGTGTGCACGCCGCTACATTCCACATCCTAATATACAGCGTGCGACGGAATTGATTAACTTAAGCATGACCTGTCGCTCGCACCTTCCTATTAGGTACGAGGAAAGACGGCAGTGAGAGGGGTTAGGGGTGGGTGGCGAAGAGCTAGGGCTTTGGCTGCCCATAGCACAATCGTCTGTCCCTGTAGTTCGGCACGCATAACGTGGTGGCGCACCAATCTGAAAAGCTACCTAAGTAAGTCGAGTGGTACAGTCAGGGCATTAGGAAATGTCGTTCTCTTGAGGCCCCAAGCTCTATATTTTCCAATTGAGTTCTACCCAAAGCCAGACTTAACCTCTTCCTGAAGTACTGCCGTGCCCCTCCTCCTTTCGAAAATCATGGCTGCACGCCCGTGATCATCACATTCTCGTCAGTCCATGCCAGCACGACATCCGAGTGATGAGTGTGGGCGGTGAATCAGCACGCCAACTTAGCTGTTGGTGGAACGATCGTCTCACACATCCACAGAACAGACATGACACACTCCAGAGTGCATACAGTTTATTACGAGTAACGTCGCATATCGCATTGCATGTGACGACACTATATTCAGTGTCCCAGGTGGCACGGACCGGGCCGAGTGTCTGGCTAGCTCACCAACAGGCGGCACCAACACACAGGTGTCGATGAGGCGGCACTGCTCGGTGGTCCGGTGCAGCCGCCCTCAACAGCCCTCTGCGACTGTCAACACGAGGCGGCGGCCGCAGATTGGTGCGCGTGCCACGCAGACACAGCGCACCGCCCATACAAAGAGATACATAGAAACGGAGAGAGAGAGATATAGATATAGATATAGATATATAGAGATATATAGAGAGAGAGAGAGACAGAGAGACAGAGAGAGAGACAGCGAGACAGCGAGACAGCGAGACAGAGAGACAGAGAGACAGAGAGACAGAGAGAGAGAGACAGAGAGAGAGAGAGAGAGAGAGAGAGAGAGAGACAGAGAGACAGAGAGACAGAGAGACAGAGAGACAGAGAGACAGAGAGACAGAGAGACAGAGAGACAGAGAGACAGAGAGACAGAGAGACAGAGAGACAGAGAGACAGAGAGACAGAGAGACAGAGAGACAGAGAGACAGAGAGACAGAGAGACAGAGAGACAGAGAGACAGAGAGACAGAGAGACAGAGAGACAGAGAGACAGAGAGACAGAGAGACAGAGAGACAGAGAGACAGAGAGAGAGAGAGACAGAGAGAAAAAAAAAAAAAAAAAAAAAAAAAAAAAAAAAAAAAAAAAAAAAAAAAAAAAAAAAAAAAAAAAAAAGAAAAGAAAAGAAAAGAAGAAGAGAGAGAGAAAAGAGAGAGAGAGAGAGAGAGAGAGAGAGAGAGAGAGAGAGAGAGAGAGAGGAGCGGCCGTCGCCAGCGTTACCGCAACAGTACAACACAGAGCCTTGTGACTGGGTTGAGCGTCACATCGGGAAGGGCTGCCCGCACAAACCGCCAATACACAGGCAGACTCGGGACGCTGTTACAGGTTACAGACTGGCTGCAGCTACCTGTATGAGGTAAATTTCCGCAGCCAGCGAGTGCGCATGCCGACTAAGCTTCATCCCAGGACGCCTCGCTGTTTGGAATATATGGCGTACGTTGGTAGCCGCGACAGGCAGCCGCGTTCAGCCGTGACACCGACCGGTGGAACAGTAATGGAGACATTATTGTCAGAGAAAAACCGATACATATCAGTCGAGGATACGCATCCGCCGGATACGCACTGACAACCGAAGGCCCGAAGGGCATAACAGTCATACAGAAAACAGCAACATACCGCTTCCACAAGAATATTAACATCATTTTTTTTTTGGGCCCTCCAGCAAGAAAATGTTGAGCAGCAGCAAGTGAGACCAAATGAATGCCTCAAAACATAACGTGCCCAACGCTGAACTTCAAGGGAACATCTTCGGGCTCCTCATATTGTTGCCTTCCACTGCCATAGCTCTGGATGACGATCTACACAATAACTCTAAATTGAACCATGATTTGCTCAGAACTAAAGCTTGTGACTAAGTGACAAACGTAGTCCACCATAGGATATGACACCAAAGAAAGCATTGAAAGCAAGGTGACGCCAAAATTTCTCAGAATAACACACCACGTATTGATTGTGGTATGTCGAAAAAGCATGACGCAAACTTGGTACGAATATAACCCCCGGGAGGGAAGTCGATACATGTCACACAGGTACCCCGGGGTACGGCCGACACGGCACAGAATCAATGGGTGGTGCTCTGCTCGTCGCGCACGCCGGCCGCTTCGACAAGTCAGCCAGCCAGGCAGGTGTGTACGGAGACGCGTTCGGACGCCACGACTGGCGGCACGCCGACTGACAAATTACCGCCAGCCAACACGGCCACAGGTGAGACGGACGGGGGTGCGTTCTTCACTACTTGAGTTCTCTCCAACACTTCACTACGTGAGTCACACGTAGTGAAATTGTCCAGCCTGGACAAGGCAGATATAATGCTCATGCAGAAAAGGGTATACTTCCAGAAAACTGTACAGCTGCTGCTGTTGACAATCAGAATTGTTGAAGAATGTCAACTGAGCATAATTTAATGATTTCCAACAAGAAATGTTCAATAAGGGTTTCAATTAAAGGTGCTTCGATTCCGATAAACTACACAAGTCTAACAACGTACATGTGAAACATGCACTTGCTCCCATGTTGGCTGAATCGCCTCCAATATAGCCAATCAGATAAGAGCAATACAATTTTATCCCACACCATGCAACATGCCTGGTAAAGTCTCACCAGAATCCAGTCATTGACTCAATCAAGTCGCATGAGCTGGTGCAAAAACAATTCACCAATCAGCCATCAGTACAGATAGTTGAGACGTTGTGGACGCCCACGCTGCACCATCAGCTCTAAATGGCACGGCGCCTCCTCAATCAAACACGGTTCGACCGGTTGAGACCAGGTTAATTTTTTTGCCGATTTCGCAGATGCGCTTAGGCTACATGATTGAAGGCCATCATTTCCCTTCCCCGAGATAGAAAACTCCTTCAACGAGCAATACAAGCCCACCTTCCTGAGGAGTCCAAGGAGGTGGAGAGAGTATAGGTGAACGCAGACAGAGAATGGAAACCCTCGACTACAACCCTCAAAACCTCGACAAAACCCTCGACTACATGGAAGCCGGCAGGCTCTATTCACAGATTGGTGGCGCGGGCCGCGATTACTCGGTCTTTGACAGCAATGAGCACGCTTGCATGTGGGACACGCGCGCTACGAATTCAGAATCAGCCAGCCGGCGGCAGAGCTTGTCATTCAGGACACGCGCCATGTGCAGATACAGAAGAGCAGAGAGGCAGAGAAAGAGAGGCAGATAGGGAGTCAGGGAGGGAGTAGAGACACAGAGAGACAGAGAGAGATAGAGCAAGAGAGAGCAAGAGAGAGAGAGAGAGAGCAAGAGAGAGAGAGAGAGCAAGAGAGAGAGAGAGAGCAAGAGAGAGAGAGAGCAAGAGAGAGCAAGAGAGAGAGAGAGAGAGAGAGAGAGAGAGAGAGAGAGAGAGAGAGAGAGAGAGAGAGAGAGAGAGAGAGAGAGAGAGAGAGAGAGACAGAGACAGAGACAGAGACAGAGACAGAGACAGAGACAGAGACAGAGACAGAGACAGAGACAGAGACAGAGACAGAGACAGAGACAGAGACAGAGACAGAGACAGAGACAGAGACAGAGACAGAGACAGAGACAGAGACAGAGACAGAGACAGAGACAGAGACAGAGACAGAGACAGAGACAGAGACAGAGACAGAGACAGAGACAGAGACAGAGACAGAGACAGAGACAGAGACAGAGACAGAGACAGAGACAGAGACAGAGACAGAGACAGAGACAGAGACAGAGACAGAGACAGAGACAGAGACAGAGACAGAGACAGAGACAGAGACAGAGACAGAGACAGAGACAGAGACAGAGACAGAGACAGAGACAGAGACAGAGACAGAGACAGAGACAGAGACAGAGACAGAGACAGAGACAGAGACAGAGACAGAGACAGAGACAGAGACAGAAAGAGACAGAGACAGAGACAGAGACAGAACAGAACAAAAAAAAAAAAAAAAAAAAAAAAAAAAAAAAAAAAAAAAAAAAAAAAAAAAAAAAAAAAAAAAAAAAAAAAAAAAAAAAAAAAAGAGAGAGAGAGAGAGAGAGAGAGAGAGAGAGAGAGAGAGAGAGAGAGAGAGAGCGAGAGATGGCCGCGGACTGAAATTCCCGGCAGATTATGGCTAGTGCCGTAAGTCGCTCCTGGCCAATACTGTCGATCACGTTATGGTTTTCTGTGCCAAAGGGTGGGTCACGCCGCGGCCGCGACACGCCCGACGGCCGTCCGCGCCCCATATTGCACGGTCCATCTCAGGCGTCCGATTGGGCGGCGGGCCGACGACGGCGCGAGCCACAAATCACGAGGCACGCAAAACCGGCCGCCACCTTGCAGATCCACGTGCACATTGTCGGACCGATAGCCGACCGTTGTGAAGCCGGCAGCAGGGGCACCGAGTGCGCCGGGCAGGGGACACACACACAGCGGGCGCGACGACAGCGGCGAGCATGTACTGGGCAGCGGCGGTAGCAACAGCGGCAGGCATGTACTGGGCGCCGGTGGAAGGGACAGTGGCGAGCATGCACTGGGCAGCGGCAGCAGCGACAGCGGCGAGCATGTACTTGGCGCCGGTGGGAGCAACAGTGGCGAGCATGTACTGGGCAGCGGCAGCAACGACAGCGGCGAGCATGTACTGGGCGCCGGTGGAAGGGACAGTGGCGAGCATGCACTGGGCAGCGGCAGCAGCGACAGCGGCGATCATGCACTGGGCGCCGGTGGGAGCAACAGTGGCGAGCATGTACTGCGCAGTGGCAGCAGCGACAGAGGCGAGCATGTACTAGACACCGGTGGGAGCGACAGCGGCGAGCATGTACTGCGCAGTGGCAGCAGCGACAGAGGCGAGCATGTACTAGACACCGGTGGGAGCGACAGCGGCGAGCATGTACTAGACACCGGCAGCAGCGACAGCGGCGATCATGCACTGGGCGCCGGTGGGAGCAACAGTGGCGAGCATGTACTGGGCAGCGGCAGCAGCGACAGCGGCGAGCATGTACTGGGCAGTGGCAGCAGCGACAGCGGCGATCATGTACTTGGCGTCGGTGGGAGCAACAGTGGCGAGCATGTACTGGGCGCCGGTAGGATCGACAGCGACGAGCATGTACTTGGCAGCGGCGGCAGCAACAGCGGCAGCCATGTACTGGGCGCCGGTGGAAGGGACAGTGGCGAGCATGTACTGGGCAGCGGCAGCAACGACAGCGGCGAGCATGTACTTGGCGTCGGTGGGAGCAACAGTGGCGAGCATGTACTGGGCGCCGGTAGGATCGACAGCGACGAGCATGTACTGGGCGCCGGTGGGAGCGACAGAGGCGAGCATGTACTGGGCGCCGGTAGGATCGACAGCGGCGAGCATGTACTGGGCGCCGGTGGGAGCGACAGAGGCGAGCATGTACTGGGCGCCGGTAGGATCGACAGCGGCGAGCATGTACTGGGCGCCGGTGGGAGCGACAGAGGCGAGCATGTACTGGGCGTCGGTGGGAGCGACAGAGGCGAGCATGTACTGGGCGCCGGTGGGAGCGACAGAGGCGAGCATGTACTGGGCGCCGGTAGGCTCGACAGCGGCGAGCATGTACTGGGCAGCGGCGGCAGCAACAGCGGCAGGCATGTACTGGGTGCCAGTGGAAGGGACAGAGGAGGGCTGGACATGCCGGGAGGCAGCCGACATCGGCACACGGCGCAGATCAGACGGCACGTCAGCACGTGCAGCGGCCACGTCAGAACCAGCTGTGGCGCACGAGCCAACAGCCTTGGCGTCAGAGGTGCTCCACTCCGGCTCCCGGTTCCACTCCACCCACAGCGCCCTCCAACTGCAATCAGCAGAGTGAACTTACGATAGGCCTGAACACTCGTGCAGTGTAATGTCAGGCCTTAGTGTTTTCTTGTGCAGCACACGGGGCAGAATGAGCAGACCCACTGGTTGCTCAATGATCCTTGGTTTGATTATTATTAAGCTAAATTTAAGTTGCATTTTAATAATATGATTGCTCACACAATTGTTTCCCATTTTGTTTCTCGCAAATTGGTTTTCAATTGAATCCACTGTTAGTACAGTGGATCGATGTAGTGGATTGAATCCACTGCTAGTGCACTGTTCATAGGCGGCCCCAGTGGTGTCTGGTGGAGCACCGCCGACAGCAGGGGTACACTACCGCTGATCATATGAAACACGACGATTTAATTACATGAAAGCATATATTCATGATCAGCTACATGTGAGCCCAGCCTCCGGATTGATTTTGCACATATGCTTGCTTGATATACCTAGTTGGTGAGTACCTATATTATTTATTCAAACATGAGGAAATGCAGTAAACCGCGATTTCAGGCAGCGATAGAGATACACATTAGTTCATGCTTGCGTTGTATATTTTTTTTTGCATATGTGCATAAAATGATGAAGAATAGGTAGGCAAGAATTGAGAGGAAGGTATGCCAGATTTGAAATATCTAGATGTGATGCTTAAATGAGAAGTCATGTGTGGAAAGGCATGCAATAATAAGGCACTTAACTACTCAACTATCTCATAAGCATAAATTGTTTCTTTTTGCTGTAAACAACTTTAAGGAACTGGACACATTGTACTTTACCGATCACATTTACAAATTCTGCCAGCACAGCGAATCTTAATCGGGGAAAACCAGCTTAAGCTAAACATGACTAAAACTAGCTGAACTGGATTCTTGCCAACCCTGCAACAGATCGATATAAGTGGATTCCGTACCACAGACTTAACACAGTGGCCCCAACTACACGCGTAGAAACAACACTTATAGCGCACTGTTTTCCAATGTTCCAATGTTCCACTGTTTTCCAATGTTTTCCAAATACGACACAAAGTGTATGCTAACAAAACATGGATAGACAGTTCATAGACTGACCATACGTATTTACCTTTCATACGTACAATATCTCAGAATGCTTATTGCAGCTCGATATCATTTTTTGGGCCAACAACTACCACAATTCTCTTCATACACAAGGCAGTAAAAACACGGAATTTGGTCTAACCTCAGGTCGGCGGCCTTTGCCTTCAACAAAATGCCCAGGCAAGGGGTTGTACGTCCTGATGAAAGGACAGCATGACCTACGTTTGGTGCTTATCTGTTGCACCTGTTCCGAATGGTGTCACTCGGATAATTTTGGAACATCACTCACTTGGATCCGTCCCAGGTCAATGACCTTTGACAGTTTGGCTCTGAAATTTTTAAGACACGTGCACAACAGATGTATAAGAAGCTATCGAAAATTTCGTGTCTCCATGTCTACCAATTGGGTCGCTATCACGGAAAGACCTGAGGGGCGGGGGATTTGAGAGAGCCTCGGGCCCGGCGATGGGTAAACATGGACGGCTAGAAAGGGCAGCTAGCAACAGCTAATGGCACGCGATTGTCAGCGGATCACGGACTTCATTGTGCGTGATGAAATCTGCGTACCCTTTTACTATGTGGCTTATGCACGTGTGCATTGAAATTATTTAGATACGATTTAAGTTCCTCTATGTCTTTATAACCATAAACCTGGGACGCTACCTTCAACGTTGTGAAATTATAATTCCTGTTCTTTCATTTCATGATGCGACATACAGATAAATATCGAACATGAAGCTAATAGCAAAGAATGAAGCTTGGAATACGGTCGCAATTAGCTTGGCCATTCTTGGCGCACTAATTACAAATGGCGGAAGGTCTTGTGGGTGCTCTGTGAACGGTGCCCGACCTCTCCCAATATAGGTTGTTTCGAAGAATGCATGTTAATATGAATAACTTTTCGTGGTGCTGTTTTAAATACATTTTCCCCTACAACTTCGGTTTCCAAAATTACAGCCAGCATGATTACAGTTTACCAGCTGCAATACCCCGTCGATGACGTCACTTACAAATAGCTACGGCACAAAGACGATCATGGCACGTCGATTTTAATGGCCTTTGATTTTGTAAAGCAAAGCCACGCTGCCGAAACGCGTGAGGTTCCCGTACCGTGAAGCATTATTTACGAATTGCCGCCAATTTGTGGCGCTGCTCTTCTTCCATTGATTGCAATTGCAAGTCTCGCTTTTCAAAAACGCGTGTACGCGAGATGCTTGGGCCGTTAACCAATATTTGTTATGGTCTGCTGTTTGGGCGATATGTGACCATAGTAGTATGGGCGCCCTGAAGCCGAAATAACTAACGATGATGTGCCGCTGTCAACAATTAGCATGCGACATAATGTGGAATTGTTCGAGGATGCATATTCCGGTTGTTGAATGCGTAGGACAACGCCACCGGATGGTATGATGAAATGAACCTGAGAATGCATATGACCATTAGGCTTTTGAAAACGTGCACAATCAGCTGATTTATAGTTCACAATGAAACTACAGGGGATTGGATGAAAGCACTGTTGATATCCTACAGACTGGAAAAAAGCTCCGCGATCCTGACTGGGCTCTCACACGTTACATTTGCTACCTATAGTACAGACCTCCATCAGTAGCGAGGCTGTGACGGTACAGACCTCCATCAGAAGGGAGGTTATAAACCTCTACCACTAGCGAGGATGAGATGGTACAGATCTCCACCAGTATCGAGGGCAGGACAAAACAGACCTCGACCAGGAGGTCGACAGACTGATGTGCAGACCTTCAGGAGCGAGATCAATACGGTACAAACATCGACCAGGAGGGAGGGTGCAGACCTTCAATAGCGAGATCAAGATGGTACGAACATCAACCAGGAGGGAGGGTGCAGACTTTCTATAGCGAGGTAAAAACGGCACAAACCTCGGCCAGGACGGAGGGTGCAGACCTTCAGTAGCGAGGTCGGGACGGTTCAGACCTGGGCCATTGGGATGTGGGGACAGTACAGACCTCCTCCAGGTTTGCAGGCGGCTCGTGGACATGCGGTGGCGGCTCGGCACGAACTGCACCCTCTGCTGCCTCGGCAGGACGATCTATCGGTGGGTCAGCGGTAGCCTCGGCCAGGTCCGTCACTGACTTGGACTTGAAACACTGCAACCAGGCCATGAGCTTGTCAGTCCGGCAAGGCACACATGGAAGAATCTCGGAGTGTGGGTTACACGGACAGAACACTGCAACCAGACCAAACGCTCCTCAGTCCGGCAAGACACACATGGCTAGTTAGTTATTAGGGCTTTAGGGCGCGCCGACTGCTGTGGTCATATTGCGCCCAATAAGACACACATGCGAGAATCTCCGGGCGTGGGTTACACGGACGGAAACACAGTCTCCGGGTGGATTAGACGGGCGGAAAGACGAAAGCATCTCTGGGTGGGCTAGACGAACTGGAACACGGAGAAGCTTCCGGGTGGGTTTGGCACACGGAAACACAGAGTGAGACCCAAAAACGCGGGCAGATAAGATAAACAACTGGGTATATATGAAGACAAAAACGCGCATGAGCTAGCTCCAATCAATGGTGAAATTGATCAGGGGAACATTGAGCCATCACTATCTGTTGTTGTTCAACCCTAAGAACACATTGCCAATGTGCCACGCGTAAGCAGTCATGTGGCATGAAAGCTGAATTTCGCATTTTTTTTCGTAACGTCGACCCCTGTTCCAGATGCAGTAGCGTATCCCGTTTCGCTGTACGCACTATCGCATGGTCGATTTATGTCGAGCTTTCTTGTCGCAAACTGTCCAAGTAGCAGAACAGCCAGTTCAGGAATGCATCGCTTTTTGCAGATAGGCCACCACCAGACATTGGTAAAAGGAGCCGCCACATTTGCACACACACGGACGCATACTTGTGTACGCACGCACATATACACACACAAAATAAAATAGTTACATTAAGATATATATATATATATATATATATATATACATACACATACACATACATACAGTTTCGTGCACTAACATTGTAAAACTTCCAGTTAATAAATGAGACGTCAGTGGCGCTAACATGCCAGTCAGTCAGTCCAGTTAATATGCTGTTTATAAATTAAATGCTTTAGAAAAGGTGAACTCCAGGACATACGGAAAAGCTCACATGAAAGGGATCAGACGTGCTTCTATGGCAGTTAAACATTATGATTAGGTATATTAACACGCGCACTGGAGGGGGGGGGGGGCGAGATCCGCCCACCCCTCCGGTTTTTCGTAGGTAACTCCAGATTGTACCGGCCGATATACGCCATTGTTCGTGTACCTGCTTATAAATGACCGATGCATTGCATAAAGCAAGAAAAATGAAAATCGACCGAAAATTTTTGCGAGTTAGGGGTCACTAAACTAAAAAAAAATTATCAGCGCCGGACCACAAATATCGTCGCTGAAGCGCTTCCCGTATATCGGCAAAAAGGAAGTGTTCTTGGCAAAACTAGCGACTTATTTGGTGTACATTGTTATGCTATATTGTTTCAAAGTCATGTCAGGTCACCGAAGTCAAGTCAGTCAAGTTTATGACAGACTAACAGACGCCATGGAGGGGGATAGTGAAATCCACCTATTCCTCCGATTTTTCGTACATAACTATCTTGTCCCGGTCGATACACGCCATTGTTTTGGGTACCTACTTGGAAATGACCGGCTTATTGTTTGAAGTAAGCAAAATGAAAATCTGCCGAAAACTGTTCAAGTTAGGGGCCATTAAAGTAACAACAATTCGCAGCGCCAGACCACAAAAATCGGTACTGATACGCTTCCCGTATATTGGCAAAATGGAACTGTTTTTGAGAACACTAGCGATTTGTTTGACGTATTTTGTTATGCTATATAATTCAAAAGTCATGTCAGGTTGCCAGGGTCAAGTCAGGTCAAGTTCATGACAGGCTAATAGAACCAAACTTGGTTAACTGGAATGTTCTCAAAAATTCAAATGACTCATGCGATTGATGTCACTTTACATGTTACTCCCTACACATCCCGAAATCTACTGTTTGTCATTGTGTGCCTAAGCGTTTCCATACTTTATTCATGTATTTCACTCCTTTCTTTGCGAAGCCGATTGTGCCGAACCGCCCAACGGAGCAGTCGGGTGGGCAGCCCGGTTCCGGAAACTGGAGCAGGTAATGACCTGCTAAAGTGCTCCTATATAGGTGACCTGAGGTCACATGGCTGATCTGGCATCTGTATTGTATCATTAGTAATGTTGAAAACATCATTAATGCCAATTTTGGAACATTTAAACACATCGCAGCGATCGATAACAATGACAAGCCAATCCACGCAAAACCAGAAAAATTTGATATTTTAACCTCATTTGACCTTGAAGATATTGACCTAAGGTCATGAAATTTGCACACAATAGAGTTCACTACCGTGCCCATCCACTCTGAGAATTTCGTTGCTCTAGCCCAAGTAGGAGCCGAGATCATGGGGGGGGGGCGGGGCGAATCCGCCCCCCTCTCCAGTGCGCGTAATTTTCCGAGGCCCCCCAGGGCGCGTGTTAAGATGAAATTAAAAAGTCTTACTATAATTCGCATGCTGTTTTGGATGTAGAAGGATGATTGATCAGATAACGAAGATAAAAGCAAAGACAAGAAAGATGAAATTAATCAGTTCGTAAAAGGAGTTCAGACGCAGAAAACAATGAGAAAAACAGAATCAGGTATCAATAAACTAATGCTCTTCATCGAAAAGAAAGGGGCATGAAACATACCAGAATATGACCCCAAAGAATCTGAACATCTGCCAATCTGTTTATTGTTTAGGTTAAACCCACAATGAGCATTACGATCTCAACACTTCAGGATTCCAATATCCAATCAGATGATATCTGAATGAAGTGGGACACAAGGAATGACCGCATCCAAAATGTTTCAACCTTTTCGAGATGCTACGAAGGCTGCAGGAAAAAGCAATCGGTCTAATCGCGCCATGCCGGCTAATCGAGAACCGGAAGAAGAGTTGTGGGGAGGCGGAGCTCTAGGGCTGCATGGACCTGTCGGGCTTCTGTGCGTGCTGTGGTCTCATCCGATTGTGTAGTTTGGCCTTTGTGGAAGCCACGAGCACCACCAGCTTCTATGGGAAGACACAGCACTGCGACTAGAAAAAAACGAAAAATAATGCGACAAGGAATATCCGGGATTTCATGAGACTATCGAAAACCAGACGTGGCCTAAACGATGGTAGAACTGATATGCCACACCCAATATATTTGCAACTGCAGAAAACTTGCGGTTTCCTATCCGTGCGCATAAAACGTACGCCTCGAGAGGCCTATGGGGAACGGCAAGTTTAATTTCTTCTTGGCAGTAAATTACACTGCTTTTAAGATAATTGGTCGGCTTGGTTCAAGAAATCGCCTCTGGGAAGAAATTGGCTCGGCTCGATAAGGAATAAGATTGCACCAACGGCGTGGATTAACGAGAGACTCGTTAACCACAGTGGTCGAGAAGCAGCCGTAAAACGGCCCTTCGGGACCACGGGTGTCCGCAATCACGTGTGAACCAGCATATACTGGTCACTCATGGACGGGAAGCCTGGTCAGTCATTCGGAGGTAACAGTGGATGTCCAGCGAAAAGGGTGACGCTCAACGTACACAGCCTGGTGTTTGCGGACGATCGGTATTATGTGTTGCATCTTCAGTGCCAACTAAATCAGCTACGTTGTGAGTGGTCAGATAATGGCCCAGAGCTGAACCCGTCAACGTGCAACGTGCTTACACTGACACTTCCTTACTCGCCAACAATCGTCACCGGCACTCGATCACTAGCCATTACTCGGTCACTCACCGACACTCGATCACTCGACACCGACACTCCATCATTCGCCGACATTCTACACGGACACTACTCACCTACCGACACTAGTCACGTGATCGACTCCTATCTTCTAGGCCATGGCCTACATTAGGGGAAATGCCTGGGGTGGACTTCAACGAATCAGTGACTCCCAGAAACCTCCTACGATTTTGACACCTAATTTCCCCACTCCCAAAACAAAAATATATATTATTTGACCAAGGCCCAGCAGCAAAACTCCATAACCTGACGGAACAGTAACGAATAAACAAAAACAAGAACCTTGAATCCTAGGTGCAGGTGGGGCTCTTTGTTATGTGTTCAGATGAGCTTCCAACTGAAAGGAAATTAACTTCCAGTTATGTTCCCACCTATGGAAAATATGACACACACCTATTGCTAGGTACCTATTGCGAGATACCCAACCTGAATGTTCTATCTTGCATTTACTTACCACGCATATTATAGTTTTTGCACAATACCTACTAATTTCACAGCTTTATATCCTTGCCTAGGCGCCAAAAACATATTTAAACGGATATTGAAGGCATCGATACGATTTGTACTCTAATTGGACGGGCATGGCTAATGATTTAAAGAAAAACATGTAAGTAGGTTCCCAATACTGGAAGGTTAAACACAATTTCCACGCTCTTGTTTAATTATCCGCCCATATGCACCGTGTTAACGTTGCAAACATTAGCAGTGCTCCTCCAAAAAAAAAGAAGTAAACATGAATGACTGAGGCGTGTTCCCGTATACGTATGTAAATACATAACTAATCATCTTGGGAGGCACCTTCTTGCTGGGTTACCTTTAATTTCACAATCATACTTTGAAACCACACTCCAATGTCGACACTACATCGACGTTTCCATTTACACATGGTGATGTACTCAACAGTAGTGATTGAAAGTCAACATATCAATGTTGATACTATACCAAGGTTTTAATCTTCACATGATAATGTAATCAAGAGTTGTGACAAAAGGCAGCACATCCGTGTCGATACTGCATCGACGTTTCTACTTACACATTAATTTACTAAACAGTTGTGATAAAAAGCAACACATGGATGATGGGGAGCTCAAAAAGAGGTGCTTTGACGGAAGCCGAAACACCTCGCCATGAGCAACAAGGAATATACAAAGCCATCTCTCGAGACATCCGAGCGCTTCGCGTGAATAAAAGACAAAGCAGCCAAGTGCATGGAAAATGTTCACATATCGTTCAGGAGCGGTGCGTGAACTGAAAGGCGTACGGACGCGAAGATTTAGCCAGACCAGTGACGTCCAATTGGACAGGCAGCTGCCAGTTCGGTCAACCGGCAGCTATCACCTGTTGCGATCCGATTACGTGCCAATGATGTATACTGATGCTGCATCAGAGTTTCACGGCATTTAAACGTTCAAATAACCGAAAGGACATCGCCTGCACCAGAAGTCTAGACTCGAAGCATACCCTGTAGTATGCTTTGCATACTAATTTGAGCAAATGTGTGGAATTGGTCGGTGATGTCATTACAATAACGAGCTCTGTCGGGCTCCCTCAAGTTCCTGATGCGGCTGTTCGCTCTAGTACCACTCAGCCAAGAACACAATTGAACTCACGCCTACAGAGGACAATTGGTGACTGAAACGCGGCGACGACCTCACTTGATGCAATTGTGCAACGATCTGCTACAGCTGCATGTGCTACAAGGGGAACGGGAATGCTGACGACGACGATGGGGCAGAAACATATTGGCTTAGTATTAGCTACATATCATATATTTGTACAGCCATTAGGTTGTGGAATCAGGCACCCTGAATATACCCTTAAATCCACATAGCTTAGGCGTTTCCAGGTCCTAGGATGGTTGAATTGTGGATCCCTATGGTAGCAAATGACAGCTTCTATTTACTGCATCGAAATATTGTGTGTAACTACACATATCTTGTTTAATAATCACTCCACAGTTTTGTTTTTGTACATAAACATGCATGTAACCTTTGATTATCAAATGCAGTATCCAACAAGTATCCAACTGCAATATCCAATCATCACCAGCGGCGCCAAGGACTTTGGGTAAGGGGAAAATGATCGATTATGGGTCAAATCTTGTCCATGGCATGCAACGCCCATGAGTGCAATGTTAAGATTCACGACACTGGGGGGGGGGCGTCCCTTCCTCTTGGCGACGACCATACCAATTACAGTATCCGACCTAATACAAATCACAATAGCCGATACATGCTGCACAAACCGAGACGACGAAATATTCCGAACCCCGCCGAACTCTCAGCATCACGAAAGGTGCGATAACGCCTGCCCCACCTCAACCAAGGCCGACTCGCCACGCTTCGCCACGCTTCGCCACGCTCCGCCCGCTTCCGGATCAGATCCGCGCCGGGGGTCCACGCTGGCCACAATGTCCCGGCAACTAGCGCGACAAATTGTCACCAGCGTCACCTACAACCTGGCACAGTGACCGGCGCCGGCTACACAAGACAGCGGCATGTGTGCCACTGGCGACGTAGAAGCCGGAAGGTTTCCTTCCAAAATACACAACTAGATTTGCAGTTTTATTGTGGATCCGCTATCTATGGCTAAATATTATGTCTCCATGCACCCATGATCAATATTATGTCAATGCTATTTAAATTATTCCAGGTTTAATCTGCACAATTTTTGGATTATTCATTTCATTCCTTTCCCAACTGGCATACTTCACTAATTTTAGGTTGACACCTCCACTAGGATAGCTTACACTCATATCAGACCTACTTCATGAAACACGCTTTAATTTCTCCGCAGAATACCTGCGCGGATGGACAGCTAACACATGTGCTCATTGTTGTCGACATACGAGCTGCATCTGGAACATAATGGGCCGGAAGTTTTGTTAATTATATACAAAAATGAATTGGTAGCACGTATCGATGACAATATTTCATAATTGAGAGATCTGTAATAAGCATATTACAGATACCACCCAGCTATACAAGCTATTTCCACTCAGCACGTAATATATGCGAGGCCATTCAGTGCAAGGAATAAACGCATTCAGTTGTGACTCGAAGTGGTTTTCTCTTAAATAATCAGAATTAAAACATATACGTATGCTACTCTCTTTTTATTTGATAACGCGAACTGTACTAATGGGCACTTAATTGGGTTAGACATTTACCCCTACCATTGGTTCATTCCATCTGACCATAATGATCGTACCATTGTCTATAGAAATCTGCATCACAACAATGCCGATGCATCCTTTAATTCCCGATAGTTACATGGTGTTCCGTCTTTACAGAATACATCAGTTTGCATATGCTATACCACGCATATTTCATTGTATAATTTGTGATGCTTTAAGATCTGACTTGGGCAAAGATATACGCATGCACAACTAATGGAACTGCAGCGTCGGAGGTACGTACGAGCACTTGTGGCACGGAACCAGAAACGTGCCCCAGAAAACAGAACTAAAATATATCAGCACGCAGAGTTGTTGGTCGGGACGTGTACATAAGAGGGTCATGTTTTAGTAAACAATATTAACAACCAATGATACGTACTATTAATATGTTGTAGACATACTAACGGTGGATGATTTGTAAAAGGTACGGTACTCCATTATGTGGCCAGGGTGGGGTCGGGTGAGTGCTGGAATGGCCAGATAGTTCTCTCGGCAGGGGGCGGTCGGGTGCAGTCAGCCAGCCATTTGGCCACGGCTCATAATTCCTGCTGATCATTTGTTGCGGAATCCTCCCACTCTCCCCACGTGGCAAGACACAGTGCCAAAACCAACGCCTGATGAAGTGGCATGCTAGAAGCGATGCCACCATTTGATACGTGGAACAACACGAGAACAGCAGTCATGTGGCTACACTGTGGGGCCGGAAACTCAACAGAGCCAGACTAGTGGCCACACGGTGGGATCGGAGAACAGACAGCCAGACTAGTGGCCACACCGTGGAACCGGAGAACAGACAGAGCCAGGCCAGCGGCCACACTGAGGAACCGGAGAACAGAGAGCCAGACTAGTGGCGACACTGAGGAACCGGAGAACAGACAGCCAGACTAGTGGCCACACTGAGGAACCGGAGAACAGACAGCCAGACTAGTGGCCACACTGAGGAACCGGAGAACAGACAGCCAGACTAGTGGCCACACTGAGGAACCAGAGAACAGACAGCCAGACTAGTGGCGACACTGAGGAACCGGAGAACAGACAGCCAGACTAGTGGCCACACGGTGGGATCGGAGTACAGACAGCCAGACTAGTGGCCACACGGTGGGATCGGAGACTCCGCGGAACCAGACTAGTGGCCACACGGTGGGGCCGGAGAACAGACAGCCAGACTAGTGGCCACACGGTGGGATCGGAGACTCCGCGGAACCAGACTAGTGGCCACACGGTGGGATCGGAGAACAGACAGCCAGACTAGTGGCCACACGGTGGGGCCGGAGAACAGACAGCCAGACTAGTGGCCACACGGTGGGATCGGAGACTCCGCGGAACCAGACTAGTGGCCACACGGTGGGGCCGGAGAACAGACAGCCAGACTAGTGGCCACACGGTGGGATCGGAGACTCCGCGGAACCAGACTAGTGGCCACACGGTGGGGCCGGAGAACAGACAGCCAGACTAGTGGCCACACGGTGGGGCCGGAGACTCAGCAGAGCTAGACCAGTGGCCACACTGTGGGACCTAAAACTCCGGGTACCACAGGTAGAACAACCAAAGACATTACAAATGGCATTCTAACCTGTGAGGTCATCATACGTCAAACATACATATGTTTGTTTTCAGGTATGATGCCATGATATAGTATAACGAACTCACACGCAAGTCTTACCTCTACCGTCTGAAACGGTGCTTGCTGTTATCCAAAACAATCTAACAAAATTACACCGGCAGGTCAATCCGGGTATAATTATTTAAAGATGTCAGTGTCTACCACGTGACCTCAAGTAGAACATACTAGGTACAACAGAACGAGAAAGAGAGTATTGTACAATATATACGAAGTGTAGGTCAGTTTATGGAGCTCCTCGTAGAAATGTATCTTATAGACATGTAACGTATTTCACACTAAACCAAAACGGCAATTTGTATCTTCTCCCCACAATGACCTCACTTGGCCCGAGGACAACAAGTCCATCTTAAATAAAGGAATGTAAACGAACTACTGGATAATGGTTGGTAATACGCAAATCATTACAAATCGAAAGGCACGCGAGCAAGAGGAACCTTTCTCCATCTCCCGTTCCGTTAAGCTTTTCGCTCTTTCTTCGAGACTGGTCCCATAGGGGTCTTCCAGCCATTTGCCTCTATCGGCACTCTAAGCAGAAACACGGGAAAACGACAGGCAGGGACAGGCCACTGTTGGAAAATCGCACCTCGACTCCGTAGCTCCCAATGGTCTTGTAAGAGATGGCTCGAGTAACGGCAGGCTTGGGCCTGTTTCCCAGACTAGGCTTCATGGTCAGACAAGAGTTCTCTGGCTGATTGTCTCTCACTGCACAGCTCGGGCCTTGTGATGACGTTCCTCCAACTACATCAAGGACGAAATGTTCGGAACATATGTCGGTAATAAGTTCTTCATGCTGCGTAAATTAATCCTCACGCTTGTTCGCGAAGGGCACTACGGGAATAACTTACAAAGTGTCAGGGCCATATACATAGACTTGAAGAATCATGAAAACGCATTATGTAAATCGCTATACCAGTACAATTGCTATAGATCACAGCGAACCATTCTTTGGTTTCTTCTTCAACGACCGATTTAATGCTTCTTGAAAACACAGCACACATTTCAGGATCGGCCGCAAACGTACACACATCCTGGAAACAAGTTGCGAAAACACCGTTCGTTTCACTGGACATGAACGAAAAAATTAACAGTCAAATACAGATTAACGCAAATAGGCATGGACAAAAAGGCTGAAGGCAGAGGTACGACAAAAACAGGCAGAAGACAGAGAAACAACCTTAAGAGGCCGAAGTCTCCGAGCCATACTAGAACAAAAAATAACAAAACAAACAAACAAACAAAGACACAATCACAGTAGAGGGTTGGGGGGCCTGGGGGTAGGGATGCAGGTGGTGGTGGGGGTGCTACATCAGCTGCATTTTCTTCCAAGAGCACGTTATCTGGGGTGGCAAATCGTTGCCTGAGGGCCACCACCAAAGGCCACCGCATTAGTGGCGCCCCGGGGTTCACAACTTTCGCATGAGCACGGGAAACCTCCAGACTTTCAACGAGGCACTTCTTATAGCTAAATCGAGACCACTGGCGGCCGGGACTGGCTGTGTGGGCCAGGTAGGCTATATGGGTCTGGTAGGCTGTGGGGGTTTGGTAGGCTGCAGGGATCGACACTGCTTGTGCGAGCCATGGATGGTTGTGTGGGTCGGTACTGCCTGCGTTGGTCAGCAACGGTGTGAAGGTCCGGACTGCCTGCGTGGGTAAAAACGGTTGTTTGGGTCGGCAACGTAGGGTAGGCTGCATGGCAATGCCTTGATTTGCAATGCCTTGATTGACAATGCCTGTGTTGGTCAGGAATGGTTATATTTGTCCGATAGACTGTGTCGGTCAGGTAGGCTCTGTGGTTCCGGTATGCTGTTTGCGTCCGGTAGACTGTGTGGATTCGGTATGCTGTTTGGGTCCGGTAGACTGTGTGGATCCGGTATGCTGTTTGGGTCCGGTAGACTGTGTGGGTCTGGTAGAACGTGGTTCTGGTATGCTGTGTGGATCTGGTATGCTGTGTGGGTCTGGTATGCTGTGTGGGTCTGGTATGCTGTGTGAGTCTGGTATGTTATATGGGTCCGGTAGACTGTGTGGGTCCGGTATGCTATATGGGTCCGGTAGACTGTGTGGGTCCCGTATGCTGTGTGGGTCCGGTAGACTATGTGGGTCTGGTAAGTTGCGCTGCTCGGCACTGGCTGTGCGGGTAAGACCGGCTACGTGGGTACGGTAGACTATGTGTGTCAAGGTACCACTGTGGAATGGGTGGTCTTTGTATATTCCGACCGATGGTAGCACCGATGGTAGCACCTCGATTAAAGGTAAAACTTCGTATCGTAGTCTCAATAAGATAGCCGGGTGTCAGCTCAATGTAGCCACCTAAGCCCAATATGCTGGGCGGATGTCAGCTGAATAGCCGCCCGAACCCAATATTCTAGCTTTGCAATAGGGGTACTTAGCAGTTGAAACAGGCATACACATTTATCTAATATTATTCGTAAACTGAATTGGCTTAGACCTCCACGGCCATTCAGACGTCGCAGAGCGTCAATGGCGCACTCAGTAATCTCAGTCGGTCTGGAACTTGGCATGCAAGCTTGGACCGCGGACAAATACCAACATTCAAAGTAACGCAACACTTCGCTAAATCTGAGTGGCATCTATTACGGACGAAAGTGGTAGGTGGTGCAAACAACTGGCACCCGGAGGAGTACGGGCTGTCACAGTGGACACCGGTAGGTGGTGTTACCAACAACTGACATGCAGCCGAGTACGGACCATTGCGGTCGACACTGGGTAGGTGGCGCTGACTTATCTTTATGGATGCAACGAAACGTATTTGAGAGAGTTTTTTTGTTTGTTTTTGATGACGTATTAGTTTTGCATATTTGCTCATTGGGGCTAAAATCTAAGATTCTGGTTAAAATGAGCACTTTTATGAGGGGAAATTCACTGGAACGTTTTGCGGTCCACTTTACCCATTAGAAAAAGAACAACAAAAGAGGAAAACTAAAATATTTTGAAAACAAAATGTTGATTTATAGGTGGGCAAAAACTGTAGTCATGGTCGAATTTGCCTTCCTTTTCCGATTACATATATTTTTTTAAATCGCCCCCCAAATGAACACCCGAGAGATAAAAACATGCCAGTCGTGATCACACAGATCAGCCCCTAGTGATGCCACTTTTGGAGACACCATTTTGAGGGTGGTTTCGGACCCTACTCGTCGAACGATTCCCAATGACACCTCCATCGTTTTCGTGCGACATTTAGTTTTGAGTTTAGGGGGCACTTCTCGTCCCCCCCCCCGAGACGGGGTGTGAGGATCTGACTGGAAAGACGAGTTAATTTTGAGCGGGATAACGCGGTATAACGAGTTAATTTATCAAGTTAATAAGTTATAATTAAATAAGTAATACTAAGTTAAGTAAACGAGTAAATTTGTAAATTGCGTGTGCATTCATAAATTTGTCGAGCTTTGGACATGGCATATTTCAGGGACTTCTCAGTAGGTCCAGATAACCAGCAGCCAACGGAACATACTTTCTTTGATGGAAAGTCTATTTTGAGTTCCAGCTTATTTGCAAAACCATCTTTGTCGATTTTGACATGTTTTGATGTTCTAAGCCTGCCAGAGTTCTGAATTGTGTTTGCATCAAATTTCCCTTCGGCGAATCATTTTCATTGCTGACGATTATTGTGAAGAAAAAAATCGTAAAAATCGGAAGCATAAACATATATTTGGAAAAATTTCAAATTTACATTTTACACAGAAAGCTATACCTCTGGTAAAGTCAGGATCGCTCACATTTGCAGTGAGGCTTACCGATACTTCAGCAACATTTAGTTTGTTATTCGCTTTGTATGGCGACGATAGGGATCAACACACTGACCATCACCATTACTTGTAGATAGTATGCATGTCGAAAAAATCACAACCTCCTCTTTCCAAAAGGTTCCTTCGAAAACTGATTCGTACACTGTTTCGGCTCTGCTTAGCCTGTCACCGTTTCCTCCCCGACGCCAACCCCTCTGTTGTCCGTCGTCATCAACGCCAGTGCCTTTATCTCCCTCTGTATCGCCATCAGGCTGGAGAGTATCGAGCTATGTACGGATGGGGAGTACGGATATATGTATGAAGTACGGATGGGTGGAAGGGAAGACATACGCGAGAGAAACACCTCGGCTTTTACCTGCCTTTAATACAGTCATCGGTAGTCCACAGAGACGCAATGCTTTTTCTTCACCACAGAATGATCCTACCTAATACGTGATCGCTGACACAAATTGATCCTCGTGTTTGTTATAGGTACCTACCTATCGCAACAGATTTAGTATGTAGGTAACACAACCCCTGATCTCTTAGGGTCAGGTTGCGCTTTTCCATGTTTGATGTTACTGAATACACATCACCTGTTCCCCAATACAATTGCGTCGCTACGCGTAAATAAACCAATGGGTGACTTAACGGTAATTAGTGACCATGAACTTAGTGGTTGGTTATTGGCTTTACGACACATCGACCGTTGAGTCGTCATGTAGCGTCGCCAATC
>JAOTOL010001472.1:767500-1105000 GCA_034440575.1 Imbricaverruca yamaguchii | reverse complement strand
CTGCGGAGCAGAATGTTCAGCTTGTTTTGGAAGATTTCGGAGAATCTCCGGTGCAGAAAAGTGAGTACCAGTTGTTTTCTTTGGATTACTTTTTCCTTTTTGGCGCATCTAAAACACCATGCTTTACATTCAGCATTTTGCGTGTATTACCATACATATTACCCATCCAAATATATATTGGCTAAACAATCTACACATTTTACAAATATAATATATTTTGTAAATGACCCTCTAAAATAAGTATTTCTTTCGCTGCAGGAGGCATACATGCATCGACGAGAAAATCCCTGGGATCAAAAAAGTTGAAAAGTGTCACAACATCGCTCAAACGCAAACTGGAGCGATCTTTAGGCGTGGATATTCCGACTCCGGGTACCACTCCGGTGAAGAAAAATCGACTGGAAAAGGAGAAGGATCTGGAAAGGTATTTTTTTTTAATTCAGGTGCCGTGCTTGTAGAATGCAGACAGGAAAGTTTCAAACAAAAGGATGTGCCATATTACCCTCGCTCCTATATCTTGAAATTCGTGGTGTATATTGATGGGAGGATGGAGGTATGTTTCAAATACGTATAACTAGATACACGCACAAATGGATACGAAACAGATAGAGAGAAGCCATTAGGATCATTTTTGACTAAAAAGCTTAATTATATAGGTACCGTACAAATAAATAAATAATGTACGGTCAAATGTTACGCTAAGACCATTTTAAATCTTGTATGCAATAAATCCTGGATTATTGCAGCTATAAAAAATGCATAGCTTTAGTCTTGATAAACATAAACGTCTCGCACTGTTATTAATATATTTTTTCGCGAATTTTCTTGACAGGGACCATTTTTATTTTCACATACGAGCGCCTGATGGATGAGTTGAAAGAGGAGTCTCAAAAGTCAACCGACCCTCAGCGCCGCCTGCGGATCCTCACGTTCTCTTTTTTCGGTAGAAAAAACCGCTGAGTTTTTTGGAACCACTTGGTACATGGTGCGTCGAAGCTTCCAACTCAAAGCGGAAAAGGGAATTTTGCCCGAGATACCACCCTACTCCAAGGGTAGAAAAATATCTGAGGAGGAATGCCAAAAGGTAAAATCCTTTTACGAATCTGACGAAGTGAGTAGAATATGTCCTGGAAAAAAGACTATGTGACGGTAAGAGATGAGAATGGGGTTAAAGTAAAGAAGCAGAAACGTTTGATTTTAGGTAATTTGCAGGAAATTTACCAACTTTATAAAGAGAACGGTAGCAACCCGCGCATTGGGTTTTCGAAGTTCGCCAGCCTCCGCCCCAAACACTGTGTCCTGTTGGGAAGCAACGGCACTCATACGGTTTGTGTATGTTGATATCACCAGAACGTGAAGCTAATGTTAGCGTCTCTGGGCTTAAAAGACATTACCTACAAAGACCTGTTGAAGCACGCGGTTTGTGATGTCGGGAGGGAAGCCTGTATGCTGCAAAAGTGTGAAAACTGTCCAGGTCAGGACGGTGTCAGGTCATATTTGATCGACACTTTAAATGCGCTGGCAGGGGAAATCTCAGACTTGGTGGACGAAGTCAGATTTAGTCAGTGGCTAAGCACGGATCGTTGCACTTTGACCGAAATTGTTCTTCCTATGGACGAGTTTCTTGACAAACTGTCTGGCGCCATTGTGACACTTACTCGGCATCATTTCACGAGTCAGCATCAAAGCAAATATTTCGACGATCTAAAAAAGCAGCTACCTGAGCATGAAGCACTCATCATATTATATTTTTCAGAAAACTACACTTTTGTAGTTCAAGACGAAATTCAGTCATATCACTGGAACGCACCACAGTGTACCGTTCATCCGTTTGTTGTTTATTGGCGAGAGGCTGGAAAGATTGAATGCCACAGTTTTTGCGTGTTATCAAACGAACTGAAGCATGACACCGTCGCTGTGCACACATTCTTGCAGCACATTGTACCGAAAGTGAAAGGCATAGTCCAGAACTTGAAAAAGATTCATTATTTTTCGGATGGGTCAGCTGCCCAGTACAAGAATAAGTTTAATTTCGTGAATGTGAGTTTTCATGATGAGGATTTCGGAGTCCAGTGCGATTGGAATTTTTTTGCAACGTCGCATGGGAAAAATTCGTGCGACGGTGTTGGGGGTACACTGAAAAGGGTTGCAGCTAGCGCCAGTCTTTCGCGGACACACTCGGACCACATTCTTACTGCGGAAAAGCTATGTAAAGTGCTACAGGACAAGGGTAATTTGCATACCGAGTGCTGCTTTGTAGCGAAAGAAGAGGTTAGTCGTACACGGCATGAGCTTGGCGATAGACTGTCAATGGCAAAAACTGTCAAAGGGACTCTAAAAATACACAGGGTAACTCCAGTGAAGGCAAACATTGTCGTCGTGCGAGAACTTGCCATAAGTGAAGGAAGAGAAGTGATGGTGGCCTGATTTGCTACAGGATTTAGGTTGAATGGTTAGCGTGACCTACATTGGCAGCTGATTTCCGTTTGTTTATGTGCGAATTACAATGTGAAGTGAGCTAATGTTAAGTTATGCATTTTGTACCTCTGATAAAGCTCATTGTACCATCTCGTTAGCATTCGCAAATGTACATGTACTTTCCGGCTTGTTATTTGTGTGAATAATAAATGAAGTGCTAAAACGTCCTGCCTGGTGTTTATAAATAATCTGCATAGTGTCCTCTCAATCCCACGGGGCCGCGGACGACAGCCGCCAGCACCCCTATCCCCCGTTGGCAGCAGCTGGCCGCGGCCGTTGCTGAACGACGCTGTATTGGGTAAAATGAGGCCGGGCGGTTGGTGTTTGAAATTATGTTAAAAATACTTATAAGCCGATAACCACTTTTTTATTGATGAAATATAGGTAATAATCAACGCTCTTTCATTAAAAAATATCACAAATCACAATATCGAAGGGGAAAATTGCTCAAGAGAACTTGGCATTTTTTGAAGTGTTATATTTGACATATATTTAATTGCTATGGTTTCGATAGTGATAAACGTTCATCCTGCATGGGATTGCAATCATTTTGATGTACAAACTCATCTACTTATCGTTCAATGTAGCAGGGAAAAATCCTGCCAAACAAAGCCATGTATGCATCGAATGTAAAAATGTCGCAGGCTGTAGCTCGAAAACCGGAAGTCGGAGAGACCTGAAAATGTCACAGGCGTGTTTAGGGCTGCTGATAACCCTATAGACTCATTTTCATCAAAATCTGAGATGTGGGGGTACAAAATCGAAATTTTATTTGTCGATCTGTCGTGGAACGCCCCCTTTGTAGACGAGTGGTGCAGGTGTTATGCATCGTGGGACCTCTATCAGAGGGATGGTCTGCACCTCTCTGAGAAGGGGGTCCATGTGTTAGGCAAAGTGTATGAGCATGTTCTTCATGGAAACTAGGAAATGGGGTGGAGAGGGAAGAAATTGCATTGCCAATTCAGGAATATTCCAATAGTGTCAGCCAAGGCAATAGAACCTCAAAGTCAGCAAATAGGGACAGCAGTAGTTCAAGGAGACATAGTGATAGTTCATCTAGTGATAAAAGAACTCCTCAGTATGAAAAAGCCAAAGGTGGTTATGGAGCATTTGTTAAGTGTATGATGTTTAATGCTCAGAGTATCCGATCCAAACTTGATGAGTTCAAGTGTTATGTTGCTGAGGAGGAACCAGATTTTGTTTGCATTACGGAGGCATGGGTCAGTGAAGGGTATTTTGGAGATAACTTGCAGGACTATGAGATCCAGGGATACATGTTTTCGTGCAATAGGGGTCCAGCAATGAAAGGGGGTGGTGTAATGCTCTATATGAATAGCTTATTCAGTTCTCAAAAAGCAGCAGGTGGGGATAAAAATGTGTCTGTGGAGTCCATTTGGCTTGATGTCACTGTGGGAAAAGGCAACAGCAATACTCTGAGGATAGGAGCTTTCTACCGATCAGGTACCCTGCCACATTCTCAGCAACTGGAGCTTGACAAGGTGATTTGTGAGGAAATCAGTAGAAACTTTAAGAGGAAGTGCCTCATTCTTGGTGACTTTAATCTACAAGGATATGGAAATGCTGGTGCTGGTTCCCCATCATGCAAAATGTTTAGGAAATGCCTTGAAGAGGACCTGCTCTTACACTAGTTTGTATCAGAACCTACCAGGCATGGCTCATTCTGGGACCTTATATTCTCGGATTTAAGTGACTTGGTTCAAGACTTGACTGTAGGAGAAACTCTGGGAAGAAGTGACCATAACATACTTAGATTCAAGGCACATATAGGGGAAATTATTAAGGATAATTTGGTAAAGGTTCCAAATTTCAACGGAGCAGACTTTGACTGCATGAGAGCGGCTTTAAGTGCCATCAGATGGGAAGAAAAATTATCCAATTTGAATGCCTGTGAAATGTGGGAAAAGTTCAAATCTTACTTAAAGGAAATTCAGATAAGACATGTCCCCCAAAAGCAAAGACGCAAAAGAAGGGTAGGAAAGCCAGCATGGCTTACACCAGACTTGATAAAAGCAATTAAGGCTAAGAAAACTGCATTTAGAGTCTTTAAAGGAGCTTCAAATGTCTAATCTAAAGGCGTATCGAAAAGCTTAGACACTGTGAAGCAAAAAACCAGAGCAGCAAAGCGAGCAAAAGAACTGGATTTAGCTAGAAACTGTAATGGGGACAGTAAAAAGTTCTTTAGTTTCTACAAGCTGAGTAAAGTTTCTAGCACAATTGGTCCACTGGAAGAAAACGGGACTACATTGGGTGAGGATAGTGACGCCCCAAAACCCAAATAAATGGGTGAGGATAGTGAGGTGGTTGAGGAGCTGAGCAAGCAGTTTAAATCAGTGTTTACATTGGAAGATATGACCAATCTGCCGACCGTACACCATAGTTCAGTGACATGTGATCTGATAAATGATGTTGATTTCATTGATAGTGATGTTGTTTACAATCATATCAGGAAAATAAAGCCAAACAAGGCAGCAGGACCTGAGGAAATTTATGCTAGGGTGTTGCGGGAAACTGAAAAGGAACTGGCATTTCCACTTAGTATAATATTTTGTAGATCAGTTTCACAAAATGAAATTCCAACCCATTGGAAAAGGGCTTATATAGTTCCTATTTTCAAGAAAGGATAAAGAGGGAAAGTTGAAAACTATAGGCCAGTAAGTCTCATATCCCGTCTGCAAGGTACTCGAACCAATTATCAAGAATTGAATAGTTAGCTATCTGGAAGGTAGCAGATTGATTCAAGATACTCAACATGGGTTTAGAAAAGGACGATCGTGTCTCACAAATCTCTTGGAATTTTTGAACTTCGCCACAGAACAATTTGATCAGGGAAATCAGGTTGATGTAGCATATCTTGACTTTAGTAAGGCCTTTGACAAGGCACCCATAAACGGTTAATGATACAGCTTCAGTCCCATGGTATTGCAGGTAGCATCTTAAAATGGATAGAGTTGTGGCTTCCAGATAGACAGCAGAGTAATGCTAAATGGTACAAAGTCATCATGACAAAATGTTCTTAGTGGAGTCCCCCAGGGGTCAGTACTGGGGCCACTACTCTTCACTATATTTGTAAATAACATTGAAAGTGGCCTAAGGAGTAAAGTTTTGAAATTTGCGGATGATTTGGAGGTCTTTGGGGCAATGACAGGTCAAAATGAGCATACCTCGTTGCAAAAAGACTTAGACGAACTTGTGAAGTGGTCCGAAGAATGGCAAATGAAATTTAATTTTGATAAGTGCTATCAGTGACTCAACAGGATAAGGATTTAGGTGTTATTCTAAACACAAAAGTGATGGCATCAAAACAGACCAAGGAACCCAGGAAAAAGGCACTGAGAATGCTCGGGGCAATAAATAGGAATGTATCATACAGAAGTGAGGAAGTCATCAGGAAGCTTTACTGTGCATATGTCAGGCCACATTTGGAATACTGTATCCAAGCTTGGTCTCCTAGCTATGATAAAGATTGTTGGCTTTTAGAGAGTACAAAAGAGAGCTACAAAAATGGTTAATGGCATAAGCAACCTGGCATATGAGGAAAGATTGAAGAAACTGAATATGTTTTCACTTAGATATAGAAGGTTGAGAGGAGATCTCATCGAGGTCTTTAAATTTGTCCATGGTCTGGAGAGGGGAAAATTTGGGGAAATGCTTGAATTGAACAGAAATGATGCAATTAGAGTTCATAAATTCAAAATGAAAGTTAACCACAGCAGAACAAGGTTAAGGCAGACTTTCTTCACCAACAGGGCAGTATAACTCTGGAATCAGCTGCCAGAAAACGTTGTCAGTAGCAGCACATTGAACATCTTTCAAAACAGCATAGACAATCATTATAAGAATAGAGGGCTTGCTTTTTAGTATTACAGAGGGCTGATTGACAGATTTGGTGGGCAACTGGTTCAGTGTACAGAGTGCAACGAAGAAGGGCCCGTGTGGCTCATAGTTGCACTAATATTTTATGTCTTTATGTCTTTATATACCATTTGCCACCCTTTCCGCTATTATTGATGAAATATCTATCGTCAAACCAACCCATTTTATTTGACCCAAAAATAATGTCGGAGGCTATAACTGAAAAACCGTTGAGCGAATCGCATTAAATTCGCACAGCTGTGTTCAAAGCCAAATACTACGCTGGGAGCAAATTGTAGTATCAATCAAAAGTTATGGGGCGAATTACATTGGTCAATCTGTTGTGGAATGCACCAGGTGGTACAAACAACTGGCATATAACACAGTACCGGCTACCACAGTGGTCACCGGTAGGTGGTGCAAAAAACTGGCACCCTGCGGAGTACGAACTATCACAGTGAACTATCACAATGTCTGCCAAATCATGCTCAGAGGTGTAAACCATTTGTGCTACCTTTAGGGTAGGACTACGTAAGACATTGATAACAGGACCGAACGCAGAGGATTTCTGTGATTACCTGTTTACGTGAGTTAGTTCTAGAAGTAAACTATTTCCGCATTATATTAACCCGTCCCGTCTCGGGGGGGGGGGGTCTTCAACCGCCCCCTCAGATTTTTCTCAGACTGTAGGTTTCAGTTGTGGCTGAGGAATCACCGATACTGAGATAGATGTGTTACCAATCAGGACAGGACCTGCAATCTTTGTTAATAAATTAACGGCAATTTATTACTTGCACATGCAACGATATTTATCCAGTGCCGAGGATAACTGAAGCTGAAACATCGGCATGACCTGGCCCCCCTCCCCGGTCAGGCAGCTCGCTGCCTCGTAGCTACCGTGGCCGGAGTGCGTTAGTCCAGCTCCAGTCTGCCGAGCTTTCATCGATTATTTGGGTTCAAGGGCACGTCGACATGATCATTTTGCGCCCATTCCCGAGAGCATCTTGCCCCAGCACCACTTCCCACCGAACCCTGCGTTGATCGCAAGCAAGACCTAGCCGAGTGCATCGCGACACGCGTAGGATGGAGATATAACAAATCTAAACATTTCCTTTTGGGGAGCGCCGGACGCTTGCAACTGTCAACTCCCAACCAGCAATGATGTGATTAAGCATGCGAGTATTCCTGGCCAGAAAGGCGAACGTAGACGCCTCGAAAAAATGTGATAACGCAGCATATGCAGCAGCTTGCCACCAAGAATGCGGCATCAGAGATAGCAGAAAATTTGGAACAGTGACAGCATACGATCACAGACCAGAGGAGTGTAGAACAGAAGGTGAAACGAAAAAATCAAGGAATTGAACACGACAGAAACTGATAAGGGGCGGGAAGAAGAGGAGAAAGAGGAGGTCGTTTCCATACCACTCTTTGGTACTGTTCGATGCCAGTGAAATAAAGGCCAATGAAGTTGTTCTGGGAATGATAGGGTGCCTCAGAGGTCGAATTTCTTCAAGGCCAAACAGGTTCGCGCAAAATGCTCCTCATAAAGGGATTGGTGAACAGGAGAGGACACGCAGAGAAAAAACTTGATGAAGAGAGGCTCAACAAATACGCATGACTTTTTTTCCTGACAGCAGCGTTGTTTGTGACATTGGGAGTGATTAATATGCTGGACTTACACGATAAAACTAGTCACATTATCGTTGTCTTCAAAAGGCCACAAGGCCAGTGAGAGAGGGAAGAGGCATCACACAGTCGAAACTGCGAGCAGTTGGGTAACACTGCTCTGGCTGTGAATCGATTTTGCGCCGCCAACCTGACTACAGCTGCCATAATTAACACCTTTCAGTCAGATGCAGTGCGTGTACATCCGCACAGCACGAACAACTTGGTCGATGCAGAGATATAGAGCGCAATAGTGAAGCCAACAGACGGCGCGACGCAAGCAACAGTTCTGACCGACTCCATCAACAAGGAGACAAGACTATTTTCTCTGATTGGAGAAAGGATAACATAATGGCATCAGTGAAAGAGCATGTGACAGTGTTGACAGAGCCAGGATCTGAATATATTTGCCACTTTATGCCACATCCAGGAAGAGCAATGGTTGAATGAGCTGAATGAGCGGAGACCTGAATAAGCTGATTGGCATCACCAACGAGAACGGCAAAAGCGTTGTCGCTCTAGGCGGTGACAGAGCAGCGCTGAATACGGGAAGACAGAATGGCATATGCCATCTGTTTTGTTTCTACGTCGCCACGCATACGCCCAGTTAAGCTCTGTGCGAGCTCGTCACTTCGTGGGAGTGTAGTGCCACACAATGATGCGGCACTACACTCCCATGCAGTTCACAATAAGGTCAGTTATTTCGGCTTTTCGGCGCTTCGACCAGACTTGATCATTTACGACCACAACTTTCATTCTAGTACTTCAGTGTTAGTGAGAACTATTGCCTGGATGTGAAAGTGGTTTAAAATCAAATCGCTGACAGTTAACGAAACAATTTTCCAGAATGTTCAAGCTATGAGTTATTCTCCAGAATGCCTTCATACGTCAAGCGATCCGCGTTTCGTCCATAAAGCAATCAGCGCTTTGGTGCAGTGCTGGAACGTGGTTGGTTGGCGACTGGTATCATGACATACCGACCGTCGAGTCATGTAGCGTCGCCAATCTCTCACACGGATTGGTCGCGGGCGAAGAGTACCGACAGGTGAGACTTGAACCCACAGCCTTTCGATTGTGAGACGGGCAACTTACCCCTATACTACTCGTATACTACTCGTCCTATATTATTACCCCTATACTACTCGTCCCATGCTGACATGTGAGTCCTAGGTGGCGCAGTCAGGGTTTCAGGACAGCAGGGGCACCGATGTTTCTCCTTCCTACACAGGAGACAACGATGGTTAGAGTAGGTGAGCCTCATGCGCATCGTGCAAAGTATGACCCCTCGTCTGGGCCTACGCAGGTGTGACGCCCAAGGCCCAACATATGGTTTAAATGCATGCATCCTAATGTTGATTTCTCTATCACACGCCTCTGCCACTTAGAAAGTATGACATTTGCAATCCTAGAGAAGTTGTCATTAGCAGGAAGTGGACAGACGCGTGGATGGGGATTCTGTTCTGTCCGCTTCGCAGCCGAGTGCCTGCGATAGTCTCTCGACACCCCGATATGGCTTGGAATCCAGCACAATGGGACGGTTTCCCCATCTCCATCTAACTTAGTAATTCGTATGATAATGTCAAGTAGTCGAGGGTCTGCTGGTTACAATACAGTCAGTGCCAACAGGCTGCCAAGATAATCAGATAGAATCACACATGGTGCGTCCGGAGAAATATCCATAAATGACAGCGCCTTCACGATCGCAATGAGTTCAGGGTACTAACCCGAAGCATTATCAGGCAAACTAAGCGAACGCACAGTAGTACCGCACACCAAGGCACACCTTGCTCCAATAGTGCTCGTGGAACCATCAGTAAAATTGTTTGTGCCCGCGATAAGAATCTAGGTGCTTATCGTTCTTAACAGGACCAATTCTGACGGGACGTCTCCTTTGTGCATGGCTGACGAAGCTTCGCCATTTGAAGGTGAAACCAGGCTCTAGGATGGTATCGATAGCTGTTGCGCTCATATCACTCGTCGCACTCTAGCTCTACAATTTTTTTTAAAGGATCTGCATCCGCGAACAGAATAGTAATATGTCTTCTCACTCCGCCCATTGGAGAAAAGTGTCAACATCCGGCGGGAGAAAACTGCTTCGTAAGTTGGGTGCATGGAAAACTTCCGCAGCCCACAATACGGAGGAATCCTTATTGTCAGCTTCGATGCTACATCACTAGGTGTGGAAACATGCTCGTCGGCTGGAAGCACATCAATAAACGTGCAACGATCAATAGATCACAAAAAGACATCGAGTCCCTGGCTGTTAGCACGCAAAGGTAGTGCCTCAGGCTTGGAAAGATTAAAAACTGTATGGAAGGACACTCATTTGTTTCCTAAACAACAGTCTACAGTTTGTGAAGATTGCCCTAGGTAGCCGCTTTTGTACTATAACATTTCGCTATAACATTTCATGTCTTCTGATTCTCGCACCGTTATAACATCCTGTATCCCAAGGCACAACCCACAAATGTCTTCGGACTCGTAAAACTAAACTACGTTCATGCTCAATTCATGTTCAAGGACGTGCGTGGCTGCTGCAGCTTCCAACTTATCTGAAAAACGTCAAAATGGTGACAACCAAAGATACCGCGTTAACCGGGCGTCAACCGGCCCCAGCGACGCAAGAGGACCACACCGTCACGAAATAATGGAGGCCACCGTGTACCGCGCTATCGTAAAAAAACGGTGCATACAAATGAAACCTCTGCGACCTCCAACAAGGCCACAGATGTTCACTCTTTTTCCAACAAAGTACCCCTAAACGACACCTGCATAGAATACCTTCCATGTGGCATACCTCAAACTTTAGCTTGGGGCAAGTCGCTGACCATAGTGTGACGTGACGTTTGATGTTATATATCATAATATTATACGAGTCAATGATATTAATATGATACTAATGATATTACGTGATTGAAATGTTTCCAAATCGCAAAGTGCAAAGGACGTTGGAGATGGGACCTGTATCGATCACTTGTACAATATACACAAATCCCTATATCGAGGTCAAGTCACTGGCCTACATGTGTTCGTTTTTACCTCTGGCGTACTTGACAATACGATTATTGCGATATATGGGTACATAGCTTCCACACGGCATCCATATCGGCTATGCACCCAGTCACGTAACACCACCTGCAGCTCATGTCAAGTCACTGATATGCCGCTCCTGTGACGCACTATGAATTCAGCCTTACCAACAAAAGATGCATCACACAAACAATTAAACAATTAATTTCACACCCACAAGCTAAAACTGAAGAAAAACTCAAATCACTTTTTTAAATGTCTCGCGATCCATGAAATGTCACGAGGTCACAAAGCCAAAAGTTGAATGTAATAAATCACCATTATTTTTATTTCACTGGACAAGTCTTCCGCATTCAGATAATACATACTATGACAAACTAATTGCTAGCAATATTTTTTTTATTGCACTTCAACTTCCTCCGTGGTGTCAAAATAATGACCGGTATCTCGTGACCTCATTGACCTACAAATCCGAAAACTATAATCGTGCTCTGGGACATAGATAATCAGAACCTGAGGGGGCGCGGTGCACAATTTGGGGTCTACCTGGGTGATTTGTCCTCGAATCGCCACAGCGTGCACCGTGTCACATGACGTCAGGGCTGATCGGTCACATCGGCCGCCGGTGCCGTGTACACGCATGCAGAATGCTGCCCCGTCTGGCGAGAGGAAAGGAATCCTGCCCAGTCCGGTGACCGTATGAACCGGTATTTAGTTAGTTAAGGACTGTTCACACCTAGCGTAATCTGGACGCAAAAAAGACCAGCGCAATGGCGCACTAGGCGTAATCCCGACGCACATGTTAAGACATGTTGCGACTTACAAGCTGAAAAACCGCAGCCGATGTGGCCCCAATTCGCCGAAGATCGGCAAATATGGCGACCGCAGGTTATCCCGAGCAGTCTGTCGACCTTGCGTCAAGGCCGCTGGTTCGCCGAGCGGAAAAAGTTCAGAAAACCCAACTTCGTCCGCTCGGAAATCGCCAGCGTTTTGTCGGACTCGGCAGACAGCTGACGCAAGGCCGACGCAATGGCAGAATCGGCAGACTCACTGGGCCCCATGCTAACTGTCCGCTAGCTTTGCGTCGATTCCTACAGTGCGTCGAGATTGCGCTAGGTGTGAACAGTCCTTTATTGGGACTTTGGCACGCCTCGACTGCTACGGCCATGCTACGCCCAGATCGAGAGACCTGGGTCACGAGCAGCCGGGCGGGAGATACCTTGCTAGACGTCTTGAACCCACATTGTCTTTTCCCAGGGCACACCGGCTAGTTAGTTATTAGGGCTTTAGGGCGCGTCGACTGTAGGGTACGCCGGCATTTATTTGGTCATAAGATTACTTTTACCATTACAGATTACAGATTACCATTACAGATGAGAGGAAGAGATGAACGTGATCGGCACCAACAAGCGCCTGTTGGCACGATAACGAGAAACATATAAATTTGATATTCTGTTTCTAATCAGACTGACTGTTTTGTATGCTATGTGTGCGAATTGCTTGATGTCCCACTACACACGAAGCAAGGCGAATCACAGCAAGGCAAACCAGCACGATTCTAGAACGGATAGACGAGTGGGTGCACACTGAGCAGACGGGCAGCGGTCAGCGGGCCGCAGCAGAAGACCAGACCAGTCAGAGTAAAACCGCAGCTACCGGGAGCATAGCTTTAGGGTACGGATGGTAAGAGTACGGATAGTAGTAGGCCATAATGACGGCACAAGATCAACCGCAGATGCCTATTTTGTGGTTCAATACGTCTTCTTGTAATAGTGTTAAGCAGGAGGCACAGCAATGACCATACCCTAAGACGTTTTGCTGGAAACGGCATTGGACTCGACACATTTATATCTTGATTGCAATGTTTGTATCCGCTACCATCTCCGTTCACATAAATTGCATACCAGAGCTTCAGGCTCTATACGATATAACAGACATCAATTCCCTACACTTTCAGATTTGACTGGGATTACTGAAAGCAGGCTAGAGGAAAACGTACCTCGCACACTCGCACGCAAAAGTTCCATATACAAATTCACATCTTCATATTTTTAAGCGGGCACTGAGAGTCTTCATCTACATCTGATAGCCAATTATAGGTATGGCTGGGGACACACTGGGGTATGCAACATTGATCAACTTCCTGAAGGCTTCCTGAAGAGATCGTTAGTCTAAAAAGTTATTCCAAAAGCGCTGACAGCCAAGGTTAAGAGTTTGCTGGACGATATGGCTGTGCATGTAGTGGAAACCAACAGTCAAGCCTCGAGGGCAATGCTAACTTTACTTCATAACTACTACTTTAGTTCGTGTAAGTGGACTGAAGTGCTCAGCGCTGGCCATCTATGCCGAATAACACGTGAAAAATAAAAGCGTCACATGTTAACGGGAAGTTGGTACGCATGAGAGTCAGCATTGGTTTCGAAGGTACATTTATTCTTTAGCAGCTTGATTGGGGTAGCGGATGTGGATGCACTACAACTACCGGAGAGTAGAGATGGTACCACTCAATATACCACACAGCGATACCGCCGTGGCAGAACATACGATAAAGGTACACGGAGAGATGCCTCTACAGCGAACACATCATCCGTGCTTCGTCTAAGCGTTTTTCTTCGAGGCACCAGAGACCGGCTAAAAGTCGATACGCGACAGTCAGCCACTGGTACTGATGTGTCTTGCCATTTATTGGAATGTTGTCCCACGTGCCGGGCTTTTTCCACGCACACTAATTTTCCCTCCCCAGCTGATCTAGCTGATCCAATGCGGCGTGCCTACCTGGAAGTCGACGTGTCGGCTCTTAGCCTCTTCCTTCTCCCAGGACATGTGTATAAACGGCCGCTGGACGTAGTTGTAGATGACCTCCGCTCTGCCGCCCGGTCTGGTGCGCACCTTCTCTTTGTGCGTGGGGTAGCCTTCGATACCCAGTCGGATTTTCTTCAGGCCACGCTCTTTCAGCACCTGTTGAGGGAGAGAAGGTTTGAACACACTGATGCTGTCGACACCGACAGTTGTCAACTGTCACAGGCACACCGCATCCCGTCCCACCAGTCACCTGCACCTGCCACTCGCAGCTGGAATCACTGATGCTACCGACGACATCACGGGCAACCGTCAACTGTCACAAGCACACCGCATCCCGTCCCACCAGTCACCTGCACCTGCCACTCGCAGCTGGAATCACTGATGCTACCGACGACATCACGGGCAACCGTCAACTGTCACAAGCACACCGCATCCCGTCCCACCAGTCACCTGCACCTGCCACTCACAGCTGGAATCACATTGGCGTGCTGGCATCGCCCAGTGTGACTCGCTTATTACCAGCCGTATTGACATTGACGATAATTAGCAAGGCCGTCACATGTTGCCACACATGCAACGCGACAACCTGACCCCCACCTGAACCATACCTCCTCACTTCACTCGGCACATTCAGGGCTGGCAAACAGGCTGCTCCTAGACTTTTAGCATGCTGAACATCATCGTTTTCGGATAATTATCCGCATATTTTTGTTGCTTGGAAGCTGGATGGTGATGTTTCACAATGAACGATTTTGTGATACAGTGCTCAAGATTCAGTGGAAAGCGCAAATTGGAATTACAATCTGACAGGCTTGAAGAAATATCATCTCTATATTTGATTACACCAAAATTGTCATCCCAGCACCAAGCACAAATTCAACCGTGACGACATCTCTGATCCATTATGCAACTTCTTGCATTTCCTACAATGGAACGGCATTACATGGGTGGGGGTACATAAGCCTAACTTCAATTTATATGGATCAGAACGTATGAGATACAGACATAGGATCTACGAACTAAGCACCTCGAGCAGCAAAATGGCCAAACTTTAGACAACGTACGTGGCGGTGCGGGGCATTGCACGAGCAAATACCATGTCAACATGAGTTAGGGAAGAGCAGAATATTGGATGACTCGTGGAACCGGTTCAGTCAGTAGGTCCCCGTTGTAGATCAGTTTGCGCAGTGCATGACGAATCCGTTATGTGGGTGGCAGCCAGCCAAGACGTATACTAAGGAGTTCAGGATGGACACCGGAAAAGGGGCAGTGCGGGCGACAGTTTATGCGGGGAGAAGAGCCGTAAATGGCAACACTCCATGTGTACGGGAGAGGGAGTAGGAGACTCCAGTTGCAGATAGTGTAGGTTCGCGTGTAGAAGGAGACTGTAGAGCTAAAGCAGACATGGCAGTCGAGGAGTGACTGCCAGAGCAGACGGCAACCTGGGATTGGATGGGATGGCATACGACGACGTAGCGCAGGGCACATCAGAACTGTACAGAGCTGGTGAACAGCGCATCACATCTGCACTTGGTAGTCAGCGACACACACAGACATCGCTGATGCGTCTGGCACTGTCTCTGATTGCAGTACAACTAATTGCACATCACGAGGGCATCAAAACGAGCACGAAATAAGATACAAATATTGCATGTTATCGTTCAGCAGGAGCGCGTCCGCCGTGCCTGAACTGTCGTCATTGATATACGGCCATTACTCTTGATCTGAGTAATCAGCGATCGCCAAGGTATCGAAAGTGTCACAAGCAGCCCTCGGAATCTAAGCAAGCAAACAACTTCCGGACACAAACAACTAATCACAAATGCAGTGATATGCAAATGAGTCATGCATGCAAATTGGCACGGATCACAGTGAATCAGGGAGAAACCCTTCAAGGCTGCCCCCAAATGGCAAACAATAATACCAACCCAACTGTTTAACATAAAGCGTGCCACAAACATTGAATTCCGGCATCAATGAGCCAAGGACGTCTGGCCCACCGAACACCGAGATGTCGACACCAAGCAGCGTTACACCACACCATCACACGCCACCGAGATGTCGACACCAAGCAGCGTTACACCACACCGTCCTACGCCACCGAGTTGTCGACACCAAGCAGCGTTACACCACACCATCACACGCCACCGAGATGTCGACACCAAGCAGCGTTACACCACACCATCACACGCCACCGAGATGTCGACACCAAGCAGCGCTACACCACACCATCACACGCCACCGAGATGTCGACACCAAGCAGCGTTACACCACACCGTCCCACGCCACCGAGATGTCGACACCAAGCAGCGTTACACCACATCATCACACGCCACCGAGTTGTCGACACCAAGCAGCGTTACACCACACCATCACACGCCACCGAGATGTCGACACCAAGCAGCGTTACACCACACCGTCCTACGCCACCGAGTTGTCGACACCAAGCAGCGTTACACCACACCATCACACGCCACCGAGATGTCGACACCAAGCAGCGTTACACCACACCATCACACGCCACCGAGTTGTCGACACCAAGCAGCGTTACAGCACACCGTCCTACGCCACCGAGATGTCGACACCAAGCAGCGTTACACCACACCGTCCCACCGAACACCGAAATGTCGACACCAAGCAGCGTTACACCACACCATCCCATCGAACACCGAGATGTCGACACCAAGCGGCGTTACACCATACCGTCCCACGCCACCGAGATGTCGACACCAAGCAGCGCTACACCACACCATCCCACGCCACCGATATGTCGACACCAAGCAGCGTTGCACCACACCGTCCCACCGAACACCGAAATGTCGACACCAAGCAGCGCTACACCACACCGTCCCACGCCACCGAGATGTCGACACCAAGCAGCGTTACACCACACCGTCCCACCGAACACCGAAATGTCGACACCAAGCAGCGTTACACCACACCATCCCATCGAACACCGAGATGTCGACACCAAGCGGCGTTACACCATACCGTCCCACGCCACCGAGATGTCGACACCAAGCAGCGCTACACCACACCATCCCACGCCACCGAGATGTCGACACCAAGCAGCGTTACACCACACCGTCCCACGCCACCGAGATGTTGACACCAAGCAGCGTTACACCACACCGTCCCACGCCACCGAGATGTCGACACCAAGCAGCGTTACACCACACCGTCTCACGCCACCGAGATGTCGACACCAAGCAGCGTTACACCACACCATCCCACCGAACACCGAGATGTCGACACCAAGCAGCGCTACACCACACCGTCCCACGCCACCGAGATGTCGACACTAAGCAGCGTTACACCACACCATCCCACACCACCGAGATGTCGACACCAAGCAGCAGTGTCCCTTTGGGGAAAAAATAGGCATCGATGGTCCCATGGTGATCACGGCGAATTTCAATACTTTGTATCACCAACGTACATGATTTTCGTCTGAACGAGATGTGGAAAGGCTATCTGATCTCAACATGCAACATACAACCTATTCGTTGTATGTTGAGACATTCAGATAGCCTTTTCAGATAACCTGGTATTTGGTATGCGATGCATGCTCATGCGTACAAAGCAGCCTTCTTCAATCATGCTATTATGCAGTTGAAACAGCGAATAAATATGAAGCTTTGTTTATATTTATATGCCCAGTGGGTGATGCTGGAGTCTTCAAATGAGTAAGTGCAGAAACCGCGGATGCATCACGATTTTTACTCGTTTAAACCTCAGAGTTCCTTGTATGCCCCTAAATGGACATTTGCTAAATGTATGCCCCTAAATTGGTATATTAGGAGACACAAGATTGCCGATATTTTCTAAACTATCGATTTTTCGACAATGCTGAGTGCTTCAATCGACTCCGTTCGTCGAGACGATCAAAAAGAGGTACTATTTGGCCCACTTATATGGATTGGTTCCCACAGCCAATATAGCACCGAGTGCCAATTTTCTTTCAAAGACATTTTAACAAAAAATGCCGATTGCCCAGCCGTCTAATTTTATGACGAATTTTTAGGCACATATCAAGGCAAAATGAAGAAGTAGCCGTTTTTGACAACACCACTTTGAACATTATCCACACAGGCCAATGGCCGAGTCTCCTCTGAGGCTGGTAGGTGACATGGCCGTGTCTCCCTGTCGCATGACAGGTGACATGGCCGTGTCTCCCTGTCGCATGGCAGGTGACATGGCCGTGTCTCCCTGTCGCATGGCAGGTGACATGGCCGTGTCTCCCTGTCGCATGGCAGGTGACATGGCCGAGTCTCCCTGTCGCATGGCAGGTGACATGGCCGAGTCTCCCTGTCGCATGGCAGGTGACATGGCCGTGTCTCCTCTGAGGCTGGCAGGTGACATGGCCGAGTCTCCCTGTCGCATGACAGGTGACATGGCCGTGTCTCCCTGTCGCATGGCAGGTGACATGGCCGTGTCTCCCTGTCGCATGACAGGTAACATGGCCGTGTCTCCCTGTCGCATGGCAGGTGACATGGCCGTGTCTCCCTGTCGCATGGCAGGTGACATGGCCGTGTCTCCCTGTCGCATGGCAGGTGACATGGCTGAGTCTCCCTGTCGCATGGCAGGTGACATGGCCGAGTCTCCCTGTCGCATGGCAGGTGACATGGCCGTGTCTCCCTGTCGCATGGCAGGTGACATGGCCGTGTCTCCCTGTCGCATGGCAGGTGACATGGCCGAGTCTCCCTGTCGCATGACAGGTGACATGGCCGTGTCTCCCTGTCGCATGGCAGGTGACATGGCCGAGTCTCCCTGTCGCATGGCAGGTGACATGACCGAGTCTCCCTGTCGCATGGCAGGTGACATGGCCAAGTCTCCCTGTCGCATGGCAGGTGACATGGCCGTGTCTCCCTGTCGGCTGGCAGGTGACATGGCCGAGTCTCCTCTGTCGGCTGGCAGGTGACATGGCCGAGTCTCCTCTGTCGGCTGGCAGGTGACATGGCCGAGTCTCCCTGTCGCATGGCAGGTGACATGGTCGAGTCTCCCTGTCGCATGGCAGGTGACATGGCCGTGTCTCCATGTCGCATGGCAGGTGACATGGCCGTGTCTCCCTGTCCAATGGCAGGTGACATGGCCGTGTCTCCCTGTCGCATGGCAGGTGACATGGCCGTGTCTCCCTGTCGCATGGCAGGTGACATGGCCGTGTCTCCCTGTCGGCTGGCAGGTGACATGGCCGAGTCTCCTCTGTCGGCTGGCAGGTGACATGGCCGTGTCTCCCTGTCGGCTGGCAGGTGACATGGCCGTGTCTCCCTGTCGGCTGGCAGGTGACATGGCCGTGTCTCCTCTGTCGGGTGTCGTCGGCACGTCATGCTGTGGTCGACGGCTTCCCCCGTATGGCCGCCTCATCCTCGGTTCGTTGTGGCTTTACGACGCACTCAGCCGCTGAGGCCATATGGCGGCGCCTGCCTCTCACCCTGGCACTCAGGCAGGAAGGACGAGCACCGCGAGGAATCGAACCTCTGGCATGTTGCTCTGCTTAATCACTGAGCTAACGACGCCCTGTCACTTCATCTTCAGCGGGCAGTGTGGGGACTGGCTCCGGGCGGGACGAGGACGCACTGCACCGCACCATCTCCCGCCTGTCCGTCAAACCGCGCGCCATTTTCCTGGGTTCTCGCTGGCCGGAAGGGAGGCGAACACCTCTGGCGGTACAGCACTAGTTACCGGAGAACAGCAATTTCTAGCGATTTTGTATTCACACAGACATTTGTTGAAAAGCTCTGTGAAATATTGTGTATGTTTCATTTTTGCTTGTTCTCACGCCCTGGCGGGGCTTGTTTGCAGCTTGGTGCTTTGTTCTGAATAAGGACTACACAAATGGAATAACCTTTGAGGCATGGACGATTGGTAACGATCTGCATATTTTCCCGCTAGGTAACAACGCAGTTTCCCATCGGAATTGCGCTTCTCGGCTGACGCTGTCTGAATTATAATTTTCCACCCAAAAATTTTAACCATGTTTTTTATGCATATCGCACAAAACACGGTAATATTTTGGTGCCATAATTTCGCTGGACGATCATGCTTTACCACACAATTTTGAGGTTGCCATGCTCAGACCATGCCACACCTCCGCGAGACACGCCCAGACCATGCCACACCCCCGCGAGATACAACCTGATCATGCCAAACCTCCCCGAGACACGCCTAGACCAAGGCACAACTCCGCCATACATGATTACTGTACCTTCTCCTATTGAATATTACACGTACATACAATTACTATGCTCAATTCAAGTTCTGGGATCAGATTGAAAATATTTACCAACTCTCGAATGGACTTGGAGCTTTGGAGTTGGCGTGCATGACCATCACATAACCAAATGAAGTCAGGAGAGGTAGGTGGTCACTTTATGTTCACCGCACCAGAAAAAAACCTACACTTGTCTATAGCTGCAAGCATTCGGACTGGATGGTTTTCAGGTGCCGAACAATGAATAAGTGAGAACAACACAATTGGAGTGCACTGAATGCCGCATCCGCATCTCGCCCGACACAGTCGTCTCGCAGCAGCCCGACATAACGATCGGACTGAGGAGCTGCGCCGCCGTCCCACGCCTCGCCGGGACCACACGGCGCGTCCGATTTATGCCCCGCGAGAATGCATCGATCGCGGTTGCTAGTGATGAGACGGAGCGACGCTTCGCTGTTCGCTTCGACAGCCACCAACCAGAGGATTCTGCTTCCGCCAGCCAGGCGCACAGAACTTTCAGAAAACACCGCTGCAAAGGGCACAGGCGCATAGCATGCCAATGTGGCACAACAGTGAGCCACTGTAACACTGCTGTGCTACAGTGACATGTTATGCGCCGTAGCACTACGGTAGGTGGTACACTATTGCTGCAGCCGAAAACGAGTTATGCGGACACAGTTGATGCTTGGTGGGGTATTAAGGAACGGTAGAATGCAACACTCAGAATATGTCGGAATGTCAGTATGATCGGTAGAACGTTTCTACAGATGAAATCGTTCCAGTAGTATCTAGATAACGGCATAGCTACGGTCAAGAAAGCGGTACCGGTGAGCGGTGTTTTTCACACAGCGTCTCACGGTAAGTGATCCGATGCGCTGTCCGGTGGACCTCGGCAGTTCTCACCTGTTTCACAACGTCCCTGTTCTCAATGTACTTGAAGAAGCGATACAGAGCCGTCGACTTCAAGGCTGCAACACGTGAGAGTAAGACGGTGAGTCGGGCAATCACGTGGCGGACCAGCCTTCAGGTTCACTGTCACAATGCAGTGTTCACCGCTCTCAGTGGTATCCGAAAACGTGACCGCCCGCCACATACGTAACCTCGTCACTATACTAGAATTATCGCCTACACATTCACGAGTACGCCAACACGAGCAAGGCACTTTCAGGATAGATACATCAATAAGCTTGAAATACAAATACATGCAAAGTGAAGCTGCAGAAAAAAACACGACCACGTATTAAATATTACACCCTATCCAGACGAATATCAGCAACCTCACTTTCTTCCGTCTTACAGCCTCACTCCGCGCTCTTCCTCAACTGAACCTTCCACAGTTCCCTCAACATCATTACGAGCTGTGCTACGTCCGCTTTCAGTTTCCTCCGATCTGTCACTGTTATCACCGACCCGTCCCCGTCCCCACTCTATATCGTTGCCGCCCGTCGACTCCACTCACTCCAGCTCTACTCTCCCCCTCCCCCACCCATCTGCCGCAGGAAGATGCCGCCCCCTCTCTGTTGCCGCCCGTCGCCATTACTCACTCTGGCTCTTCTCTCCCCCTCCCCCACTCATCTGCCGCGGGAAGCTGCCATCCTCCCTCGCTCTCTCTTGTTGGCCACCGCTGACACCACTCATTCTAGCTCTCCCCCTCCCGCCCATCTGCCGCGGAAAGATGCCACCCTCCCCCGCTCTCTGTCGCCACCACCCGTCGCCACTACTCACTCTGCCTGGCTTCCTCGCCCATCTGCGGCGGAGACTTCCCGCACTCCTGACCCTCTCCCCCCCTCTTTCTCTCTCTGTCGCCACCACCCGTCGCCACTACTCACACTGGCCGGCCTCCTCGCCTATCTGCGGCGGAGACTTGCCGCTGTCCTGACTCTCTCACTCTCTCTCTCTCCCTCTCTCTCTCTCTCTCTCTCTCTCTCTCTCTCTCTCTCTCTCTCTCTCTCTCTCTCTCTCTCTCACTCTCTCTCTCTGTCGCCACCACTCACTCTGGCTGGCTTCCTCGCCCATCTGCGGCGGAAAGTTGCCGTCCCAGTCCACTACATCATCGTCGAGCAGCACCACCAGGTGACATTCGCGGTCGCCGGACGTTGCCGCCCGCACCATTAGCGGCAGCAGCAGCGACTCGAGAAACTCTTCAAACTGCTGACGCGCGCCGTCGTTACTCAACTCGTGTAGAAGCCCACCTGGCGGCACAGATCACCTCCGGTCATGGCACGACATACCAGGTCATCTTTGTTTACATCAGGTCACACCACATGAGGCCTCCAGTCACGCCACGGCACACTGGGCCATTTCAGAACACGTCAGGACACAACAGTTCATCTCCATTCACAGGTTATCTACGATCACGCTACACCAAGTGACGTCAGGTCAGGTAAGCTGACGCGAAGTGAAGTTGCGTCCAACGTAACAGGTCACATGGAGTCATGTGCGGTGAGGTCCAGCCAAGTTGGATTAGGGTGGCAAGTTAGATATACTGAATCAGGTCAGAGATGCAGATAGAGATATAAACATGTATATATATATATATATAGATATAGATATATATATATATATATATATATATATATATATATATATATATATATATAGAGATAGAGAGATAGATAGAGATAGAGATAGAGATAGAGATAGAGATAGAGATAGAGATAGAGATAGAGATAGAGATAGAGATAGAGATAGAGATAGAGATAGAGATAGAGATAGAGATAGAGATAGAGATAGAGATAGAGATAGAGATAGAGATAGAGATAGAGATAGAGATAGAGATAGATAGAGATAGAGATAGAGATAGAGAGAGATAGAGAGAGAGAGATAGAGATAGAGATAGAGATAGAGAGAGAGAGAGAGATAGAGAGAGAGAGAGAGACAGAGAGAGAGAGAGAGACAGAGAGAGAGAGAGAGAGAGAGAGAGAGAGAGAGAGAGAGCACATTGGTTCTAGTCATATAAAACGATGTTCGGCTCCCTGCAAGGGCCCACGTCATGTCAGGCGTACCATCCGACCAATTCAAGTGAGGCCACGCTGGTTCCATGATCCATAAATTGACTCAGGTAGCAGCAGTATTCTGTCGACCGATGGATCCACCAAATAATGCAGCCGACACCACTCTCACTCTCCGACGGAACATAATTAGAGCTGTGTGCAGAGCGTATTGACGCTGACTAGGACTTGCGTGCCTCGTAGGCAGTCGGTATTCTGTCCTGTCGGCCTCGCGGATTCGCAGCGTGATCCAAACGCACAGTGAAACTGGCGGGGCCATAGGCTGGGCATCTGCACATGAAACATCCAGCGCAACACTGCGTGTCTGGGACTCATGTCCGACGTTACAATTGGTTCCCGATCCAGTTCAGCGACTGCCAGATAAAAAAGGGAGATCTATTGTGTCTGGCCGCGCTGGTGCGGCATCTCGACTCTGCTCTGCCCGATCTCGACTCAGCACCACAATCCGGCAGCAACCAACCGGGATCACCAACAAAAGCGATTAGATCTCGCGCCGCGCCACCAACCCCCCCCCCCCCATCTCCATCAGATGATAGATTAGGTCGCACGAGACAGCAGCCAAAGCGCAGAGTGGGGAGGAAGGAGGACGAGACCAAGGAGAGGGTGACACGCTGTGAATGGACGCAGCAAGCCAGCAAAGGCATGACTACAAACGAGAAACTGAGTGCGACAGACGTGAACTTATGAGAACAAAATCACCGTATAGCCCGCGACAAATTCACACGTAAGCCATCAGCATCTCTCTCGCGAACAAATATAAGTCATTGCACTACTGTACTAAACAGGGCAACACGTCCCGTGTTTATAGATGTCGTGCAATGACACCGTCGTGCAGGCACCCAATGACACCGTGGTACACACATACAATGGTTACAGCGCTCACGCCGCCACGGCGAAGCGGGCAGGCTGACGTGTGTGGGTCGACATGGGTGTGCATCTGGCAGAGTTTGCAGCGCTGCAGCAAGATCCAGCAGCCGAGCGCTCTCGGTCCCGGATCAATTGCGATTTTAACGGCCGCTCTGATATTGGACAGCACAAACGGGCGGGGCGGACAAACAACACATTGGCCACGGAACAAACGGCGTCGGCAACAACTTCCAGCGGCCAAATGCCGCCGACAGCAGATGGCGCGCGGCAGTCACCAAAGCCCAGCACACGGCCCTCACCAAAACACGGCACATGGCCTTCACCAAAACACGGCACACAGCCGTCACCAAAACACGGCACATGGCCTTCACCAAAACCCGGCACACGGCCGTCACCCACACACGGAGCACGGGCCTCACCCAAACCTGGCCAATTTCTGGGTTCCTTTACGACGCATTTAACAGCTAGTTCACATAGTGCCTTCAACCTTAATAATGCACCTAATGGACAGCTGTGGTATCTCTTGTGCATAAACATGATGCATCGCATCGCATCGTATTCGGAATGTGTAATGAGGTGCAGACTATGTGATGATGGAGAGGAAGAAGCAACAATATTTACCCTGTAAATACGATACAAATTATGTCGGTACGACAAATTTTCAAGCAAAAACATTAAGCATGATATGCGGTCCATAGATTCGTGCCACTGACTGGATATTGTGTGAGAAGAAATATACGACCTTCGATATACCTGGAGGTACTGAGGTTACATCAAATGTAGTTAGGGATTATGCTATATTACTGAACGTTTCGGCCAGGGGCCATCGTCAGGAGTGATATACAAAATGTCAGGCTTAACAATTGACAAAAAAACGCTGGAAAAAACGTGCAAAAATACGTGAATAACAGAAAAGCATCCTCAGTGGTGCAGACACTTCAAGTAATTCCCAACCAGAAACCAACTAGGTCAAGATAGAATCATCTGACGAAGCCCCAGCCGGTGGTCCATATACATATCGACACATACACGCACGCACATATATAGACATATATCCAATATAACGCGTAATACATAGTCTAATTTATGTTTATGTAATTTTATGTGATATACCAAGACGTCGTTTACGTGTTTAGTTGCGGCCGTAGATTACGAATGTATAAAGATTCGAGGACCTTCAGATCAGCGTTGTCCCTGACTGTTGCTAGAATTGCTACTTTGAAGTTTGTGTTAGTGTCGCTGTGTTCCATGTTAGAACGTTTGTCGATCATGTGTTCGCCTAAAGGTGTGTATTCTCTCCGAAGTCTGGCATCTCCCAAGTGCTCATTGTACCTATCCCTGATGCTACGCTTGGTTTCTCCGACATAAAATATTCCAAGACAGCGGTTGCACGTTATTTTATAAACTACGTTTTTCCGCGTGTATCTACCTTTGAGCCCATTGCTACAGGTGTGGCACGTTCTTCTACCAGCAGGGCATGACGGCATTTCCAGGGCTGAGCGGACCAGGTAAGATTTCAGCGTAGGTCCGCTAGTCCAGGCTACCCTAACATGGTTTAGCTGAGGCGAACGGATGGCTGCATTTACCTGTCAACATAGTTGGTCATCGACAAAAGGAAGTCTCATGTGAACACAGTTGGGATTGCTACCCGCTCGCTGCCGACGTTGCCCACTTATCCTACTCCTGTTGTGAGGGTGAACAGCACGAGCGGCGGAGTGTACCCGATGTGCTGGGTATCCGTTTTCCAGGAAAAAAGTTGTCATCTTCGCAAGGCTCCGCTCTCATGAAATAGTATCGGAGGAGACTCGTGCTGCTCTCCTCATTTGGGTTGTTAAAACGGCCTTTTTAATGGCCATCGTGACGTCGTATACCAAGACGCAAACGACGTCTTGGTATATGACATCAAATTACATAAACATAAATTATACTTTATGTATTACGCATTATATTGGATATATGTCTATACATGTGCGTGCGTGTATGTGTCAATATGTATATGGACCATCGGCTCGGGCTTCGTCAGATAATTCTATCCTGACCTAGTTGGTTTCAGGTTTGGAGTTTCTTGAAGTGTCTGCACCACTGAGGATGCCTTTCTGTGATTCACTTGTATTTTTGCACGCTTTTTTCCCCGCGGTCTTTTTCAATTGTTAAGCTTCACATTTTTGATATCACTCCTGACAGTGGCCCCCGGCCGAAACGTTGAGTAATATAGCATAATCCCTAACGTTACTTTCGATGTAAACTCATCATCTCCTGGTATATCGAAGGTCGTATATTTCTTCTCACGCAATGTCTAAAACCCAGGAGCACTTAAGAGCCATTCTTCGTTCTAAGCTAACACTGACTGGATATCCAAGTCACCGGATTTGAACCCAATTGAAAACGTTTGAATCATCATGGTGAGAGAGCTGGAGGAGCACCTGCGCTTTCCTGTTCGTCAGCTGGGAGCAGAGAAGTTTTGGCAAGCGGTGGCGCGAAAGTGGGAGGAACTCGGAGTCCGCACTGGCTATTTTGGCCACAACACAACGCGTTTGTGTGTGTGTGAATAGTGCGAATGAAAATAACAACTAATTTGTGCATCTTACGATGATAATATATATGAAGGAAGTGCTAAATGTTATTTTGTGATTTATGTGTGTAAAAGGTAGTCCACTAGGTGAACCGACATGCTAAGCGCTCTGTAGACATGACGTCAAGTCTCCCGTGTCGTTCTGAGACCATTTGCTGTTGAAAGATGACGTCAATTTCTATCAGGTCCTGATTGTAGGTTCATGCTCATCTACTCATTCCAAAGTTAAAATTCTTTTAACGCCACTTTGGCGACTCGGTCTTCGTGACTTGCATTTCAACCGTAAATCATTTCCGAGAGCAAAAATAGACCGTGACCATGTTTAACAATGTCATTCACGAATGTACGAAAGTACTAAGTTCGACATGTGAATGCGCGGCAAAGTTGCCGTACATTCGTGATTCTATATAATTTCTTCGTTTCATGATACTGGGCACAGGATATAAAAATGTGAAAGACAAATGCTGCACAGGGAATATAGGGAAGCGATTCATAATGAATAAACAATTGTCGAACGGGTACAGACTATGTGACGGATGTTGCCCAGCAAATACAAATTACTGTATGGGCGTGAAATATCAATACTACTTGGAATGCCTCCATGAAAAAAAAAACGTGAATAGTGATCCGGAACAAAGCAATGACTCGAGCACCAGCTGACAGAAGTCACAGGGCGACCACTAACGGGAGTCGGCCCGGAGCTAGCCGGGCACGGCTTGTAGTGAGAAGAGGCTTACGTCAGGCGATGTACGATCAGTCGATATGGACCTTTCGGCATGTGTGCAGAAAAACAGACCAGAGGAGACCACCAGCTGACTTGCTCATACTAGGGTGGGGTAATCCAGTCCAACCGTTCATCACTGGGAGTATCGCCGCGTTCACAGCTCCACACTACTGGCGGTCTCACAGTGGGCTACGAGCAGGACATGCACAGCACACTTCGTGAACCACCTGTACGACATCTAGTCTAGAATCGCTTGCTCTGCCAACGATTGGAATGCACATAATGTGAAGCCGTGTCACGCAGCCGCCTGATAGATAGTCTACACCGCACACCTAGCTGTGGTGCGGCACAGAGTGCCTATGCGGGGTATTCGAAGGCAACAGTCACCCCACCTGCCCCGAATGCCAAGCCAAGGTTCGTAGTCTGCCTGGCTAAATATGCTGCCAATTGTACAAGTGGTACGTGCAATGGACTGGTACGCGTGGTACGTGTACGTGTACGCGTAATAGTGGCACGTGCAATGCAGTAGCTAGTGTATGACGTGCACGTATAGTGTAGTGGCACGCGTATAACGTGTACATGTAGTGTAGTGGTACGTGTAGAGCAGTCGTAAGTTGGCAGAGTCCACATCACCTCATACCTCAGAATAACAGAAGACGAGCACAATGCTCCAACACTAACACGGCAGGAGGTATGCAGCGCAACATCCGCCCCGGATGGCTGCTCACCGCTGCTGCCTAATGATACACTCACGAACAGGTTGTCCCGTTACATCTGTCGCACTGGTGCGTGCGTGCGTGCGTGCTGTCACTCGACGTCTTGATGACAGCAAAGGTCCGCCAGCGGCCCGGTGTCCCCAAGCCCGCAAGCGCCGTGAATAGCACAACGGTTGGCGGCGGACAGAGAATAACGGCCGCCCGGTCAGTGCCGAGCACTCCCACGGGGACGATACGGCCGCCGGCCATGCCGCACGAGCGTGTCAGCCGCTCGTCACGCGCCAACCAACGCTGCCCCCAACAATCACTATCAATTGTCATCTTTCTCCCGGCGGTGGGGGCCATGTTCCCTGCTTTCCTTGATATGATGGCCAGCCAATCAAAATTTTCTCACACCCACTATACAACACCGCATTTGCTTCGAAGTCATGTAGTGCACCACGCAATGAGGTCTACATTCTTTCGCCGGGATACTTTCGATTTTGCCAGTCGACAGCGCCGAACGACGTCGAGCCGCCACAGTTGATGATTCATACATGATGGTTAGATGCTTGCCTGAAATTAATTTAATATTCAACATAAATTGAAAAGCGAGGAAGCTGACCTGCGAGTCGTACACCATTGGACCAAACGTTCCAGAGTGATAGTAGTGTGTCTAAATTGTGCAGAATATTTACATTCCTGTACATAGTTGCATTGGTTGGAATTTTAACGGAAAAAGGGAGCAATGAAATGAACATTTATGCGGAGTTTGATCAAAATATAATGTTTCTTTGATCGCAAAAACCTGCTGGTCACTGTAAACCAGAGGCGCAGATGGGCTTGGAGCCCGGTGTGCAAATAGGCCGCTACGAGAGTACAGTAGGACAGAAAGACAGAGGTAAACACTGCCTGGCGATTAGTTCATTTCCGATATCTGTACGTGGGGCATAGGTTGTGCAGCCTTTCCGAGGACGCAAGGACGGGTTTTGGACGCCATAAGCCCCGGGGCAGAAATGACAGGATCGGGTAACGCCGACTAAGGTACATAGACGACTAGGGGTGGTACCCAACATGGTATGGATCCATATCCACCCACTGGATACGTAGGGCTGATCGCATGCCTCGAGAGAGTAAGGCCCGACGAGACATTTACTATTATAAAGATTAGGTAGGTCGGTCAAGAACACCAGAGCACTTCAATAAGCTATCGAAGCCCGCAAATTAGTCCAAGCGTAACATTAAGGTCCTGTACAGGTGAGGAACGCTATCAATAATGGCGAGGCCAGCTTTGATTGGTAGGGAAAGATTAAAAGATTTGGCACACATAACTTCCAAAATGGAGTAATGGCTAGCCATTGTGCGTTTGTGCGCCGTCGGAGAACAATTGGGAACCAAGCAATTTATTCACTGGTGAGGATGAATAGGACGAGTGAATGTGAGCTACTGAGGCGAATGAATGTGTGCTAGGTGGCTCTAAGGACCAGCGGAAGCCGTTTGGAGCTCAATACAGGCACCTCGTGCGGTACCATGTCACAAAGTCATAATACTACTTGCGCCAGAAAGGCTCAATTGGTGACAGACCGTGGTGGTGGTTTATTGGTTTTGCGATACGTCGAACTTTGAGGCATGTAGCGTCGCTAATCTCTCACGCAGATCGGTCGCGGGTGAAGAGCAGCGACGGGTAAGACTCGAACTCACAATCTTACGATTGTTAGAGGGGAACTTACCCCTGGGCTATTCTTCCCCGGTGACAGACTATGCAAACCGACGAAAATATACATATCTATTAACTTCTCAGGTACATTTTGTTCACACTAATTGAGCGAATGGTCCTGAGTTATATCGTGACTTCAAAGCCTTCACCTCGCACACCATATAAATACTGTGAGAGGGTGATGAGCCACACACCAAGTAGACTGGGGTTAGGGGAAGGGCGGTGGAGATAGTGGGGGGACCAGAGACAACACCAACACGCTGGAGCTTCAGAGTAGAAGAAATTCAGCCCAGTTTGATTCAGGATTCTTTTACACAACCCGAGAAACCACAACCCACCTATCTACCCCCCCCCCATCCCCATACAGCCCACACTCGGTCGACGGCAGACCCTTTGCACGTACTTTGCACCCAATCACAACCTGCGTACTATTACCAATGAATAACAGCTAGGTTGGCCTCTGCCAGCTGGCAAGCAGTTCGCGTGATTAAGTGAACTACGAATTGGCAAGTTCCTAGAAAACTTTCGGCCGAGGCGATCAACTATGCTATCAACCATCAAGCCGAGGCTATGTTGAATTTACATGTCGATGTCGCTTTATGCCAATCATCGCAGGCATTCTCCATCAGCAGTTCACCAAAATCTGCTTCACAGCATCTGAACGTCGTCAAGTAAGGCTACGGATGTAACTTGACCGTTTCCATCCTACTACCCAGGGTGGTCACTTCACGAATGACTCAGCCTCTGCGAAAAGTGGACTCAACACAGTTGCTTGTATTGGCTAGGCGAACCATGTTTTGTGGTGAATGTCATAAAGACGGCGTTGCAGCTTGCCACACAGATGAAAGACACCACGCCAGGAAATGCAATAACACATCAACTTATGTTGTAACAAAACCCACTTTCTCACAATTTGCACCCTGTAACTATGCTGCAACGTCATTATCTCCCAAATCGGACTGCACCATGCAACTACTGGCTTAGAGCACTGACTCATCTTCTGCATGCCGTTGCCGTGCATCGATAGTGCCCTCGGCGGGTACCACGGTACACTGTGGCAGGCGGCACAATCTACCCAGTGAACCCACCCTGCACCGATAGTGCCCTCAGCAGGTATAACGGTACAATGTGACAGGCGACACAGCCTACCCAATGAACCCACCGTGCACCACTAATGCCCTCAGCGGGTAGCACGGTACCCTGTGGCAGGCGGCACAGCTTACCCAATAATCTATCGTGCACGACTAATGTCCTCAGCGGGTAGCACGGTACAATGTGACAGGCGGCACAGCTTACCCAATAATCTATCGTGCACCACTAATGTCCTCAGCGGGTAGCACGGTACAATGTGACAGGCGGCACAGCTTACCCAATAATCTACCGTGCACGACTAATGTCCTCAGCGGGTAGCACGGTACAATGTGACAGGCGGCACAGCTTACCCAATAATCTATCGTGCACGACTAATGTCCTCAGCGGGTAGCACGGTACAATGTGACAGGCGGCACAGCTTACCAAATAATCTATCGTGCACGACTAATGTCCTCAGCGGGTAGCACGGTACAATGTGACAGGCGGCACAGCTTACCCAGCGAAGTGAGCTACGCCAGCACACCGGCACAGTCTAGCTACCCAGCGAAGCGAATTCCGCCAGCTGACCGGCAGTCTTCCTAGCCAGGCCAGTGGTCCAGGCTCAACTGGCATTGATTTCTGTCCGCCGGTTGGCAGGCCCTCGCCGTCAGTGTTTCATATGCTACATCTCAAAGGAACCAACGCCGTGGGTGGTGCAAACTCTGGCAGCGAAGGTGCGATACGCTTACCATACAGTACATAGGGACCGCGCTGTCGCACTGCAAAGAATAACATGCATACGCACCCCAAAGAGGCCAGTGTCCGAGGGGGGGGGGGGGCAGAATTTTAAACAACCTCGGTTCCCACAGGCAGTCACCCGCACCTCGTAGTTCTCTAATCACCAACGGACGCGCCACCATAGGTTCAATTGATTGGCACACGCAAATAATGCGGATACTTTTAGGCCACAAGCTACGCCGGCGTATTGGATTCCGATACGTTAGCTCTCGCCCCGTAACGCAGCACGCGCGTACGCAGTGGCGGGGTCAGACCCACCGGACCTGATCAAGAGCACCGAGCACCGAGAACGTCTGAGACGAGGATCACGCAGACTCGGCGCCAGTCAAATAAGATCCAAACTTGCTTCAAACGAGATTCGTGATTTCGAGATGGGAGGCGGGACGAGTGGGTGGGTGAGGGACGAATTCAACTGAAGTAAGTGACTGAAAGTGTTACAGGCCATGGGCGGCGCCGGACATTGGCTGTTAAGTGTCCACCTCTCCCATGTGGCTCTCATCTGGAGCTGCAGGTGTCCTCGAACACTAAGACGACGTGCTGCACACGAACTCCTAAGTCAGCCGTATGGCAGCGACCGTTTGGCACGGACTCCGAAGTGAGACGTGTTCCTCAGGAGCACTCTGCAGGTGCAATTCAACATGCTTGTTAGCACCAAAACCGACTAGATGTCGAATGAACAAGCTACCAAGATTCCTCATAGGTAGATATTTGGAGGGCATTCTGGATCTTGCCTTCAGAAAGCTTAGTATTAGGCGTAGGGCGCGCGCTGGATATCCTGCACTAAATGTACATTGCGTGGTTCGCCCAAGTCTGAGTAGAGGTATCCACCGAAGCTTGCGTCACAGTACCCATTGTACACAAGCATGTTGCGCAACGTGTGTGCGTGACATGGACGCAACTGCAGAACGAAACATTGAAAAGAGCAGTCGCAGGTGCTAGACATATTTAAATACTTACATGATATCCGCACCGCACATTTTTGTTGTTTGCACTTTATATATTGATAACGTTCGCAATGAATGTGAGCATAGCACACGACCTGTCAAAATCCGATGTACAATTTTATCGCATAACTTTCACATGACTGGTGCTGGGAATTCTCACAGGAATGTCCGGCATTTAGGAGATTGGAATCTGTCTGTTGGGCAGGTGAGAACTCGTCGTTCGGACATCATACCCGGCAGCATACCACAGACACATGCCACTCCTCGGTATGCTACCAACTCAGCTTAAAACGGAATCAGGCGAGACCAACGCCAGCCTCCAGGAGAGCCGCGTGTCGCTGCGGGCCGCCCACACTCCCGGCGACAAGCGATCAATCTCGCTACCCACCCGAGCGCAGGAGGCAAAGCTAGCCGGCGAGGTGAGGGCGGGCGGGTGTGGGCCTGGCCCGCGAGGTGGGGCGGGCGGGTGTGGGCCTGGCCGGCGAGGTGGGGCGGGCGGGTGTGGGCCTGGCTGGCGAGGTGGGGCGGGCGGGTGTGGGCCTGGCCGGCGAGGTGGGGCGGGCGGGTGTGGGCCTGGCCGGCGAGGTGGGGCGGGCGGGTGTGGGCCTGGCCGGCGAGGTGGGGCGGGCGGGTGTGGGCCTGGCCGGCGAGGTGAGGGCGGGCGGGTGTGGGCCTGGCCGGCGAGGTGAGGCGGGCGGGTGTGGGCCTGGCCGGCGAGGTGAGGGCGGGCGGGTGTGGGCCTGGCCGGCGAGGTGGGGCGGGCGTGTGTGGGCCCGGCCGGCGAGGTGGGGCGGGCGGGTGTGGGCCTGGCCGGCGAGGTGGGGCGGGCGGGTGTGGGCCTGGCCGGCGAGGTGGGGCGGGCGGGTGTGGGCCTGGCCGGCGAGGTGGGGCGGGCGGGTGTGGGCCCGGCCGGCGAGGTGGGGCGGGCGGGTGTGGGCCTGGCCGGCGAGGTGGGGCGGGCGGGTGTGGGCCTGGCCGGCGAGGTGGGGCGGGCGGGTGTGGGCCTGGCCGGCGAGGTGGGGCGGGGGGGGGGGGGGGGCTTGGCCGGCGAGGTGGGGCGGGCGTGTGTGGGCCCGGCCGGCTAGATAATGTGGCCGGGTGACCCTGGTCGATGAGGTGACGCGGCCGGGTGCGAGTCTGGCCGGAACGCGGTGGGCGGGATCGCCTGCCCAGTCTTTGAAAAATTACGAATACCAATTTCATGCTACGGCAATTAAAGAAATGCCTCTAGAAGGAAAACTGTAAGTGGAAGCCGGAATTCGCAATTACTTTGTCCTTAAACGGGCCATTTTACAGTACTCGTTGAAAAACACGAGCATGTGGGAAAGTGTTCAAGAACCACACGATCGACCATGAATGCAGAAAAATATGGATAATTACTGCATTATGCACAGACACATAAACAGATGGCAGACATTCAGACAGACAGACAGACAGACAAACATATTTATGTAGTGTGCATGTGTGTACATGTGCACGCCGAACGTATATTCTTACATGTGTATATGTCACAGGCGTACCGCATATATGATTGATAAATCCAACAATATGCAATATATTGCAATACTCCCCAACTTACCTTGACCTGAGTGACCTAGCCATGTTGATACCTCTAAGAGTGTAAGTGTACCCATGCTAAATAGCCAGGGAGTGATATCATATAGCATGTGCCAAAATGATATCATGTAGCCGCGACGATGAAACAGTTCATACTGTTCATAGTCGCGACTACATGGTAGCGCGGGAATACGGAGCACACCACCTAAACAAATAATACATTCGTTAGGACACATATTAGAGTGGTTAGCCAATTATATCCTTGCGCTTCACACAACTGCCATGTTCATCAGTACATAACGCAGGCACACACAAGTTGGGAAGCATTACATGAGAAGGCTAAAGGGTTGCAAAACCACTTTCAATAGTAAATCGATGATTTTTCTGAACCCCGCGACTTGAAATGGTACATAATTAAAATTTTACAGAATGTATGGGAAGGTAAAAACGGGCTCCTGGAGATTTCTCGAAAATCTCATGGTGCACTAAAGAGCTAGACACCGAAACCCTTAGGTGGATCTGAACCCCGTGATGGCGATGGTTAATGTACTGCTCTTACCTGCTCCATCTGAAGTTACATAAAAAATGTGCTGTAAATGTGATAAAGGCATGAATTGTTCTACGTCGTCACCTTTCGACCCGTATGCCCCGGGATGGTCAGATTCTCTTATACATCCTTCCGACCACATCAGTATGTACAGTACATGCAAAATAGAACCGAATTATTAATTTCCAACAAGAATATCCCGTTCGTGTACGAACTAATGCCCGTGTATGGTGGAGAGGTGGGGTGCCAACCAAGGTATATTGGCGGTGCGATATATTCTTTTCTGGAGTGGGTGGGAATTGAGGGTGGTATTTCTCATCTACCGCTCCACTAGGGACGTAGCCAGTGGAGCTGGGGGGAGGGGGGGGACTAGCCTCGACGGAGGTAGCTTAGTACTGATGCCACTCTTCAGGCCCAACCATACTCGGACCGAGAAACTTCATGCAAAACGACAGTTATACTCACATTTTCCGCGCTTTCCAGCTTTTCCAGTCGAAGCGCGTTGCAGAGCAGGTTTATCAACAGGTTTAGTACTCCCCAGAGTACTAAACCTGCCGATGCCCCTGCCCCTGCAGGTTGCAACCCATCACACACCCATCGAGCCGAAAAGAACTAGTGAGCTTCTTAAGCTCTGCATTAGAAATATGTAATACTAGCTTCCCAAATGCTAGGGCATCAACCGAATCCTTCTTCCCTTCCGCCCCTATCTACACGAGGCCGGTCTGCCTGTGTCCCCATGCTGGGGACTCCAGTGGCGCCGCCACTCTCGCCAGACCTCTGCTTCCGAGCATGCCTTCACGTGACCTCATCTGACACGTCATGTTCGGCCAGAGTCCCGTCCCCGAGCCCGAATGTTGGCCGACAGTTCTGCCAACTGGCTTGTATGTCATAACACGACCTCAGCATGGCCTGACTTGTCAAATTCTGTGGCGGCCCTGACCAGATATGGGGCCAGATACGGAGAACCAGCGTAAAAGGAAACACTGTTCAAAAGTGATCAATACGTCCTACGCCAAAAACAAAATGTTTGAAATCCCTCTGTAAGTATAGGAATGGCAGATTAAAGGTCGTTCGACTGGCGGGCCACCAGGCGGCCGACTGTGTTCAAGGTCACAAGGGTTTCGTCGGCGCGGTGTGGCGGCAGAACTCGACCTCATTTGATCGTGAGGGCAATGTCAAGGCACTGAAGGTTATGCAATTTATATTGCTACGAGCTCACTACAGCCGTAACCTGTCATCGAAATGCTGTGGTTTTCGCCTCAGTAGCTTCCCAGATCTTAGCGGGGGGCACCCACCCCCTTCGGGCCGAGTCATATGAGAGGCCTTCCAGCGAGCGTGTTGTGGCTATGTATGTACGGCGACATATTGTGGCTATGTGCGCTCGTCCCATCTCTCTGGCAGTTACTACGCCTATGGTACATTCACAAAAAAACATGCGCGCAAGCTTACAGAACAACAACAACAACAACAACAAAAACGCAATAACAGTACCATAATGCAATGGGGTTGCGGGAATGGACGGTGGAGATGGTCGGGAACCAGAGACAACACCAGCACACTGGAGCTTCAGAGTAAAAAGGGGAGGTTCAGCCCAGTTCCGTTTTTTTAAAACACAACCCTAAAAACTACAACCCACCGAGCTACTACCCCTTCCACTCCCCCCATAAGCGCACACTGTCAGAGACCCCCACACGCACAGAGAATCATAATCTGCGTATTACTAATGAACAACAGCTAGGTTTGCCTCTGCCAGCTGGCAGGTGGTTCACGTGAAGTGGACCTGGACGAAAAATATTTCGCAAATACGGGTCGATGCCATGGGCATGAAAACCTCGCCCCAAGGTTCTCTTCTTGCGCCTGTTGCAATCATACGCTCAGATTCACCTAGCCGCCACATGAATGGAAATTTCGTCTTCACTGTGGTAACTCTGGTCTTCAAAATTGTGTTCCCACAATGACGTAAATAATGTACAGGCACACAGACCCGGGAGCAGGCTTAGGGACGGTCCGGGGCACCCGAGAGGTGAGGGAGAAAAATCGCCACTGCACCCTGTCTCTCTCCATAACAAATGTCTCCGGATTTTCCCCACCATATTTCTTTGGTCCAGAACATTCAGCACCTGCTTCTCTCAGGGGATGTGGTCTCTGGCTGAAAATTTTAAAGGTAAAGATGCACTCAAGCCTTCCCGGAAGGGCGCCTTTTCCCGGCAAGAGGTGCACCACCTTAAACGGGGAGCACATGCTTCCAGATCCTATTGTATCCGCCTCTGTCTGCGGGCTTCCTAAATTAGCGCCTCCCTAGTCCTGTAATGTTTCCTCATACGGGGTTTTCCCCATTTTATGTTTTTTTTTGTTGTAATATTGCATCTTTCTCCAATATACACTGTTCCACACAACACATTTTTATATATACTTCCTGTATTTTGTTCAAGTGACTGGGTATAGCACACATCTACATTGTCACAAAATATTTCTTTTGTTGTTTGAAATGTCATTTGATTGATTTTGATTGTATTGTCTTGGTTAAATGAATTCGTATTGATATAAGTACAATTTGAAATGCTATAAAACGGTTTACATCTCCCAAGGATATGACTTTAAAATTATTTCAAATTATGCCTACACTGAAGAAAAAACATAGTTTTTGAAACGAAGAGTACCCAAGCGGCTTCTTCTATATATTTACCCAAATTGCATGCAATGCGCAGATCCGGGAAATTGGCTTCGAGATATTTGGTAGGGCCAAATAAAAACTAATTCTCACTCATTTTCAAATTCCCTCCATTTGGAAAGCTTAGTAGGTGTCTACGTAGGTACATAAGCATACGCTCAGAGTGACATTGATTCATAAAATGCCAACAGGTTTCGCATAATTTGATATTATATAACACTTGTTCTAAACCAGGCTGTTTTTTTGCTTGTTTGCTGGCTGTACTGAGATGTCCCTTTTGAATACACTAGTAAAGGCAATGAATTTACAGAGCTGACTAAGCATCACATCACAACACAGTAAGAACCCACTGACCCGGAACAGACTTCCAGGCTTCCTGGGCTCTCGGTTCTAGTATCTGCCACCTCTCGTACCTACCTAAGTGGGTGGGTGGATAACTTACTCGTGCCACACAATACCGCACATTCCCTTAATTTAACGAATCAATGGAAACATTTTTGTGCAAAACATGGCCCGATGTATCTCAAGTGTCCTTCACTCAGCGCAATGAACTGCATTGAAATCGCAATGAACTGCACTCCAAAAAAGCCGCATACCCTGCGCTTGTTATGGAACGGAAGCACAATTTATGGAGACACATGCCAGAGCTATGCCAGGCTCTGCCGACCAGGGACAGTTCTGCTTTGAAGTTAAGATGTAAATGTGAACCTAAATTTTCACTATAATTACGAGTCACCCATTCATATTTGTTTCGAGCTTTTCAATTTTGCTATATTCTAGCGGATGAAAGCATCAATTTGTACAAAAATATTATACAAAAATACTTCCTAGCTCTACTCTGGTGAGGAACTGCCTTAGTGCTTAAATGGGCCGACCGCCCCTGAGCAGGATAAAAGGTGTTTTTACTGAATTCCGTGTTTACCTACCGTAATATGCACCCACTACTTTGTTTCTTTTGCATTATCGATGCTACCAAGCTGCAGATGCAGATCAAGCTAATCTAAGTTCAATAAACGCTATAACTCGATTTTTACCTTTCTTCTGTTCATAATTTTGCAGCCCCGGTAGATCAGCTGGTTAGAGCGCTGGCCTGCACTGGTCTCCCCTTTCCTGGCATCACAGGGTTCGAGTCGCTTCACGCACTCGCATTCAGCCCCAGGCTGGGAGGGTCAGTTAGCAGCAGGCCAGATAAGGCCGGGAACAAGCTACCAGGCGGCAGTGTCGGTGCATTGACGGCAAGTTAAACTTTCGGTCAAAATTATGCCTTTGAACTGGAGTTCATGTATCGGGTGGTGGGGCCACGGTTCATGCAATAAGCTCCGCTTGGCAATATAACTCTTGTTCATAAAGCCACCTCAGCAATAACTCGGAATACTTTATTTAAAAAATAACAATAATACAACTGTCAATGCTTTCACAAAAACAATATGGCACACAGCGCAACTCAAAACATGCCATAGTGGATGAAGATGAGTTGAGTGCAAAACCTACTGCATTCCTCGCTCCACGCACTGTTTTGGAAATGGATGACGCTAATACATATATCGTGCGCTTTACAAACAATGTACCCAAGCGACTTTAGCTTTCGATTGGTGTGCTGTGTGTTGCAATGCGATGAACACAAGAGGTATAATACATTTATTGCGCGCCTTACAACAATATACTCCTGCGACTTTAGTTTTGGATTCGTGTGCTGTGTGTTGCAATAAGAAGAATGCAAGACGTATTCTAAGTCAGAATGATTTCTGAAGCGCTGGGCGGGGTTTCTAGCCCACTGTGTGGTGGCTCTGTTGTCTGATAGCTGTGTTCCGCATCTGGCGGGTGTCTGCTGGCGCGGAAATTCATAGTCACCAAGTCGACGCCATCAAAACACGCCGGCCGGCTGCAAATACGCAGCCATTTGTGAAATAAGCCGGAGGCTTGTCAGATTATTGCGTCAGCAGCTGCCTAGCGAACTCGACCTACCGCCAGCTGGTGTAGCCCATCAACCGTCCATCAGCCGCCACTACAGTGGCCATTACACCAACGTAAGGCAACATACAATGCCCCATAATACGTAAAGGCAAGTCTGATAATACTACCCAATCCATATATGAATGCGCGCGTACAACGCCACAACAAAGAACCTTAGCTGTGAAGCCAGTAGAAACAACTGGAAAGGCTTGCACCGAGACCGGAGTAAGACCGGTCAAGAAATTGACACTAAAATAGCGTTGAATTAAGTGATTATGACTTTAAACAAGTCTGACAGCGTTCTTCAGCGAAGGTAACAGCAGGTGGCATGTGGTGATTAGGTACATAATACCATGGTTCATGACACAACAGGCGACGGTTATCAGCTGGAGGCCGTACGTTGCTACGACAGAAGTTTAACTTCTTGAAATGGGAGCTACTGATAACCCATGGGCTTCTCTAATAGCTAGTTAGATCATTGGTTAGAAGGAGCTGCTGCTAGACTGTCTTCTTTCTTTCTGGACCTTGGAAGCGGGCTACAGTCGGGTACGCGAAAGAAGCTTGTACTCCTAACATAATCCGATTAGCTTATAATTATCTGTGTTCGGCTGCCCCCACGAACTGTTTTCAAGCTCGCCCGCTACGGTGAGTTATTCGGCGGATCTGGCTAGCTGATCACATCCACTATTGCCAGTAATGACGGACTGATGCAGGACGGGTGGGTACAGCACAGACTGACAGACCGGCACCTGCCAGCCGGACAGACGCAGGAGAGGGGATACACCGGTGTCAGGCAGCTGGGCGGCGCGGCTCGGCGGCTGAGTGGCCCGGCGGCCTGGCGCTGTCCGGCGGCTGAGTGGCCCGGCGGCTGAGTGGCCCGGCGGCCTGACGGCTCGGCCGCCTGACGGCTCGGCGGCCTGGCGCGGTCCGGCGGCCTGGCGCGGCTCGGCGGCTGAGTGGCCCGGCAGCCTGGGGGCTCGGCGGCCTGGCGCGGCTCGGCGGGTGCGCTGCCAGCTGGCCTGACTGTGAGCCCAGGCGGTGGCCGGGCGGTATTGGCGGCGGAGAGTTGGACGCACCGTCGTCGGCAGGTCATACAGCGTAAGGATAACGGTGGTCGACCCAAGCCGCGCCGCTCACCAGTGACGGATGCCGGGCGTGACACCAACTCCACCAACAGTGGCACCGACTCCACTAACAGTGGCACCGACTCCACCAACAGTGACACCGACTCCACCAACAGTGACGCCGGCTCCGCCAACAGTGACGCCGGCTCCACCAACAGTGACACCGACTCCACCAATAGCGACACCGACACCACCAACAGTGACGCCGACTCCACCAACAGTGACACCGGCTCCACCAACAGTGATATCGGCTCCACCAACAATGACACCGGCTCCACCAATAGCGACACCGATTCCACTAACAGTGACACCGGCTCCACCAACAGTGACACCGACTCCACTAACAGTGACGCCGGCTCCACCAACAGTGACAAAGACATAGGCTCTACCAACACCGACTCCACTAACAGTGACGACGGCTCCACCAACAGTGACACCGGCTCCACCAACAGTGACACCGGCTCCACCAACACCGACATAGGCTCTACCAACACCGACACCGGCTCCACCAACACCGACACCGGCTCCACCAATAGCGACACCAACTCCACCAACACCGACACCGTCTCCAACAACAGCGATACCGGCCAGGCAGCGTCACTGTCCAATAGTCCACCGACTAGGCAGCGCCGCGGGCCGCCCGTCCACCGACTAGGCAGCGCCGCGGGCCGCCCGTCCACCGACCAGGCAGCGCCGCGGGCCGCCCGTCCACCGACCAGGCAGCGCCGCGGGCCGCCCGTCCACCGACCAGGCAGCGCCGCGGGCCGCCCGTCCACCGACCAGGCAGCGCCGCGGGCCGCCCGTCCACCGACCAGACAGCGCCGCGGGCCGCCCGTCCACCGACCAGGCAGCGCCGCGGGCCGCCCGTCCACCGACCAGACAGCGCCGCGGGCCGCCCGTCCACCGACCAGGCAGCGCCGCGGGCCGCCCGTCCACCGACCAGGCAGCGCCGCGGGCCGCCCGCCCGTCAGCAGGACGCTGCGGCAGCCTGCAGCTAACGATCGACATTGGCGGGACGATTGGATGTCGACGTCAGCGACTCTCGCCGCCTGGACTTCAGATCGACCCTTATGGAGCTCAACTGACCGTCAGCGCCAAGCATGCAAACAGTTCCACACGAGAAGACCTTGCAATTTCATCTACGTTTGCGTATTTTCAACACGGTCAAATTATTACAATGTACAGAAACAATTAATCAATCTGCAGATCAGTGTAGAGCACACTTACTTAATGCAGCAACAATATATTCGATCTCTATCTCCTTCATGCAATAAAAAGCAACTCATGTGATGGACCACGAATGTCTACGCAGTCTCCGATGCAATCAATCATCGAGCAATGGCGCTGAGCTATTCGGTTTGTAGAGCCAATCATTGGAAGCAATCGCATAAAAAGCGTCCGTCACGAGTTCAGAAAATGCCTACACTATCAGTTACAGAAACACATTCTTCAAGATGAAAATATTCCGAATTCAGAGCTCAGTTCCGTAATAAACCACCACAACACTAAATTAAACGGTAAGCCTACCAATGGTTCAATATCAGCAATGCGTATGACTACAACTTACCTCGTTCACATGAGCAGCGAAACGAATATTTACAATCAGAAAACTTTGCTACAAGGATGCCCTTATAAAAGGGTTTCTGGCATGCAAAATCACCCGAGAAGCTAAATCTATCCCCATCGCATCGTGTTCCGAAGTTTCGCTTCTCATGTAGACGTGGTAGTAAAGAGTTTACAACTTGCTGCTTCGCCACCCCATCACTGACAACTATACTTCACCATTCCGGTGATGTTGAGCCACCCAATCAGAACGATGGCTATAGCTCACCACTCTGGTTATATCACGCCACCCTATCAGAATGATGGTTATAGCTTACCACTCTGGTAAAGTTACACCACCCCGTTATTAACAGCTGTAACTCACCACGCCGGCTGTATCACGCCACCCTATCAGAATGATGGCGAAAGCTCACCACTCCTGTGATGTCACGCCACCCTTCTCGCGACCAATCGGCGTGAGAGGTTGGTAACATTGGATGGTCCAGCAGTGGAATACGTGGCAAAAGAACCCAAGATTCTTCTTTTGTCAGAGTGACTGCTATAGCTCACCACTAGTGCTTGCGGCACTGGCATACTAACACGAAACGTGGAGCCGCTTGTATCATGCTGGAGCCGCATTGTATGTCAAGTGGTGTTCAGCACCAGCTGGAGGGATCAGAAGCTGGCAGTCCGGGAGGCCTGGGAGGCCGAGTGACCCGACACAGACCGATGGTGGCCACAACAAGCTGCGTCAGGCCGCCGGCTATCGGTGGGTGTATGGGGCCTGCTGGACGCTTCAGGTACATTTCCGACCAGGGACGTGCTACTGATGATGGGGATGTTCGCCGGCTGTAGCTGGTCGTCGGCAGCCAAGATTGCACCTGCCGCTCAAAGTACCATCACACTTGCCAACCGGCAACCAGTCCCGCACACGGCTGAGCCTGAGGCTGAGTAAGATCCAGACCGGGCCTGAACGTGGTCCAGACCAAGGCTGAGCAAGCTTCAGATGGGGGCTATGCGGGGTTCAAACCGGGGACGAGCAGGGTTCAAACCGGAGCTGAGCGAGGTTCAAACCGGGGTTGAGTAGGGTTCAGACCGGGGCTGAACATAACCCGCTCGGGGACTAAGTATGTGTGTATGTATGTTGCATATTGACCCCCAAGAGGTACGAACCGAAGCACAGACGGAGTCGACGCGTAAAAGGAGCAAAGCAAGATCTAAATCAAGATCAGATGTACACGCAAAGTAGCTTAGCATACGATAAAAAGGCACGCCTTCTAAAAGGTTTGTGTTGCTGCCCGGGCTGACAAGAGACCGGCCGGAGCTGGACGGAGGCCGCCAGGAAGAAGAGAGGTGGCCGGGTCGGACCGAACAGAATGCGACAGGAGCTGGGCCGACCCGCGGCGGCAGTACGGTCAAGCAGACGGCTGCTAATGGAGTTGGTGTACATAGACGCAGTCATGTCGATTATTACCCCATTTACATGAGCAGGTCAGCTGTACACGGAAATTTACGATCTGGTCGATTCGGAAGAGTTCCGATCGCGCGGCCCGTTTACAAGAGCAAACCAGCCACCTAATCGGATTTTTTCGATTTGACGGCTGACGCAATGTGGTGAAAAGTTTCGAATATTTTGCGCATTTTTGCGCTTCTGAAGCACCTGCTTCGAGCAACGGCTTAAACAGACACAAGGTATCATCAATGATCCACGTTGTTACAGGTTGTTGAGCAGAGATATAGGGCATCTAGAAATTCGAAGGATTCACATGGCCGATGAAACGTTGTCGATGACAATTTTCTATTCCATACTATCTTCTATAGAATAGGTTCCAGATTATGTAATGGTGCATTGTTATAGGCTGTGCAATAGTCAAATAAACAGGATAGATCAGGTTCACTACGCAATCAAAGCAATAAATCAGCAAAACCCTATCGCTGTCACAAATCCGCAGGTTGAGCACACCGCCACATCGTAAAACTCACGGTTGGGGCACGCACTAATAACGTGATGTCCCAGCACCGATTTCAGCTGTTACGTGTCGTGTTTTTTTTTTTGTATTTCGTAACTAGGTTCGCAATTACAATGAAAAACAACACGCATATTTTTCATAATTACCCTAACGATACCCAAAGCATAACAGAGAATAGCCTCAAGAAGTATCATGGCCCTTGCAGCCGTACCATTATTTGTTCATGATTGGCGCTAATCGCAAACTTCCATCTGACGAGGCGTAGATTTGCGTTAACCTTTTCGCATGTTTTGCTCGCAAAAGCCCGTTTACAAGAGCATTATTTTCGAAAGTTTTCCTAATCGCATCGTATCCGGAAGCTTTGCTGCTTATGTAAACGGGTATATGACCCAGGTCAGGGGCGGATACAAGGAAGGGGCACTAGGATCATTTACCCTTCCAATGGAAGGTGGCACCCCTCTGGGCCGGAAAGAAGCCCCTTCGGGAAGGTGCCAATGAACCTCCCTCCCCCAGCTCGATGGATTTGTCGAACAGAGGAGGCCCTCGGATAGGAATAGTCGCCATCTTAGAAAGAAAAGGCACCATCCCGAGGGGAAAATGCACCAGTTTAGTGTACTCGAGTACACACCCACCTCCACACTCAACAGATTCTCAGCCGAAGGCATCCCTACAGGTGCCTTCGCAGTGGCATCCCTCCAAAGAAATATCGCCTCTCCAGACAAGTGGCCACATGACAATTCCTGGATCCGCCCCTGGCGCAGGTGGTACGTCAGATATCAATCAGCGCCAGCGATCCGGAGCACCACCGGACCATCGTATCTGACATCAATGGAATCGGGAGATTGGTAGCTTCTGCAGATGTACGACCGGATGCTTTGTATTTCCGAAAGTTACGCAATTTGTTTCGTGACGAAACCATGTGGGATATCTCATTGCAAATAGGTTTCATATTCCCAGGATAGCAATTCCAGGATCAGCATAACGCTTTAGAGAGCCGCTCCGACGAAAAGCGACCACGATTTTCCTATTCTTATTCCGATACGTTCCTTATTAATCCACATATGAAGCCCAACAAAACCGGGAAAAGGAAAGGTTCATCAATTATCGGGGATATGATCAGAGTCACATCCAAGGGGAGGGAGGACCGGTCTTCCCCGTCAGCACCCAAGAATACACCAGATCAACCGATTAAAAAAAAACATGATCACCACCAGGAGCACAGCACGGGCAACGTGATAATGGACGTAGATATACAAGCGTAACGATGCCATCGCTTGATTGATTGATTGGTTGATTATTTGGGCTTAGGAGCGCATCAACTGCTACTGATTATGTAGCGCCCATATCTCATTTTTCACAGCATTCCGCTTAGCGGCATGGGTCTATTTGTGGAATGGATATATTACGTGCACTTGAGCAGCCGATATAAATCGGTATAGTTGACCTGTTTGGACGATCTCTGAGCTGTCACCTAAAACATCACAGCACGATAAGTTATCGAAAGTGGATCCGAAGTACCGCCTTCGTTCCACCGTAAAGTTGGGGCAAGAAAAGAGTATGTGGCGAACAGTCATATGTCAACCACACCGGGAACAGCTTGGCCTCGCCGTGTGTGTGTGTGTGTGTGTGTGTGTGTGTGTGTGTGTGTGTGTGTGTGTGTGTGTGTGTGTGTGTGTGTGTGTGTGTGTGTGTGTGTGTGTGTGTGTGTGTGTGTGTGTGTATTTGACCAGCCTGCCACCGCGTGGTGATGTCGGCTGTTTCCGGGTGTGTGGGGGGGGGGCGTTTGTGGTGTCAGTATTTTGTGTTGTTTGTTGGGGGTGAAAGGGTATGAGGAGTAATGTGGTGGGGATGAGAGGAAGCGAAGAAGATTATAGTTGTCTTGTAGAGGCGAGTTGCGAGAGTATTGAGACGACTTGAAGAATGGTGCGTAGACGAAGGAGAAGTTGAGACGTCTTGCAGGCAGATGAGGTAGTAGTCGAAGCTGAGTTGGTGCAGGATAATAGTTTGCCAGTCCGGTCGGTGCAATGGGGCGGGGTGTAGTTGGAGGGTTGGGGTCGGGTCATCGGCAGTATTGATTTTACAATGCAAGAACATTAGTTGTTAGTAAATATCACGTGGGGTTAGTTTTGTGTTTCTTTTTCTTTCTTTTTTTAGTGATTTTCTGTTTTTCTTTTCAAACGTATCTTTTCATTTTTCCCCTTTTGTTGATTTTCTGTTTTCTCTTAACATATCTTTTCATTTTCCCCCCATTTTTCCCTCATAGTTTGTGGATCAGGCGTGTTATAGAGAGAAAGTGGAAGAGGTGCTCGTGTAATGTTGGATGGTCATCGTTGAGAAGTGTCGTGATGTTTAGTGGGATGTTGTTCATGTTGCAGTAATTTGTGATGGGTTGTCTTGCTATGTTGTATTTTGTGCAGTGCATGAGTATGTGTTTAATTGTGAGTGTTCGTTGACATGTTGTGCATTGTGGTCGTGGGAGTTGTCGTAAGAGGTAGGATTGCGTGAATGCAGTGTGTCCGAGACGTAAGCGTGTTAGTGTGCGTTCTTTTTGTCTATTGTTTTGGTTAATGGTGTGCCAGAGTTCGTGCTTTAGGTGTATTTCGTGTAGTTGCGTGATTGTTGTGTCCCATGTTTGTTGAATGTCTTTGTTGATTGCCTGGCGTATTGTGGGGTAGTAGTCTGATTGTGAAAGTAGGCAGGGTGTGGTTTGTTGTAGTGTTGTGGCTATGTTGGCTTCGGTGTCTGCGTGTTCGTTGCCGTGTATGTTTGTGTGACTTGGGATTCAGAGTAGTGTTGGTCGTTATGGTAGAGTGAGTTGTTTGTGGATGTGTAGTATTTTGGGTATGAGGGGGTGTTTGTATTTGGTGTTGGGTGTTATGCTATGTAATGCTGATTTTGCGTCTGTGACTATGATGTTGTGTTCAATTTTGGTGTTGTAGATGGTGCAGTATGCCGAAAAGATTGCGAATAATTCTGCTGTGTATGGGGATGCTGTGTCATGCAGACAGGCACGAAGGATGACCCGCGGCGGTGCCGCGTTGGAGTACAGCACCGCCGCTGTACCCGTCTGCTGTGTGTGTGATTTTGACCCGTCCGTGTAGATGATGTTGTGTTTTGGATGTTGAGCTTTAAAGTGGAGGAATAGTTTGTGTATTTCTGCGTCTGTGTAGGTGTGTTTTGGCTTGTCCACGAGGTGTGTTTTGGGTGCTTGGTGTTTCCACCATGTAGTGGGTGGTGGGAGTGTTTTTTCCTGTGTGGAGCGTGATGTGTAATCTGTTTGCGTGTTGGTGGATGCGGCAGCCTATTGTAATTTTGAGTCGCGTTGCGTTCATGAGTTGGTGTTTGCGAATGATGCGGAGTTTTAATGCTTGGGTGCCTGGATGTTGTGTGATGAGTTGTGTTTTGTAGTGATATCTTAATAGTGTTTCTGTGCGTCTGTGCTTCAGTTCTGGTATGTGGTTATATATGTGAAGAGCGAAAAAAGGCGAAGTGGTGCATGCTCCTGTGGCTATTTCTAAAGATTGGCGTTGAAGAGAATCTATATTTTTTAGGCTTGGTTTAGTCGCATTTTCGAAGAGTGGGGATCCGTCTTCCAAAATTGGCCGAATGATTGATTTGTAAAGAGCCAAGAGTTTGTTTCTGTCGGATCCCCAGTTTGTGCCGGATAGTGCTCGAAGGATGTTTATTCTTTTTGATGCGCGTTTTCGGATGTCTAAGATACGTGGACGAAAAGTGAGTTACAAAATTTGTTGTGGTGACGAATGGCATGGGAGTGTGGTCTATTTTTAGTGGTGGTAAGTGTATGTATTTGTGGTAGCCAAAAATCATGCATTTTGATTTGTGTGGTGCAATGTGTAGGTTTAGGGTGGCGAGTTTGCTATGTAGTTGTATTGATGAGGTTTGTAGTATTCCTAGTGCGTGTTGTCGTGTTTCGTGTGATGTCCATATAACTATATCGTCGGAATATATTGCAATTTTGGCCGGAAGGTTGTCTGGGATAACTGAATTTAGACCTAAAATAAACAGTAGGGGGATAAGTACGGATCCTTGCATCAGTCCGATTGTGGGAAATTTTGTGAGTGACGTGTGGGATCCAATTTTGACTTGAAATAAGCGATTCAGAAGATAGAAGTGAAGATAGTGTTGTAGTCTGCCCTGTATATCTATGTTGTGTAGGTGCTGTAGTAGTGCTGTTATGATGATGGTGTCGTAAGCTTGTTTGAAGTCCAGGAAGACGGCGACAGTGGAGCGTTTCCCTGCCGCCGCTTCCTGGATGTGTGTGACAAGGTAAGTGAAGTTATCTAGGCATGAGCGATTAGGAAGAAAACCCGATTGAATAGGAGAGATTAGTTTTTGTGTTTGGATGATATAGAGAAGGCGTTTTTTGACAAGACGTTCGAATAGTTTGTGAAAGCAGCTGGTGATGGCGATAGGGCGATAGGAAGTGCAGAGAGTGGAGTCCGTGTTTGGTTTGGGTATAGGTATGAGAGAAGCGTGTAACCATGATTGTGGGTATGTATGTGTGATCCATGTGGTGTTGTAAGTGTCGAGCAATGTTTGGAGTGCTGGAATTGGTAAGTGTTTGAAAAAGGCACAGTGAATGTTGTCTGGTCCTACACTTGTGTTTCCTGTCTGTGTGATTGCTAATTGTAGTTCTGTAAGTGTAAATCTGGTGTTGTATAGGTGTAGATCTGGTGTTGGGCGTGTGTGTCTGAATGGAGGTGGGGGTGTTCGTGGAAGTGTAGACGATCTGAGATGGTAGTGGTGTGCGAAAATGTTTGCTATTGTTTGTGTGTCTGTAAGCGTGTTGTTGTTGTCTAAGTGTGATTGCTTTACATGGCGGTTGTTGTCTGTGCTGAAATGTTCTGATTAGTGTCCAAATTTCGCCGAGAGGTGTGGACCTGTTAAATTGGGTGCACAATTTATTCCAGGTCTCTTTTGCTTGTTTAATCGTGCGTCTGCATAGTGGTCTCTGTCGTTTGTACGCTGATAGTGTTTCTGGTGTGTGGTGTCTTTCATGTCTGTGGCGTGCATGGTTCCTCGTGTGGATCACCCGGTGGCACTCTTCGTCCCACCAGGGAGCCGCGCGAGGTTTGTGTTGGTGTCTTGGTTTCGTTCGTGGTATGTGTTCGTGTGCTGTGGTGTGGAGTATGTCTGCAAACTGTTCTGGTGTGTGTTGTGGAGTGTGTGCTGTTTGTGCGGCTAAGGAATCTGAAAATTGGGTCCAGGATGCTTTTTGCGGTTCCACCGGCCTGGTTGGGGGTTCGGTGGGCCAGTGGTCGGGATTTCGTGAAAGGTAATGGTAATGGGTGCGTGGTCGCTAAAGTGTGAGTCAGGACGTTTTGGAGGTCAGCTGTGGAGTGCAGAAACTCAGACCTAGCGCCGAGGTGTGGCCGGTTGACATCGTAACGTGGGTTCGGGTGCCAGTGTTTAATACGCAAAGAGATTCATCCATGATAAAAGACTGTAAAATGCGACCTCTTGTGTTCACATCATCACAGCCCCACATCGTGAGATGGGCGTTAAAATGCCCTAAGACTAAAAAATGTGGCGCCAGTTCTAAAACTAACCGGACTAGCTCATCACGGGTAAAAACAGTCCCAGGAGGCAAGCAAATTGAGCAAAATGTTAATCCAGATTATTGTGGTTGCGTGAGAGAGTTCAGTTAATCCAGATTGGTGGTGGATTTGAGTTTAGGGGCGCGTCGACACCAAGGGTCAATTTGCGCCCATAACTAAATTTTAATAACTCTACGGTGCTGCTATCATATCTTGCTATCTATCTTCACGGGTGGGGTATATCACATCAAGGCGAGCTTGTCGAATGAACGTAAAAATATTCCCAGACGCCACGACCTCAGAGTCGTTCCCTATAAGCATACGTAAAGACGAGTTGGTATTCAACCGCCATAAAATCTGTGGTCCTAGAGGATCTAGTAGTGTACAGCCAACTAAAACATGGTAGACGGTAAGCGGGTAAGAGCAGCGCGGACATAGAAGTCGGTCGTCACCGGTAAGCATGTAACTGTGTGTTGCGAATGTATGACCTATTCTCAATCGGCAGAGTATTGTTTCTTCCCGGCGTTTGGTTCGGTGAGAGGACAGCCACTTTCCTAGTGTCGGTTTTAAAACTCTGAGCTTACTACACTTGGAATTCCAGGTTCGTAACCATTCTGACCGTATATTTGATAATATAGTGGGGTATAGATCCCTTGAAGGGAGCCGTAGACGGACCACACCGCCCTTACCAATGGCGTGTTTGGCGGTAATGTCGGCAGCTTCGTTTCCCGCGAGTCCAACATGGCCGGGAATCCAACAGAACACGACATTTCTGCCGGCGTCATCTAGGGATTTTACGATTTTGGTAATCCTCCGAACAAGTCGGTTATCCTGGTTAAAGGTGTTCAGTGCCAGGAGACTTCAAAGATTCTGTGAAAACCACGTGTTTTGTGGACCGGTCTTTCTGTATAAAATAGAGGGCTTGCAGAATGGCATACAGTTCGGCAGTAAAAATCGATGTTTGCGTCGGTTAACAAAAAGATCGAACGCCTTGTCTACTTACGAAAGCACACCCGACAGCAGAGGCCGCCTTTGAGCCGTGTGTGTAAATGCGTGAAAAGTCGTGATATTCGTGTATCTTTTCCAATGCTAACATGCGGAGTTCCTCCGGGCTTCCCTGCCCTTTCTTTGAGCAGGCTAGAGTCACGTCAGTTTTCACTGGGACAACATGCCAAGGGGAAGTGCTCGGAGTGATTACACGTGCTACGGAACGCGGCCGGATATTACATTCTCGAAGAGTCGGAGACATACGAGTGGAAAACGGTAATCCACGCTAATTAAGGTGACGTGCGCTTGACGTCCCTGAGAAAATCCACCGATAGGCTGGATGGTTCCGGTTTTGAGCAACATTGCATGCATATATCGCGCCCAATAACTTACGGCGTAGTGCAAGAGGTGGCTCGTCTATTTCTACCATTACACTAGCAGACGGTGAGGTGCGGAAGGCTCCAGTAACGATGCGAAGGGCTGAATTGTGGATCACATCAAGACAGCGCTTGTATGTGGCACTCGCTCCGTCATAAATAAAATATCCATAGCCAATTTTAGAACGCACGAGCGATCGGTACATGAGAAGTAAAACTGATCTGTCAGCTCCATATGAACACCTAGAAACGGTACTCATTACCTGGAGACCTTTTGTACATTTGTTGATAAGGTCAGTGATGTGAGTTTTATACGTGACATGGCGATTCATCCACACCCACACAAGAAAAACCCCATCGGGCCTCTTATGCCTAGTTGGTGGAACTTCATGAGGATATCATGACGCCATGCGGTATCATAAGCGCCGTCAACGTCGAAAAATATGGCAGCGGTATGACATCGTTTCATGAAACTCAGGCGTACAACGGAATCGAGAGCTAAAATATGGTCAAATGTGCTACGATGTCTGGGAAAGCCACTCTGTATCGAGGTGAGTACATGGTTGTCTTCTAAAAACCACATGAGTCGCAAGTTCACCATTTTTTCTTTAAAAAATTGCAAAGAGAACAGGTCAATGATATTGGTCGATAATAAATTGGGTCCTTCCCAGTTTTGTTTGGCTTGCAGATAGGGACGACAAGCGCCCTCTGCCATGTCAATGGAAATGTTCCCCTTTCCCACATTTCGTTGAACACTTGCAGAACTGTGTTTAAAGCTGTAATCGGCAGATGTTTAATAATATCATTGTGTAAGGTGTCGGGTCCTTCTGCTACGTTCCTAAGGGTGCTTAAAGCAGCAGGCAGTTCGGAAATAGAGAATGAACTGTTGTGATGGGTAGAATCTATTGTTGTAAAATCAAAGGGTAGTGCCTCACACCGGGCTTTGTATTCCGAGAAACGTCTACTGTTTTTATTTTTCGATCGTTCTGAGAAGGCCCATCCAATCTCGTTAGCGACATCCTTCGGATTAATAATATCTTGTCCATTTATGTGCAGTGTGGGGAGTGGGGTACAGGTAAGTTTGCCTGAGATACGTTTGATGCGGGACCACACCGATGACAGTGACGTGGAACGGTTGAACGTGTTGACATAAGCTTTTCAGGATTGTCGCTTGGAGTCAGCAATTGTGCGCCTCGCGTTTGCCCCTGCCTTGCGGAAAGCTACGAGATTCGCCATGCAGCTGTCACGATTGAAAATACGGAATGCCTTCTTTCTAGCATGTAATGCATCTCGGCATTTATCAGACCACCAAGGGACTGGTACACGGCGTGGCGCGCCCGACGAACGAGTACTATATTGCTGAACATTTTGTAACATTGTGGTTGTAAACATCTCTATTGAAACCAATATTTCGGAGCACTCGCCGAGTCTCTCCTCGACATCGGACTGGAAGGAACTCCAGTCAGCTTTTTCAAAAATCCACTTGGGGGTCGTCGACCAACTTCCACACCATCAATAAAGCGAGTCCAACCGGGAAAATGGTCACTTGTACCCGGATCATCATCCACCGACCACTCTAAACGTCCACGACTACTACCATTCGCTTAGCCCCAAACATGGTGATGTGCGTTAAAGTCACCGCATAATATCAGCGGGGAAGCGAGCTGATTTACCACTTGCAGCAGTTCTGCAAGTGGAAAGATTGTTCCTGGGGGTAAGTATATGGAGCATATGGTGGTAACACGGCGATTAATTATTATCCGAGCAGCGACAGCCTGGATGTTTGGTCTCAGGTGTACTTGTTGGAATGGGACTGAGTGGTAGACGGCAAGAAGCACACCACCATGTGCCACAGTGTGAGTGACGACGTCCTTGCGTAAACAGAGTAGTTTCTTAAATAAAAGGAAGCACCAGGAGATAGTTTGGTCTCCTATAGGCATATTACGGCCGGTGTACGACGGTGCAAAATATGTTGTAATTCGTTAATGCTAGTTCTCACACCTCTACAGTTCCACTGTAGAATATTACTCATTTGTCAGTAAGTGAAAGAGGCCCTAAGGTAAGAGCTTAAAAGGCCAAGGGTGACTAAGTCATGGTCCTGTAGTCGGGGGTCTTGGCTTCGTGGGCGTGAACGCAGGCTCCCAAACTCATTTGGCGACACCGCGCCGGGAAGAGCACGCTTCATAGCGCGATTTGGGGATGGGGAGGATATTGGGGGTACACGGTTCGACGGGAAAGTGTCTCCGGCGGTCTCATGGCCGCTGCGGGTAATGGCGTGGAGTGAGGTGTCGCCAGTGGGCGCTGGCCCTCAGGCTTCGAGGTCGAGGGGGTTGTGACATGTCAGGCAGTGCGACCCTGTGCTCCTAAATATGGGGCTCCAGGGCGCACATGCACCATAGGATGTCCAAGCTTTGGATCTGAGATGGTTAGTGGTGGTGGGGGTGGGGGAGTTGGCGTGGTTTTGGAAGGCTGGATAGGAGTGGGTTCGGTGGGTATGGCGGGTAAGGATTCGAGGGTAGTGGAGGTCTTAGGGGGCTTCTTAGTCAGCTGAACACGATGCCACTCTTCTGTAGCTCGCTCTGTAACGGGTGGGGTAACTGCGACTTCCTGGGCCCTTGGCGACGAAGCAACGCGCTTTGCCGTGTCGGTTGTGTCATGTGCAGGATTACTTATGGTGGGGGGCATTTCGGTGGTCTCAACGCAGTCTTGGGTTGGCTGCCTGTTACTTGGTGGTATCGTAAGGGGTACTCCAAAGGAACGAAGTAGGGCTATCATTTGAGAAATGAGCTCAGAAACCTTGTCAGGCTGAATATGTTGTGGGATCACGGTATAACTTTTGGCTTTTGATGCGTAGGTGATTCTGGGGTGAGTGTGTTCATACACATCTCTGTCCTCGCGGAAGGTTACTTTTTGTGTGAGTTTAATAGCAATAATTTCCTTCTCCTTCAGGTAGATCGGGCAAGTCCTGTCATACGACGAGTGGGGGTCCTGTCCTGGGCCACAGTTTGCGCAACGGGTGGTCTCGGAGGAGCAATGCTCACTTCAGTGCTCTTGGGAGGCGCACTTGCCACATGCAAGGCGATTACGACAAAATTGGTTTGTATGGCCGAATTTCTGGCATTTAAAACACCTCATAGGGTTGGGAAAGAAAATACGAACCTTAACCCGGACATATCCCACACGAATCTCACCAGTAAGATCGCTCGTGTTAAATGTTAGTACGGTATTGTTGGTTGTGACCATCTCTGCACCTCTCCTCACCTTAAACTTTCTCGCTCCAATCACTCCAAATTCTGCTAGTCCATCGACAATCTCTTCCTCCGGCACGTCCCTCAAGTCAAAACAATTGATGATACCTCTCGACGAGTTCTTGGTTTTATGGAGTTCTACGTATATTGGAATAATTTCGTCTACCTTCTTGCCACCCTTCCTCACGCTATAAACAAACTTAGTCATCGACAACGCTCTCTCCGCTTCCTCAGCCACCGCAAACTCCACCTCCAACCCTCCATCCTTCAACTTCTCACAACGAACAACTTTTCCAAACCGGTCGCATCCGCTACGTCTATGAAAGGGGGACAGAGAACCAAGAGACTGTGTTTTCCCTCGAAGAATGAGGACTCGCGGGGTAGCGGAAAACGTGTTACGTCCGCCGGAGCAGGTGGTCTGGCCCTCACGAGAGGGACCAGGGGTGTTTTTAGTTGGTCTGGATGCCATGTGTTGTGTTTAGCTTCGGCTCCTCGGGGGCCCCACCCCATAGGGGCCCTACCGGGGGGACGCCTGGGTCCCGCGGACGGGAGGTCGCCAGGCGCCCGAGAAGCTATACGGGGCAGGCGGCGCCTTCGCCCGGCCGGGAGAGAGACTCACCACCCCGACCAGGATCCAGCGTCACCCACCCCTTGACCCCAGCCGGCCGTCCGGCAAGCACTGGGAAACCCAGGCCCCCAGCTCGAGGCGACCTGACACTTGACCCGCGTGAGGCCCCACGGGCCCGCCCGCCCCTCCGGGATATCGGGACCAAAGAGGTGTGTTGGTCCCCCGTCACAACTAGCACCGTGCGACGGGGGACCTCCACCTCTAGGACTCCGTCAACCGAGGGGGACGGGCCGAGGGGGCGCGGCTACCCCGATAAAACGGAGCTGGTGGGCAGGACCGGGGAGGTTGCCCTGCCTGCTCATAGTATGGATAGTTAGTGTTGTAGGGCTAGGTGAAGGACATGGATTGGGATGAGATGGGCATTGGAATGGGAGCGTATGGATGGAGGACGAGTGAGACACTCCTGGTCTCACCCCTAGCCGGTATGATGGCCGCCGAGTCATTGGGGCACTCAATCCCCCCCCCCCACCGCGTAAAGGTGGTGCCTCATCGGGGGGGGGGAGGGGTGAACAGAATGAAGGTTGCTGGTTATTGGTGTTTACGAGACGTCGACCGTTGAGTCATGTAGCGTCGCAAATCCCTCACACAGATTGGTGGCGGGCGAAGAGTAGCAACAGGTGAGACTCGAACCCACAATCTTTTGATAGTGAGACGGGCAACTTACCCCTAAACTACTCGTCTCCTTCTTTCAACCTTGATACTCTGTTTGGATAGCCATTGTCACTTAATCTACCAGACATCACCTGCTGATCTGACATGGGGCTGGAAGGCAGATGACAAGGCCTAGACCATGTCAGATAATGGGTTGAAATTGGAGCGCAATTTCGCAATTCCAATATGCTGGACATATCTGCCGGGTGATTGGAAACTTGGAAGCGAAATATCGCTGGTGTTTGCTCTTGTTGGATTTGAGAAACTGCTGAAATTGTTGTATAAGTTGTCGCCGTTTGGTTAAATATTAGCCTTTTAATTACAAGGGCGGTAACGACTAGTGGTTTTGGAAAACCAATTGAAGTTCGGAACCAGTTATCACGAAGCGAGGCGAACGATAGACTATCACTGCCAGGCAACAATTTCAGTCTGATTGATGCCTCTGCTACACCACAGATGAAAGTTTAACCATGCCTGGAAGCATAAATAGGATGCCTTCGTGACGTAACCTCACATACCAAAAGTATGGCAGTTGCATAATTATGGTACGTTCTGCCTAGGTCATCAGGGCTGAGGCTATGAATATAGTTGTACCATTTAGTATTAATGCCGAGGGGAAATGGTTCATAACGAAATATCGAAGAAATTGTCGTTCAGGAGAAAAATAGGCTAAACAAAATCTATAAGCCTAACAATGAAAATAGTGCAGTGGATGTTGTACGGGGCTATATAAACATTGCGTTTTAATATTGAACTAATATTAAAACGCAATGCTTTAATATTAGTTCAACATTAGAACGCAGACATTTGACTGATGTCGAATGTCTGCGTTCGCACTGCGCTTGTTCATTGTCAGGCTTCTGGATCATTGTGACACAATGCTTTAATATTAGTTCAATATTTGACGCAGACATTTCACTAATGTCTCAGTCAAATGTCTGCGAGGTATTGACACCGAGCAATGTACATTTCCGGCGCAATGAAACAGCACATTGAATGTCTCCAGGGTATTAACACAGGCCAATGCATGTCTCCCAGGTTCCCACGCAAACCACTGTGTCTCTCGGGTATCGACACAGACCACGGTGTTTCCGTGTTATTGACACAGGCCACTGCGTGTCTCCCAGGTACCAACCTAGACCACTGTCTCCGGAGTGCCGACACAGACCAAATGTCTCCGTGATAGTGACATGGGTCACTGTATGTCTCCCGGGTGACACAGATCACTGTCTCCGGGGTACTGACGCAGCCCATTGCATGCCTTCGGGCATGGGTGTTGTTTGGTATACTCATGAGAGGGCAAGTGCCCTATCAATGTCGGCTTTGCCCCTCCACCAGCTATAACTTTTAACTTGTAACATGGGATCCGATGGACCCTCTAAATTCAGTCGGGTCTGCCCATTTCCTCCACGTATTGTGCCTCCCCACAATAATTTTCAGAGATCGATGTCCCTGCTTCCTGGGAACTGACGCAGAATACTCCCTGGGAAATCAGAATACACAGAGACCATTGTATGTCTCCGGGGTATTGGCACAGACCACAGAGGGTCTGCGGTGTCCTGACACAAACCCCTGTCTCAGAGGTATCTACACAATTCACCGCATGCCTCTGGGCACCGACACAGACCATGTTTATTGTTTGTTTATTGGTTGGTTCACGACACACTTTATGCACATTCGCGGCTAATGGCGCTGCCCACACTGTTTCGCCGGTGGGCCGCGCGATTGGGAAATGTCCTTAGTGGCGCTAGAGTCGAACCCGGGACCTTTGGTACCCATAGCCCGACACCTTAACCACTCGGCCATCCCCGCCCCCCCCGACACAGACCACTGAATGTTTGCGGGACGCTGTGACAGACCACAGAATGTCTGCGGGACACCGACACAGACCACTGAATGTCTGCGGGACACCAACACACAGATGGCTGAAGGTGTCCGTGGTACTCACGCAGGTTTTTGCAGCGGACGACGTCGGCACTGAACGGCACGAGCAGGTAATCGCAGGCCTCGCGCAGCTCCGGCACACTGACTGCCGGCGGGCAGCGCACGGTGCCCGACTTGTAGTACTCGAGCACAGCGCGGAACACTGTGGCACTTATGCCGTCCGCCACGTGGTACTCGCCGCGCTCGTTGGTGCGCACAAACTCCAGGCCGGACGAGAACATTCTGTCGAGAAAGGAGGCAGTCAGTTCAAGTTCCAGGCCGTAAGGCGACATCCCGACGGGAAATGAGAGTCAGAAACTGGGTAGGGTCAGCATTAACTTCAGGCCTTCTACCGGAGTTCAAGAGGAAATCGTTCGCCTTGTGACCCGAGGCGGGCGGGCCGTCCAGAGTCTGGGGCCAAGCTGTTCGCTTTATGACTCCACGTAGACCAGGGAACACATCGTTTTCTTAAATCAGGGAGAACAAAAATACGCAAAAGCAAATGAGTCCTTTTCATACACACAGCACACAAAATATTTTTTCCCGAAAGACTTCGAGTATTCCTTTGTTTTTGTGCGTTGTTTTCTTTTGACTTTTGATCAATATATGTTTGTCGAAACTGGTCTATTCTCCCTAGTGATAATCTCTCTAAAACACCGAAGTGGGAGTAACGTCTGATTAGCGAGGACAGCTGCAGTATGAATCGTTTGTAAGCAATCTTACTATGCTCGCGAATAACAAAAATATCCATGAGGAGAAATCCATTTCACCCAATCACCTTTTCAGAGATCGGCCTCTTCATGTGATCAAAAATCTTTGCAATCCATCAAAACTGATGCCTACCCTAGAGGAGACTTGGTGGGCTTAGATTTCACCATAAACCCTTTCAGAGTGCTTATGGGAAATTTTGCTGCAGAGCAAATGAATCATTTATTTTTCGTTCATGAAAATTATTGATACAAAGTAATTTCCTTAGCTCGTTATTAATATTTTAGAGCGTCTTGACAGCGATGGTCATATCGCACCAAAAACATAGTCATAGGAGATACAGGACGGCAAAGCATGTTGAACAGTAACAGTACAGTACACCATGTTGAACAGTAACGTAGACCAGTAACGTGGTTACTGGTGTACGGCACTGAGAACAGACCGGCATGTTGCTACCGCACAATGAGTAGACAGGTGTCATAGGTGTTCCCAATGTGGCAGTGTGACCTCTTCTCGTCTATTTGCATGCGAGTACGATCTCCGCTGTCCGTGACAATGTCAGCTATTTGCGTAATAGAAGGGTATTGCGTATTCTCCGGCGACATAGCATCTCCAGCCGATTCGGAGGTCGTGAAGAGTGCAAGAACCGGAAAATTATTAATTGTCGCATAGATGAAAACATAATCAGATGGCTGTTAAAATAAGTGTCTGGAGAAAACAAATTCACTGAAAAAGGTGGTATAAGAATGAAAGGTAAGTTGCACTTTTTGATTATTTGGGCTTAAGGGCGCGCCGACTACAAGGTCATTTAGCGCCCATGGTAAGCTGCACTGAAAAACTGTGGCATAAGCCTGAGATGTATGTTAAACTTCCATGTAGGTACCCAACCACACCCATCGCTTTTAATGCAATGGTCGAGAATCGACCCGACATGCAAAAATACCTCGATGAGACTGAAACCAATGTTGTTACCAATGTTGATGAGACTCAAACTAACAGACCATCAAGCGACAATGTTGTTCACTTGATGAAATTCAATTGAATTGAACATCGAGATCAAACAAGTTTCGGGCAACGTTCCGGTAACAACCATCGTTCTGAAAACATTGCCATGGGACGCCTTCTGCTGCCACATCATGATAACAATGTGGCCGGGCGTTACAATAATGAACAATGCTCTGGTTTTCACATCGAATTACAACGCCGCGAGACGTTTGTTCGTTTCCGAGAATGGATGAGGTACATTGTACTGCGTCGCATTCGAATGGCGTTCCACATTAATAATGCCGTATGCCACATAACTACTGCAGTCGATGCGCCCCTAAACTCCACTAAGAATGCCGTACTTAGAACATCTAGGACAATAGGTAGCACCCTACATCATGTACTGCGAGGTCTGAAGGCACATTTTGCGACGATAAAACCGTTGTGGGAACGTGTGTGATGCCAGCAATGTCACGTATACTGTACAAAATTTGCTCTATCCATACGCTATCGAGTTACCTCGATGAACTAGCACCAGACAATGTTCTGGCCATTGAATATACTTATTTCGTTTCATTATGCAAGGAAAGAGGTACAAAACACGATAAAAACACACACGACGCAGTAAATCTGGATGTCGTTAAAAAATAACGTCGGCCGAATTAATACAAATTCAAAACACCTACATTTTGGTGTAAGCAGAGCAGGTGCTGCAGTAAGTGCGCTGTTGGACGATGAAGCACACCAGTGCGCTGAGTGAATAGGTACTTGTGCTCTGTTTCCTGTTTTTGGTGGTGGGTGGCCTTACACCGTGGTGGAAGCAGAACATTACTTGACTCACATTTGCATGAAACGGACCAGCTAGTCAATATAACATCTAAGATGATGTAAGTGCACAGAAAAGTCGTTGATGCCTCTGGATTATTTTCTAGAATCCCTTAGGTCGGAGTAGATCCTTGTTGGCCGCGCTAATTACGTGCAGTGTAATCCAGTCCGCTCAGCTGCCGCCCGGTGACTATGGCAGAGAGCGGGCCCGCACGCATCACCCATCACCAGGCGCACGGCCGCCCGCCTTGAGCCCGCCGACTGCAGAGCGCAGTCGGCCTGGCAGCCGTACCGAACGGCGCCATTCGGTCCGGCGGTCACGCGGCCTGTGATAAGCGCCCGGATCATTCAGCACCCACAGTATTCATGGCATCGCTTCGTTTCGTGACGGCGGCTTCGCGGTTCAAAGTTGACAACTGGCCGATTCTCTCCGGTGCAGCCGGACTCCTGACGGCTTCATTAATTTAATGCAGGGTTCTACTACACGGTAGTCAATGGCGCACTGCCCAGGACTCCTTTGCTAATGTCAGAACGAACTTAAACGGAACCGTTTGGCAAGCGTAGCCTACGCAAAGGAATGTTGCCCGATAAGATAATTTCATACGCGTGATTGTGATGTGGTGACGTGGTGCTGTGGTGCTGTGGTGCTGCGGTGTGCTTGCTGTGCGGTGCATACACGGTGCATGCACGGTGCATTCACGTACGTGAATTTGTGTGTATGTAACTGTGTGTGTGTGTGTGTGTGTGTGTGTGTGTGTGTGTGTGTGTGTGTGTGTGTGTGTGTGTGTGTGTGTGTGTGTGTGTGTGTGTGTGTGTGTGTGTGTGCGCGCGTGCGTGTGTGTGTGTGTGCGTGCGTGCGTGCGTGCGTGCGTGCGTGCGTGCATGCGTGCGTGCGTGCGTGCGTGCGTGCGCGTGTGCGTGCGCGTGTGCGTGTGCGTGTGTGTGTGTGTGTGTGTGTGTGTGTGTGTGTGTGTGTGTGTGTGTGTGTGTGTGTGTGTGTGTGTGTGTGTGTGTGTGTGTGTGTGTGTGTGTGTGTGTGTGTGTGTGTGTGTGTGTGTGTGTGTGTATGTGTGTGTGTGTGTGTGTCACTTGTAAGGCGTGAAAAACGAGGACCAAATTTGAGTACACCCGGTCAACCGAGTACCGGAGGTGAAAACATAGTACCAATTCCGGTCCTCGCTATTTTTTTCACAAGTTAGAGGCGATTCTTACAGTCGTCTGAGCCACGTGACGAAGTTTCATGATGGTCCTACATTTTCGCGATACATGTGATTGTGTGTGACAGGAGTGTAAAAGTGTGTTTGCGAAACGACGCGTCTAACCGTGTGTGATAAAAACCGATGGAACCTCGGGCACTCGCTCAATTGTGCTGGATGGTTTATTTTACATATGGGTGGTGATACTGCTGTGGAAAGATGTAGAATTGAGTGCAGGGATAATTCGTACTTGTATTATCCGTCTATATTCGCTCTTTATTGTGATAAAACATCTTACTTTACATTTGGCAGAGCATATATTGATAAGTATCTTGCAGCACTATCAACAGCTGATGAAATATTTGGAACTGCATTGTGGGTGGGTCTATTTTGCTGTCTTAGATGGTGCTGAGTGTTTAATGCCGGATACAAGCATTTTTTTGGAGGTGTTTTTCTCTCAAAGATTGTCTTCTATTCTCTAAATTCTACGTATGGAAATAGTATTGCAAGTTTGAGATCTCTGCTTCCAAAGGTACGCGCGTGAAGTTAGATTCGTCATGAAATGATAGGATCTACTCGTAGAATGTCAGGTGCATTTATGCCTGATAGAATTGGAACCATTAATGATTCTTAAGTTTGGGGCCGATATGGGGGGGTTTTTGAAATGGGTTTTAAAAAAAATATTTTTTAAAATAGATTAACCAGGGGGGGGGGGGGGGGAACTCCCCTAATTTCCGTCCGGGGAGCCGGCCATGTGCGTGCTTTGCATACATCTGTGGAGGGCGCCTGCTTGAGCTGACATGCCCCCATAATGCCACCGTTTAGCATGGAACCCCATTGGGTGAGCTCCCAGCCGATGTGAGTTTAACAATTTCCTTCATGTATTCTGTCCTTAATAATAATTGTCAAGTTTTGTCTCTCAGCACCGTGAAATGTTATCTCACTAGCAAGAATGGAAAATTAACCTAGTTGGTGAAACCGACTTTGGGCTTCATCAGCCCCTCGGATCGATTTCTGGTAATTTATGTTAACCCGCGCCGTCTTTCCGGTCAAATCCTCCCACCCCGTTTCGGGGGGGGGTTGGCGGTTGAAGACCCACCTCTAAAATCCAAACTAAGCATCGCACGAAAACGAAAGAGGTGTCATCGGAAAGCGCTCGACGAGTATGGTCAGGGTCCACCCTCCAAAACACTGCCCCCAAAAGTGAAGTCACCATGGGGGCTAGATTTTCACGACTTTTCATGACTTACATAACCCCAATCTAAAATCCAAACTAAGCGTTGCACGAAAACCAAAGAGGTGTCATCGAAAAGCGCTCGACACGTAGGGCCCGGATCCACCCCCAAAACAATTTTCCTCAAAATAACATCACTATGGGGGCTACGTTTTCACATTTCACCACTTACATTATGTTTTTGGCTCTGGGGAGTTCATTTTGGTGGATATTTGAGAACAATATTTGGAATCAGGAAATGACAGCGAAATCGACCCTGCGAATACATTTTTTGGCCCCCCGAAACTACAACTTTCTTTTTTTTTCTCAAAATTTCGAGTTCAAGTTTCCTTTACTTTTCCTTTTCTAATAGACAGAGCAGACCGAGAAACGTTGCTGGAAGTCAACAACGTTTCTCGCTTTGCTCTATCCATTATAGTCTCTCATAAAAATGCTTACTTTAGACAGAATCTTCGATTTGAACTCTAATAGGCAAATATGCAATATTAATATGTAGTCAAAAACGATAAAAAAAAGAAGAATTCCTCTCGTACGTTTTGAAAATCCGTACAGCTAAGCTTCGGGCAATCTCGTAAATGTGTGATTCAACGTCTTGGTCAGATTTGTGGAAAAATGTTTCAATGCTGTAGTTATGGAAGTGGCTAAGAGAATGCGACCACTTATTTCAGTTTGAGATGTTTACTTTTCAGCTTGCAAGTAGTTGTTAACCTCCTTTTAAATTAAAATAATCAAAACAAAAATTCGAAAGTCACAATTTTGGAAATACAATAAAACTTAGCGTAACTAATCTGAACCTTTGTTATAAGAATAAATGGAAGAATTAATGTTTCTCTCTAAACTTTCCCTTTTAAAAACATAACCTGACATAACCTCAACTATCCTACCCTCTTTTGTTCTGTTTTATGGGGGTAAAGTGTGTGTAAAACATGTCCCATGAACACCTGAGGTTACGATAATGCAAACACGCCTTAACCTTGGAGACGCTTATGTACATGTAAATTATTAAACACATACGTCCATCAATGTAGATTATCAAACAAACCTCAATCTACTGATACTTCATTCAATAGGCTTGGACATATGGGGAATCGATGATGAGCCACGCTATCCTACTATAAAAGTGACGTCAATATTTAACACACGCACGTCCGGGGACAGATATCTGCCCCACCTGCGGGGTTTCATAATTTGCCGCCATACTAATCAGGCTAGCAAGGCCAAACCACGCATGGCTGCTCATACGTCTTTTCCGCATAACCTCATACATTTTCAAACCTGGGTCATCTCAGGTCAGGTCACCAGGTCAGGCGAAGTGACCCAACATCCCTCGGAGTTCTAGGTGGCATAACTTCCACAATAATTGGGCGATTGATTTCAAACTTACAACACGTCATGATCTCATCAGGGACCATAATACATGTCGTTTTTTCATAGCATTGACCTGAGGTCAGGTCGCGGCCATGGCTTCCACATTATACGGGTATGGTAAAATATACAAATGTTTCCTGGCTACATATTTGCTCTCGGAATGACGGAACATATTTGCTCTCGGTTGTGGCGTGTAGTTGGTAGCTATGCTCAATGCTACCGCTGATATTTCTGATCAGTGACCTCACCAAGGTCATACGAGGTCACCTGAGATCACTAGCACATTTCTGCGCATTATATCGCACTGCATTGAGCTAGAAGTTTCAAATTACCGTCATTATGCTTGTATCGTCAAGACTTGTCGATTGGTACATTACATGCCCTCCCTAGGCTACTTCATGATCTTGACCTGAGGTCATAGTTTCGGAGTAAGAAGTATTCCTGCTTGGGCACGTAGTTGGCGCCTCGATTGTTCTGTGTAAATCGAATAGCGTTCGCCGTTTGTTTCTATTTGTTACAGATCCTGAGATATTTGTCAATATCTGAAAGTCCCACCCGATCTGGTCGAATTTGACCTATGATGACCCAGTGTCCCGAGTATTGACCTGAGCGAAAAAATAAGCGGACCGGCGGACCTGAGCGGACCTGAGTGGACTAGCGAGGTTGGCACGGACCGCCGGACGTGCGAGTGTTAGGGTTGCAGGGCCAGCAAAATAAGTGCTAACAAGTAGGATTCCTCATTATGATACGTGAGGTGCTCTTCTAGTTGTTGCGAATCAATTTATCACATAATTCACTTTGAGTTCCTTTCTATGGATGAGAGAACAGAACCGCCTTCGTAGGTTGCCCACTGAGATACAATGAATCGAACCTGATGAATGCGCCTTTGTTTTGGGGATCCCAGTATGGGGGAGCTCGTCCTGATCTTTAGCTTTATTTCAAATTGGTAGCTGATGGGGAAAGGAAATTACATGCTGCACTACAACACGCTCACCGAATGCTTAACTTCGCAAGAATTTGCAAGAGGGTCAGTTCACTTCCTTACTGAAATGAATGCATTCTTCACATTATGGGCTGGATTCAATTACCATATCGACAGACTGCAGCTTTGGGCAATGGCTAATGTGGAAAAAGATTGCGCATACACAGCGCGTTGTTACCTACAAATATAAATGTGGGCATGCCTCACAACCCAGGATAAGGCCATGATTTAGGATTTTGTTTGGGGCAAACTATCGGCAAAGTGTCTTCATGGATAGGATGCCCTGCTTGAAGTAACCACACAAATGAGGATGCAATGTTCTAATATATATTTATGTGCACATTGCCACATAGAACTACATCCTTCAGATGATTTTGAATTCAATTTCAAGATAATTTCATTCCAGATAATTAGCTGTTTTTGATGGAGGAGCATCATATCCCCCCCCTCCCCCAGCCTTGATCACCAATGATGATGGTTTCTGCCTCGATTTCCACCCCACCCCTAACCACAAAAATGTGCAATGCCTTTGCTTTATTTTCGCTTTCATACAAACAACTTCGACTTCCAGCTTTTATACTCTTGGCTTTGGTTTTGGCTTTAGTTTCGATCTTTTGGAATCAACCCTTCTCATTATTTAACTAACGTTTTCAACTGTTGGCTCTAGCCTGTTTTTGGTTTGATGTTTGAAGGCATGGAAGTGGCACCATCTAGGTTGGCTTGAGCTGTTCAGCTTCAGATGCAGTCTTGGCTTCATTCATCGTACTATCGTTTCTGCTTTGATGAGGTCATTGACCTGGCTTCATCTCCATGCCTAGCTCTGATCAATAAATCCACCCCCACAAAACATTCTGGGGTAAATTGATAATTGGCTCATCTTTTCACTTTATCTAACTATATTCGCAGGTTTTCGTCACTAATATTTCATTGATGCAGCACTTTAATCACATGTAGAGCCAGAGGCGGATCCGAAAGCCAAGCTTGGGGCTAAATTCAAAAACGTTCCTCCAGTTTCGAAACGGCCATCGGATGTTAACCGGAAACAGTCGTCGGATCTGCTTAAGACAACACTTATGTCATGAAATGTTCTTAGACTTGAAGAAAATGATATTTAACTGACTGCAAAAGCTAGGCAAAATCGGCCTCCTTGGACGATGAACATGGTTCCTTTGTCCGCCCTTGGATCCGCCAGTTTGCAGATTTTTTTTCTCAAGTGTCCTCAGATATATTGACTAAATTTTGGCAGATACGATCAATTATCCAAGAGTTCAAGAGGATGCAATCTAAACGTTGACAATATATTTCGTTAGTTTATGGTACATTTCATAAACCTTCAACGGGGTCTGATGAAATATCTGATACAGTGCGAAAAAGAAGTGTTGACGAGTAAGTTTAAGTGCCAGGATGTCTACATGAGGTAAAACCAATACTGTATAAGCATGATAGGTATAGGACCCGAAAATAAAGTGATCCTGCTTCATTAGAAGTCAGTTTTCTGATGTGTAAGCACCAACATAGAAGCATTCCGGAGGTAAACTACTTCCACGATTGACCGTCATCCATAATAAAATGGGTGCAACATTTACGAGAACAGTTGGTACTACTTATACACGCTTATGTCTTCAGGAGGCCTTTGCATTCATTCCTACAGCACTTGTGTTTAGTCTATATTTCCTCCCAGCACTTAAAGCGTGCCGCATTAGAGGAAATAAGTGCCGCATTAGAGGAAATAATTCCTTGACATGTGTGTTTAAATGCTTGTTGGCAACCCAGGTTGCAATGTGTTGATATGTAATTTGGAATCAGCCAGGAAAACTAGTCAGGTTCTGGCTGTCTAATTTGAAACTGCCAAGGTCTTCCCGCTTACATCCCAGTGAATTGGAAGCCTGAGAATAAACACTAGAAAGAAGGGTCTGGCTGAGTTCTGGATAGATGTACGCAAGTGCTTCACCAAATATCATCTGAACTATATGATATGCTATGCATGATAACACTTTTTCAAACCCTTGTTTCCTTATCAGACCCATATTCAACACTCTTCGGCACTTATAAACCTGTCTGAAAATTCACGCTTATTCCCCCAGCATATTTCCCAACCAACGAGTCATGCACATCCTTCTCCACACGCAGCCAGGTTTTCAAAACAAAAACAAAACATTCAGGGGCAAATTCCAAAATTACCCTCGGGAGGGACACATTTGGTCGGAGGGGCGCTTCGGCAGAAAAATTCGTAAAGCGAAAGGTGTGGAGTATACCCGAGCACACGGAAGGGGTGCTTTTTCGTCTCCAAGTGGCGCCTTTTCCTCCAAGAGGAGGCTATCCCTCGTAGTCGTTGACGTATGAAAAATAAATCGAGCGGCAGGGGGAGGAGTGCATTCGAGCCTTCTGGCCTATCCAGCCAAAGTGGCACATTTCACATTTTCATTGGGAGGGACATATGTTCCTATGTTTACTCCCTATATCCTCCCATGCTCTGTGAGTGTTTATGGTGCCGGACAGTAAATGAAGTGCTAACAAGGACACGCGTTTATTCAGTTATAGTTATATCAGATGCATGGGTATTGCGTGCGCCCTGAATAGCCATGGACTCGTGTTTGTAGCCATTCCGCCACTCCCCCTCTCCTCTAGGAACATATTTTTTTCCTATATTTTGCACTAAGATTGTATTTTGCCGAAGTCTAACAACACTACATATAATAAATATGGTCTCGAACAAATCCCAGAAAGGAGATCTGTTATGAAAGTACATCCCGCCAGGCTTCTGGATCCGTTCCTGTGTTCGCAGATTCACCACCTGACTCGGTCGCATGCCGCGAACGAATCCATAATTTCAATAGTCTTGCTTTAGCCGTCACACTGTGCACTGTGCTTCGTAACGCTAAGCCTCGCGTTACGAGGCGCCGGCTCGTTGCAATACCTGACTAATTTGAATCAAGCTCAAAACCCGACTGTTGTGTTTCCATATTCCGATATTTCCATCTCTCTGCTTTGGCGTAGCCCACAGTCTAACAGTACGTCCACTATCGCTAGTCAGGTCAGCAGCTATCGACTGGCACCAGCGGAGAGGATGCGACGTTACCTGAGGCGGCATTATGTAACACCAACAGGTGACCAATGCTGATCGGTCCAATGATATGCTAGAAACCAACAAACAAATAGCATACCTGAAGTTGTACACGATTCCAATTTTTATATAAAATAGCTTTCGTTTTGACACCTGTATCTATAATCCACGTATTCACTATTCTTGTATAGTATCGAGCCGAGGTTGGGATTCCCATATTCTCGCTTGCAAATATTGAACTTTCAAGAACATAGCGATCGTGAACATATGATCATTATGATCACTATGTTAGAATGGCCCTTTCTGATGAGACAAGATAAGACTACCAAGATACTTATCGCGCAACATTATGCTAACCTCAACAAGGAATGTGTATTGTTTTTTAAACATGATTTTGGGGAGAGGGGTGCCATGACTGATGGCGTCCACATGAACAGCGTGTTTTGATTCGCTATTCATTTTACCTTCAAAGGGAACTAGAAAGTGGTAGATATTTTATTTCCTGTAGTGTTAGCATCGCGAGTAAGGCGTGCAAGGCATTTTCATTTCTCCACATGTGTATCATTATTGTTAGGATTTGAAAACTATCTGAAATTCTACACAAATAGACGAACCTCAGCATAGTTTTAGCCATCATGAAGCATCTACCGCCGGAAGACAAAGAAAATATCAGACTGAAACCGCACAGGATGCCAAGTTTTGTTTCAAAGATTGTTCGAACCGGACTTTTTATAAAATTGACTGCAATGCCTCTAGCCTAAAGACGAATAAGTGAAAATCCAGCAACTATTGCTAAAGTTCGGCAAAACGCGTTTCGATTTCCGCATTAACATTTACGAATCCAGACGTATTTGAAATCCGGTGGTGAATACCCCGCATTAAATAACACCGCAACAGACAAACACTATTCCGAGTGGTCCACAGGGCTCCTTACTCTTAGCGGCTAACGTCATGCAGTACGATTCAGACGCCCAAAAAACAAACTGATGTTTAGACGCGAACTCGGCGTTTCGCTTGACATCTGGAGCCGTCTCACCATGACCATTACACTACAGCGATACCACAGAAGGACACTACCTACTAGTAGGACACTACCATCATCAGCATGACCAACATCGGCCGATCAGCTCCACCTGTGCTCAGTAAGGGCCGCTCAGCAGAGACGCCACCAACACCGGTCCGTCAGCTCCCCCAGTAACCAGTAGTGGCGGTTCGAGAGAAACGCCACCAGCACTGGCCTAGTCAGCTACCACGGCACTCAGTAGGAGCCGCTCGGCACGTACCCCACCAGCACCATTTTGGTCAGCTCTCACGGTACTCAGCGACGTCGGCGCCACCACCAATACCCGTCAAGTCAGCTCCCAGCTCCCCAGAACTCGCAGAGACAGATCGGCGTGGACACCACCAACACCGGTCCGACCAACTCCCTTCGGTACGCAGCAGAGGTCGATCGGCACGGACGCCACCAGTATCAGTCCGGTCAACTTCAACGATACTCGGCAGGGACGCCCGGCTTGGACGCAACCAATACCGGTCTGGTCAGCTTCCCGGCACTCAGCGGGAGCCGTTCGACAGGGATACCACCAGCAACGGTCTGATCAGCTCCCCGGCACCCAGTAAGGGCAACTCGGCAGGAACGCCACCAGCACCGGTCCGATCAGCCTCCCTGATACTAAGGGGGAGCCGCTCGGCTGAGATGCCACCATCACCCGTCCCGTCAGCTTTCCCGGTACTGAGTGGGAAACGCTCAGCAGAAACACCACCGGCACCAGTCCGGTCAACTCCCACGTACCGGTAGTCATCGGTGGCCGCTCGACAGGGACGTAACCAGCGCCGGTTTCATCAGCTCCCCCGGTACACAGTAAAGGTAACTCGACAGGGACGCCATCAGCACGAGTCCGGTGATCTCCCACGGTACTTAGTAGTGTCGGCTGGACAGAAACATCACCAGCACCGGCTCGTTCAGCTTTCCGGGCATTCAGTAGGAGCTACTCGGTTCGCGCGCAGCCAGCATCGTTTGTGTCAGCTCACATGGTACTTGGCAGGGATGTCAGCACGGTCCAGTCAGCTCCCACGGTGCATAGTGGGGGCCGTATGGTTTGTACGCCACCAGCGTCGCGCGGCCAGCACCCCCACACTCAGCAGGCGTCGCACGGCAGGGATACCACCAACACTGGTCCGATCAGCTTCCCCGTCACGCAGTAGGAACCGTTAGGTCCCTATGCAACTAGCATCGGTCGGCCGACTTCACCGGTGCTCAGTAGAGATGACTCAGCAGTGACACCGCCAGTTCTGATCCGCTACTCTGACGGTATTCAGGCTCGGAGGGGACGCTACCAGAGCTTGTACAGTCAGCTTCCGCAGTACTTAGCAAGGTCCGCTCGACAGAGACGCAGCCAGCACAGTTCGGCCAGCTCCAACGGTGTTAAGTAGGGACGGCCCATCAGGGACACCATCAGCACCGGTCCAGTGAGCTTCCACGATACTCAGCAGGTCAGAGTATTGTATTATGTTGGCGGCGGATAAAAATCCTTGCAATGATCCCAAAATGTCAGTCTATCGTAAAAGATGCTTAAGTTCCAGATTACTGCATGCTATTTTCCTTGCCGTTCCCTAGTATTTTTTCGTTTGTTTGTTAATTCCCCACAGCAGGGGGATTCGGTAGAGGCGCCACCAGCACTTGTGCAGTCAGTTCCCCTGTGCCCGGCAGGAAGCGCTCGATAGTCCTCCAAACTTGAAGTGGAGCTCAACGTGCTTTGAGGTGAAATGGGAGACAGGTGAGGGAAGAGGAGCCTGCATCGTATCATATCGCATGTTTTCACATTGTGTCCGACGCATTCGGGTTTGAAGAATTATTTGAAAATCATTGTATATATTATGGAATGCTTCCCCTTCCATATATAATGTGTTCTCCTTCATTTTCCGCTGCCCAAGCTGGGTAGCAGCGGAAAATGAAGGAGAACACATTGTATTTCAAACAACATTATTCCAGAATTTCAGTACGGTCGCACTAAGGGGCATCTGATGTTGAACCCAATTTCATGATGCTCCGTCATCGTGACTTCGAATTACTGAAACTAAGTTACAAGGGTTTGGTTAACCATTCAACGACACCAGGAAATATGCGTTGCTTTCTAGCGGATGACAAGTTGCGTCTTGCTGTTTGATGCCGGGTGCCAGACTCATAATCATATACTTGTGGCTGTGATAAGCGTCGATACCGCACAGGGCGCCTGAGAAGACAACGTGGATGGGCATAAAGCGGTCCTCGCATGTGGTGGATGGCAGGAACCCTTCACACACGGTCCTCGGTATTCACAGCAAGTTCACACAGTTCACACACCGGCAGGGTCAGACGAAGGGAATTTGATTGTTAGGGTATTTTCTTTCTGGAAGCTCACCATTTCTCCGGACGTTGCACCATTTCCATGGATGAGGTGCCTTTTCTACTCTGAGGCGCCTTCGCTTGAAAAACGCTTTGAGCGAGGAAAGGGGCAAACGCCCGCAGTTGCCCCCCTGGTTGCGCCCGTGCAAAATCGGTTCTCGGTTATCGCATCGGTCCTCGGTATTCAGTTTCGCTCTGATGGCCTGTCATGATGCTTTTCTCCATAACTCTATAGACAGAGCATGACTAGAAATGCACGACTACTCCCATTCCAAGTCTGAGCCTTGTCAACTGGTGTCTTCATATGGTCCTCGATAGTCGGTGACGAGTCACAGTCCTCGCTTTGCACGCCTTACACGTGTGTGTGTGTGTGCGTGTGTGCGTGTGTGCGTGTGTGCGCGTGTGTGCGCGTGTGTGTGTGTGTGTGTGTGTGTGTGTGTGTGTGTGTGTGTGTGTGTGTGTGTGTGTGTGTGTGTGTGTGTGCGCGCGCGCGCGCGCGCGTGTGTGTGTGTGTGTGTGTGTGTGGAAACTCGAATCCTGGACAAGTTCGTATCTGGAAGTGAATTATTGGTACGTAGTATGTCTGGTAAGTCGTTAATCCACAAACGCAAAGCAGGGACCGAGCACGCAATGTCACCAGACGAGGGTTCTTAAAGTAAAACTTCAATACACTGAATGAGAAGGAAACGGAATATCGATGATATAGTATATCGTCCTAACATAGTCCACCACAAGAGTACTTGAGCAAAGGTCCAATACTTCAGGGATGTTCTGTAAGACGTAACCAGCCTGATGTAGGTGGCAGCACCAATGGCTTCCCTGACCTTGTACCGGTCAGTTATAATAGTCGTCGTACGGTCAAGGTCGCGTATAGTACCGAGCGACAAAGCGGACAGATCACAGCGGAGTATAGTGACCAAGATTAGAACAGGCATGAAAGAGAAACGGTACATTGGTGACTAGTCACAATCAGAACAGGAAAGCGAGCGAAAGAACTGGATTTAGCTAGGAACTGTAATTGGGACAGTAAAAAGTGCTTTAGTTTCTCTACAAGCTGAGTAAAGTTTCTAGCACAATTTGTCCACTTGAAGTAAATGGGACTACATTGGGTGAGGATAGTGAGATGGTTGAGGACCTGAGCAAGCAGTTTAAATCAGTGTTTACATTGGAAGATATGACCAATCTGCCGACCGTACACCATAGTTCAGTGACGTGATCTGATAAATGATGTTGATTTCATTGATAGTGATGTTTGTTACAATCATATCAGGAAAACAAAGCCAAACAAGGCAGCAGGACCTGATGAAATTTATGCTAGGGTATTGTGGGAAGCTGAAAGGGAACTAGCATTTCCACTTAGTATAATATTTTGTAGATTAGCTTGACAAAATGAAATTCCAACAGATTGGAAAATGGCAAATGTAGTTCCTATTTTCAAGGAAGGAGAAAGAAGGAAAGTTGAAAACTATAGGACAGTAAGTCTCACATCCCTAGTCTGCAAGGTACTCGAATCAATTATCAAGGATAGAATAGTTAGTTATCTGGAAGGAAGCAGATTGATTCAAGATACTCAACATGGGTTTAGAAAAGGACGATCGTGTCTCACAAATCTCTTGGACTTTTTTAACTTCGCCACAGAACAATTTGATCATGGAAATCAGGTTGATGTAGCATATCTTGACTTTAGTAAGGCCTTTGACAAGGTACCCCATAAACAGTTAATGCTACAGTTTCAGACCCATGGTATTGCAGGTAGCATCTTAAAATGGATTAGAGTTGTGGCTTTCAGATAGACAGCAAAGAGTGATGCTAAATGGTACAAAGTCCTCATGGCAAAATGTTCTTAGTGGAGCCCCCAGGGGTCAGTACTGGGGCCACTACTGTTCATTATATTTGTAAATCACATTGAAAGTGGCCTAAGCAGTAAAGTTTTGAAATTTGCAGATTATTTGAAGGTCTTTAGGGCAATAACAGGTCAAAATGAGGATAAAAATGATGATACCTCGTTGCAAAAAGACTTAGACGAACTTGTGAGGTGGTCCGAAGAATGGCAAATGACATTTAACTTTGATAAGTGCAAAATCATGCATGTAGGTAAGCAGCATATGAAGGCTCCATACTTGATGGGTGGCCAAGTGCTATCAGTGACTCAACAGGAGAAGGATTTAGGTGTTATTCTAAACACAAAATTGGGGCATCAGAACAGACCAAGGAAGCCAAGAAGAAGACACTGAGAATGCTTGGGGAAATAAAGAGAAATGTATCATACATAAGTGAGGAAGTCATCAGGAAGCTTTACTGTGCATATGTCAGGCCACATTTGGAATACTGCATCCAACCTTGGTCTCCTAGCTGTGAAAAAGATTGTTGGCTTTTAGAGAGTACAAAAGAGAACTACAAAAATGGTTAATGGTATAAGTAACCTGGCATATGAGGAAAGATTGAAGAAATTGAATATGTTTTCACTTAGATATAGAAGGCTGAGAGGAGATCTCATCGAGGTCTTTAAATTTGTCCATGGTCTGGAGAGGGGATATCTTGGGGAAATGTTTGAATTTACCAGAAATGATGCAATTAGAGGTTATAAATTCAAAATTAAAGTTAACCACAGCAGAACCAGATTAAGACAGACTTTCTTCACCAACAGGGTAATAGAACACTGGAACCAGCTGCCAGAAACCATTGTCAGTAGCAGCACATTGAACAACTTTAAAAACAGCATAGACAATCATTATAAGAATAATGGGCTTGCTTTTCAATATTACAGGGAGGGCTGATTGACAGATTTGGTGGGCAACTGGTTGAGTGTACAGAGTGCAACCAAGAAGGGCCCTTGTGGTTCATAGTTGCGCTAATCTTTTATGTCTTTATGTCTAACTAATCACACATAGCACATGAGCAAACGTCCAACACTGGAGTAAATCGGACGTCATATCATGACGTGACATCATGTTACGCTTATGGTGCGACTAGAAACATTGTTCGTCTGTAAGAAATACATTTTCTGGTAAGTCATTGATCAAATCGCCAACGACCAGACGGCCATGGCACGCTGCATCTCATTGGATGAAAAAAATACAGAAACCGGTTAAACTCACTTTTAGAAGCGAGGCCGAAGGTAGAGTTCTGTTTCTGCCTAGTTCTTTAACTACTATGCAGAAATAACGTGAGTGACCTGGCCAGACCCGGCCGGCTCGGCCATAACGCCCATATCTATATGACCTGAGACGGTTTCACATGAGCCCTAAATGACTAAACATGGTCGATGCGCCCTAAAACTCAAATAACCAACCAACCAACGAGACGGTTCCATAATCCCAAATACGAACTTAATACGGACCAAAGGCAATATGGTTTTCCCCAAGAGCTAATCCTATTTCATAACAGGTGCCGGATCTTTCCAGTACAATAGTACAATATGTTCGCCTGAGACGATTCCTTGGACCTCTGCAAACACGTTCAGGCAGCAACATATTCGGTTCAATGCGAGAATGGCGCAGACCAGGGAAGAGATTGGATGATTATTTGAGCTTAAGGGCGTACCAAAAGCGAGGTTTTACTGCGACAAGGAATCCGGCCGCATATTCGCAGTCTGGAGTCGTGCCAGTTTAGCACCAGCAATACATCACCAGATTATTATATGTCAAATCGCATGCATCCACAGCCCGAAACCTACGCAGGCCTGCTCTTCTGCGAGCGTCAGCCAATCTGCAAACCAGCTGCTTTGATGCGTTTTTTTTCTAGGAACTACAGCTAAAACATCAAACTTATACCAGCTACAGGCACAAACTCAGCACATATGACCGGGAGAACGCGTCGGCTATATCCCGCTGAACAAGTTTAAAATCCACAGGCGGGCTGCTAACTAAGCCATAAAGGAAACCAAGACGTCTTTTTGTGCCAATTTCCACAGCACAACACAACTCTGATAACAACATATAAATAATTCAATGAAACACGAAAGTGCACCCTGCGTTAACGTTGCCAGTACGAATTCTTAATCATCCATTTGCCAATATAATTTTGCTAAAATCTGCATTCCTGCAAATAATCCCAAGACAAATTTTTCCGTCACCACAGGATGCTTTGCATTCGACGATGTATCTCGGTCAGATTTCATGCGTTGAAAACCTTAGGAAAACGCATGACACATATGCCTACCTTATTGCAATTGACAATTCGTTTGCGGATAGAGCAAATAGTTCTGGAGAACTACCACTGATTCTTATGAGACTGTTCCTTTTCACAAACAGGTACAAGATAAATTTGTTTGTGCTGTGCTTACGTGTCCGATGCCAATATTATGATAACAATGATACTCATCGAACACTTCAAGGCCTCATTACTATTGGAAATAGAACGTGCAAGTTTCTTCTCTCAACTAGGTTAATTATTAATTATGGAAATGAAAAGCTAGTTCGATCTTCACCAACGCTAGAAGCGTACGCCCATGGACATGCTGATATAATTACCTCCTGTCATAACGAACTCTCGCGGGACTAGGGGGGGGGGGGGGGGGGGCTCAAGAGCTCCCTTGCTCTCAGGTTTTTCCAGGATAAAGGCCGACGGAGTTGACATAGACACGGTAATTTAAATAACTTCTCGCACATATGTTTTGCATATCTCGTAAAATGTTAGACGCAGGTTAACATTGTGAACAATGTCATTAAACAAAATGCCAACATTAAGTCGTCGTAGGCAATTGACCTGGGGCGAGTCTAAGTGATTAACACGCCCCCTGGAGGGGGGGGGGGCGAAATCCGCCCACCACTCCGGTTAACTTTTTCGTTTTCGTAGATAACTCCAGATTTTACCGGCCGATATGCGCCATTGTTTGCGTACCTGCTAATAAATGAACGGCGCGTTGTTTAAAGTAAGAAAAATGAAAATAGACCGAAATTTTTTCGAGTTAGAGGTCGGTAAAATCAAAAAAAAAATTCAGCGCCAGTCTACAAATATCGGCGCTGATGCGCTTCCCGTATATTGGCAAAAAGGAAGTGTTCTTGGCAACGCTAGCGGCTTGTTTGATGTATATTGTTATGCTACATTGTTTCAAAGTCATGTCAGGTCACCGAGGTCAAGTCAGGTCAAGTTCATGACAAGTTAACACACGCCCTGGAGGGGTGGAGGGCGAAATCCGCCCACCCCTCCGATTTTTCGTACACAACTTCATATTGTACCGGCCAATATACGACATTTTTCCCGTACCTACTTAGAAATGACCGGCGCATTGTTTAAAGCAAGAAAAATGAAAATCGTCCGATACGTTTTAACGTTTTTTTTTTTTAATCGCACGGCCAGACCACAAAATTCGGCGCTGATGCGCTTCCCGTATATTGGCAAAAGGGAAGTGTTCTTGACAGCACTAGCGACTTGTTTGATGCATATTGTTATGCTATATAATTTAAGTCATGTTAGGTCGCCGAGGTCATCTGGACAGGCTAATGGAACCAAATTTGGTCAACTGGAATGTTGGCACAAATGGAAATGACTGGCATGCGATTGATGTCACTTTGCACGTTACTCCCTACACATCCGGAAATTTACTGTTTGTCATTGTGTGCCTAAGCGTTGCTATACTTTATTCATGCATTTCACTCCTTTCTTTGCGAAACCGATTGTTCGAGCCGACCAAAGGAGCAGTCAGGTGGGCAGCCCGGTTCCGGTAACTGGAGCATGTAATGACCTGATAAAGTGCTCCTATGTAGGTGACCTGAGGTCAAATGGCGGATCTGGCAAATGCATTGCATCATTAGTAATGTCCAAAACATCATTAATGGCAATTCTGGAGCATTTAAATACAATCACAGCGATCCATAACAATGGCAAGCCAAGGCACGGAAAACCAGAACATTTTGTTATTTTGACCTCATTTGACCTTGAAGATATTGACCTAAGGACAATAAATGTGTACACAATAGAGCTAACTATCGTGCCCATCCACCCTGTAAATTTCGTTGCTCATTAAGCACAATCTGTCATGATTAATATGCGGCAAAAGTGAACGGCAAGTTGAGGCCAAGTTGTATATTACACACAAAGCCACGTTATACAAAATCTCGCTGTTCCTCTTGAAGTCATATCTGAAGTCTCTTTCAAAGCAGGCCAAGTAGTATGATATGAAATTGTATAGTCAACCAATGGCCCGAAATGAAAAACCATATTCGACCTAATTTGACCTTCTTTTGGAATTACTTCCAAAACAATACACTTAGGTGAAGGATGCAGTAACCGCTCTATCAATTCATACATTATACCACGAGGTGAAGGCAATGTATGAATGCCGCAAGGACGAGGACAAGGTCAAAATGTCAGAGACTGCACAGCTTGCGAGGATGTCTCAGTACCATCAGTTCTTCATGGAATACATCTTTATGCTTAAAAAGATATACCGGAGATATTCAAACCTCAACTTAACTTGCCTGGTCACATGGCGTGACATGGCACCAAGTGACTTGGATGTCAAACGATGCACATATTTTCCTTCAATAATTCTGATGAATAATATATATATATATATATATATATATATATATATATATATATATATATATATATATATATACATCCATTTTCACAGTCCTTTCCCAGGGGCGGGGATGGCCGAGTGGTTAAGGTATCGGGCTATGGGTACCAAAGGTCCCGGGTTCGACTCTAGCGACACTCAGGACATTTCCCAATCCCGCGGCCCACCGGCGAAACAGTGTGGGCGGCGCCATTAGCCGTGAATGTGCATAAAGTGTGTCGTGAACCGACCAATAAACAAACAAACAGGTCTTTCCCAAAGATAAAATCCCAAGGCCATGTCACTGGGTTAAACTATTATGTCCTTTAACGGCCTAAGCATGGATGAAAATTAAGAAATACGATGTGATACGAGTTCTAGGATACATTGCCTTACCAATCACGCTTTTCATGTCTCCAACATGCGTATTTTGAAAGCTGGTTTTCGAGCTAAATCCTGACCACAAATGAACTATTCCATTTTGATCCTTTTACATTATGATTAATATAAATATATTCATCATTCTTATTCTTCAAAACGATGTGAAAAGAAAAGGAGCCCTGCCTTTCCAAATAATTTTCATCGGCTTAAGTCGAGGCCCTCATATTGACCTAATAGGAACTCGAATGGCGACCTCATTATAAATCAAAATGGAAAGGTAGTGTACGTTTCGGGCCCCACATGACCAAAGCTTTCTAACCGTGCTTTACATTTTATCCAAGCTTACGGAGATCAGAAGTCACAGGGGAGCTTCCTAAAGTCCACGGTCCTGAGAGGAGCAAAAATAAATATTGCTATAGCAATTCAGTTGATGGGACCTTCCAAAACTCGAGTAACAAAAAACGAATATACTAAGAGTTTATTATATCGAAGTACCTTCTTTCACAGCTGAGTTCTCAGAAACTTAGTGTAATTATTGGGCAAACTAGGATGCAATTTTTTGTTGTTGAAAAAACTTGTGTAATGAATATACCGTTTTCGTCATCAGACATACATAGACAGGAGGTACCCCTCCCCATCGTGGACACATGCTTGATTCTGGCATACACAGCAATATCGCATAGTTTTACAATTTGGCAGCGTCGAAGACAGCGAGGCTATTCTACAAGTTCGGCCCACCATTCGCTGCGTTAACTTCCATTTGACTTTGTAATTTGCATGCGTCGCCAGCCATTCAGAGGAGACAGCCCGACAGCGTCCTAGCGTGACCCTCTCGGCAAACCATTCGCAGTCTTGACAGCAACGCGTTCGACCAAGCCGCCACTCGGCCCGCCAAGCCGTCCGCAGACGGGAACACCTCTGCTGCCGGCGGGCTGGCCTGGTCGATCGCCAGGGCACGCAGCTCATATCAGTTCAGGCGGTCGCCAGGGCACGCAGGTCGTGACAGCTCAGTCAGCCGCCACCACCACCGAAGCAGTGTGACGTCAGGTGCCAGGTCGGCATGCTCTTCGGCAGCGGCATCTCACGTACCCGCCCTCAAAAGTCGTGTCAGCTCTTGCAACGCCCAACCAGGGATACAAGCACAACACCATCACTTGCAACGAGCTCAGTCTCTATGACATATAACGATACCATATCATGTTAACTCTTTCAAGGAAACCAAAATTGGAGCAGCTAGACGGATTTGAAAACGTGACTTCACGGTTAAGCGAGTTATTCAGGCCTTTCTCGAGGACGTCCGTGAAGCCTGATAATCTCAGCAGTGGTAGGACCATAACGTCTGCCACGTGCAGCGATCGCCATGTCTGCTTTTTGCTGCTTCTCCCAGCCACCAAGGCTGCGTATCCTTCCTCCCTACGAGACGGAGGAGCGGCCCGGGAGGAGGGGCGGTCCTGTTGTACCTCCTAACGTAATCGACCGACGGTACGGCTTCGTGGCCCGGGGAAGGGGGGCCACTCCTGCGTCACGTATGATGTGCGTGTGCGTGCGTGTGCGTGTGCGTGTGCGTGTGCGTGCGCGGGCGCGGGCGTGGGCGTGGGCGTGGGCGTGGGCGTGGGCGTGGGCGTGGGCGTGCGCGTGGGCGTGGGCGTGGGCGTGGGCGTGCGTGTGTGTGTGTGTGTGTGTGTGTGTGTGTGTGTGTGTGTGTGTGTGTGTGTGTGTGTGTGTGTGTGTGTGTGTGTGTGTGTGTGTGTGTGTTTGGCCAGCCTGCCAGCTCGTGGTGATGTCGGCTGTTTCCTGGGCCCAGTTTCATCAATCTGCGTGAAATCGTAGTTTTCAAATAAAAAGCACGCCTACAAATCACGTTTCACGCTTTTTCCAGTTTCACTAACAAAGTACGTACCTTGAAAATTTTGTCCTAGAATTTCTATGAACCTACGCACAAATTCTACGAATCTACGCCTGCATCGAATACAAGTAATTATCAAATAGCAATACAAAATTATGGCACATGCATAAATGTTCCACATTATGTCAAATCTTCATGCTGGCTGGCTTAGTAAGTTTTTTTTCATTTAAATAACTATCTGAAATTATTCAGAGCCAGTTCACTAATGACAACATACTTGGTTGCCATGGGCAACCACAGAAGACAAATGAGATGCCTGACACACATTATTAAACATATTTCACAAATGCTATTCTTGTGAAATGCTTTTTCATAACATTTATTGACATGCCAAGTATCAGTCATGTTAATTCAGTATAAATATTGGTTTAGAAAACATCATTGATGGTTGGTGTAACCAAGGCAACTAGGTAGACAGCTAACAATACTTTTAAACAATGCTTCATTCATTACCATCAACTGTTCATTCATTATACTCATTCATTTACCATGTGCTATGCCAAGAATTGAAGCATCCAACCATTATCCACATTATCCACAATGTCAAATGGAAAATGATTATGCTGGAAGCCAAGCAGCTTGGCTTGCTGAAGGGCCCAAGAACTATGAGCGAACTTACAAGAAGTTCTGTAGGCAACACTGCATACTGCAAGAGGTAAAAGCTTTAGTAATTTTACAAAGCACCTAAAGGTTTGCATGCATTCTGCCCATGTTTTTATTCACATTATTGTCAATTCTGATTTTAGTCGGTATGTAATCTCAAAGTACATATCCAGGCAAATGCATCCAAATTTGTACCCACCTAGGCAGTACTCACATCGGCAGGTACCTACCAAAGTGGGTACTAATGATCTTCAAGTATTACCAAGTACGTACGAAGGTATGTACCTAAACCTGGGTATGTACCTAAATCCTAACCTACCCAGATTGGATAGGCCATATATATTCCTCTCGCATCTGAAGATTGTTCAATACCTCGACTTTACAATCGGCCACAAGATCAAGTCTGAATGCCATATGCTTACAATTGGTCACTCATCAATCAATAACTACACAAACACAGCATATGAACAGTGGCACCTGAAACCCTACACGGTCCGACCTCGAAACCGACGAACACGTGTGGCGCGCTGCCAGCTACGAATTAGTGACTATCGTCAAATATCGCTAGTTTTGGCGCCATTTATTACCCGCCATGCAAAAATACACGCACTTTACCAAAGAGTTATATGTTTTCACCCAGTTCCAATTCGGGTGATATTTTGAGACAAATTGAATGTGGGTGCAGTCGGTGGAGGAGACAGGGGTTCCTGCTGGCATCCCTCCAAGCTATTCAGACTGGTCCTGATAATACTCTATGTCTGGCAGCTTCATGCCGTCTAGTGTTGTAAATGGATCACACACTTGACCTTCATTTGCACGGGTATGAAGATAGGTACATCCGGTATCATAATTATGAAATAAAACACGTCTAATTTGGTGCATTAAAAAGATTATTTTTTGAACAACCAACGTTCAACTCTTTGGAATATAAAAAAAATCATCTCAACGTCCCTTGTCAGCACTGTAACCATGGGCGATTCCAGCACGTTCCGGGTGTGGTTAGATAACATCAATGAGGTGCACCGGTGGAAATATTCTTCTTCCAATCGCATGCCTCGAGTCCATCGCGATACTGCCACCCTAACTTATATGTTCCCTGGGTTTGCCTCTGTCACGTGGGACAGCGCGGCCATCGCTATTGTTTACATCGTGGCAGAGTTTTTTTTTCAGGCGGTCTTGGCGCCGTGTCGCTGGTAAGTTGGAGTTGGTTTCTGGGATGAAATATATTACACAAATATTCATCCAGTGCTTATAGGCATGTTGTTCTTGGCTAGATCATTGGTTAGTGGAAATGCATTTCATAGTGATATGCACAGATCAAGATTTATGCATATCCATGGTAATCTCACTTCATATGAAGTAGGTAAGTAGGTAGTTAGTTATTAGGGGTTTAGGGCGCATCAACTGCAGTGGTTATACAGCGCCCATAGGTAAGTAGGTAGGTGTGTACCAACCTACCTACCTATCTAACCTGGGAAGGTAGGTAGGTACCTACCTACCTACCTACCTAAATTGTGCATATTAGTAGTGCAATTATTATTGGTTGAATGACAGCCAAAAGTACTCTTTGTGGCCTGTATGAAAAGCTCAATGATATACAGGATAGACAATCATTAAAATTATTCATGACTTGCCTGAACTCATCAGCACAAAGGTGAAAATGTATCCTTAGGTGAAACACCTGCCTTCTGTGATCATGGGCTGGCATATCACCCCAAGCACCTAGCTGCAGCATATCCATGATAGAAGGGAATATTGATGCACTAACAAAAACACTTAGCAGAAACAATTGACTAACAATGACTAAGATAACACACTATGACTAGAACAAAGAACACTAATCACAAGAAAGATCAATAATACACTAGTTGGTGTATCTCCTCAACTCATTCACTTATTGCCAACAGCACAATGTTACGCCTGTTATGTTGTGCATCATTTGCATGCCGTCATTTCGTTGACATTTTCCCACCACTAAGGTTTGATGAAACTAGACATGCACTGATTCGTAGTTTTTGAGTCGTGGATTCGTAAAATTGTGTGCGTGTTTTTGAAAGCGTGCTTTTTTTTGGAAAATCGTAGAATTTATTTTCGTGAAACTGGAAATCACGTTTAACGCACAAAAAAGCTGCTAAATCGTGAAATCTGTTAGAGGTGGAGTGCGTGAGTGCAGTGTGTCCGAGACGTAATCGTGTTAGCGTGCGTTCTTTTCGTCTGGTGTTTTGGCTGATGGTGTGCCAGAGTTCGTGTTTTGGGTGTATTTCGTGTAGTTGCGTAATTGTTGTGTCCCATGTTCGTTAAATGTCTTTGTTGATTGCCTGGTGTATTGTGGGGTAGTAGTCGGATTGTGAAAGTGGGCATGGTGTGGTTTGTTGTAGTGTTGTGGCTATGTTGGCTTCGGTGTCTGCGTGTTCGTTGCCTGGAATGTTAGTGTGGCTTGGGATCTATAGAAGAAGTGGGCGTTGTCTGGCGTTGAGTTGTTTGTGAATGTAGAGTATTTTGGGACAAGTGGGTGTTTGCTTTTCGTGAGGGGTGTGATGCTTCCTACTACTGATTTTGCGTCTGTGGCTATGCTGTTGTGTTCGGTTTGTGTGTTGTAAATGGTGGAGTATGACGACAAAATTGCGAAGAGTTCTGCTGTGTAGGTGGATGCTGTGTCATGCAGACGGGCACGAAGGATGACCCGCAGCGGTGCTGCGTTGGGGTACAGCACCGCCGCTGTGCCCGTCTGCTGTGTGTGTGATTTTGAGCCGTCCGTGTAGATGATGTTATGGTATGGATATTGTGCTTTAAAGTGGAGGAATAGTTGGTGCATTTCTGTGTCTGTGTAGGTGTGCTTTGGTTTGCCTGTGAGGAGGTGTGTTTTGGGTGATTGGTGTTTCCACCATGTAGTGGGTGGTGGGAGTGCTTTTACTGTGGGGAGTGTGATGTGTAGTCTATTTCCGTGTTGGTGGATGCAGCAGCCTATTGTAGTTTTGAGTCGTGTTGCGTTCATGAGTTGGTGTATGCGTTTGGTGCGGAGTTTTAATGCCTGAGTGCATGGGTGTTGTGTGATGAGTAGTGTTTTGTAGCGATATCTTAATAGTGCTTCTGTGCGTCTGTGCTTCAGTCCTGGTATGTGGTTATATATGTGAAGAGCAAAAGAAGGTGGAGTAATATAGGCTCCTGTGGCTATTGGTAAACATTGGCGTTGAAGAGAATCTATAATTTTGAGGTTTGATTCAGTTGCATTTTCGAAGAGTGGCGATCAGTATTCCAAAATTGGCCGAATGATTGATTTGTAAAGAGCTAGAAGTGTGTTTTTGTCGGATCCCAGTTTGTGCCGGATAGTGCTCGGAGGATGTTTATTCTTTTTGATGCGCGTTTTTGGATGTCTAAGATATGTGGCCGGAAAGGGAGTTTTGGGTCTAAAGTGATGCCTATAAATTTTGTTGTGGTAACGAATGGGATGGGAGTGTGGTCTATTTTTAGTGGTGGTAGGTCTGTATATTTGTGGTAGCCAAAAATCATGCATTTTGATTTGTTTCGTGCAAGGTGTAGGTTTACGGAGGCGAGTTTGCTATGTACGAGGGGCGTTCAAAAAGTTCGCGGCCCGACCATGAAGGAGCAGAGATACGAGATCGACTTCATAGACCAAAAATGTTTATTTCTCCACATAAACACCGTTCAGACACACACATTTCTAACAGCGCTTCGCCAGAACCTTCAGGCCCTCTTTGAAGAAATGGGTTTCGAACCCGTCCAGCACGTTCAGGACAGCTGCCATCGTCTCCTCGTTGTCGGCGAAGACGCGACCGCGGAGCTGTTTCTTCATGCTGGGGAAGAGGTGGTAGTCGGAGGGTGCAAGGTCCGGAGAATAGGGCGGGTGCGGCAACAACTCGAAGCCGCAGTTCACCGCTTTGTTGATCCCTACCCTGCTCTTGTGCGCCGGTGCGTTGTCCTGGAGCAGGCGCACACCTTTTGACATCTTTCCACGTCTCTTCTCGATGATTGCCGCTCGCAGCTGTTCCAGAAGGGAGGCGTAGTATTCGCCATTAATGGTGCGCCCCTGCTCCAGGAAGTCGACGAGCAGAACTCCATCAGCATCCCAGAACACCGTCACCATCATCTTGCCGGTTGACTTCACCACTCTGCACTTCTTTGGTGGCGGTGACGCAGGGTGCTTCCACTGGCGCGACTCGGCCTTGCTCTCAGGGTCGAAGTGTGGCACCCACGTCTCGTCCTGGGTCACAAGTCGTGTCATGAAATCTTCTGGATCCTCGTTAAAGAGGTCCAAAACTTCGCGTGACGTCTCCTTGCGAACTTGTTTTTGCTCGGGAGTCAGCAAACGGGGGACCCATCTTGCAGAGACCTTGAACATGTTGAGATGCTCATGGAGAATGGTTTCGACGGATCCGACAGACATCTGCGTTTCTGCTGCGATGTTTCGGACCGACAAACGTCTGTCATTCATCACCAGATTCTCCACAGCTTCAACATTTTCTTCAGTCACTGCTGTTGATGGACGACCACTGCGGGGATCATCTTCAATGCTCTGTCGACCAGTTTTGAAGAGAGCTGCCCACTTTTTGACGCTGGTGTAGGAAAGAGAATCTTCCCCCAGTGTTGCCACCAACTCATCATGGATAGCCTTCGGTACCTTCTTCTGCAATACCATGAATCGAATCACTGCTCTCTGCTGGACGTCGTTCATCTTCGACAAGAATAGCAAACTATGTTACAACAACTAACAGCCTGAAACAAACACAGGACCGATTGGTTAGTGGTTGCGTCAGTGGACATCTCAATAACACACCATTGGTCACACCGCGTTGCATGGCGAAATTCCAGCTCTTTCATGGTCGGGCCGCGAACTTTTTGAACACCCCTCGTAGTTATATTAATGTGGTTTGTAGTATTCCTAGTGCGTTATTTGGTATTTCGTGTGATGCCCATATGACTATGTCTTCAGCGTATATTGCAATTTTGGACGGAAGGCTGTCTGTGATAACTGAATTTAGACTTAAAATAAAGAGTCCGGGGCTGAGTACGGAACCTTACATCAGGCCGGTTGTGGGGGATTTTGAGATATGGGTTCCAATTTTGACTTGAAATGATCGATTTAGAATATAGAAGTGAAGATAGTGCAGTAGTCTGCCCTGTATATCTATGTTGTGTAGGTGTTGTAGTAGTTCTGTTATGTTGATGGTGTCGTAGGCTTGTTTGAGGTCTAGGAAGTCGGCGACAGTGGAGCGCTACCCTGCCGCCGCTTCCTGGATATGTGTGACAAGGTAAGTGAGGTTATCTAGGCATGAGCGATTATGAAGAAAACCTGATTGAATAGGAGAGATTAGTTTTTGTGTTTGGATGATATACAGAAGGCGTTTTTTGACAAGACGTTCGAATAGTTTGTGGAAGCAGCTAGTGAGGGCGATAGGGCGATAGGAAGTGCAGAGAGTTGAGTCTACGTTTGGTTTGGGTATAGGTATGAGAGAGGCGTGCAACCAGGATTGTGGGTATGTATGGGTATGTAAGTGTAGAGTAATGTTTGTAGTGCTGAGGTTGGTAGGTGTTTGAAGAAGGCACAGTTAATATTGTCTGGTCCTACACTTGTGTTTCCTGTCAGTGTGATTGCTAATTGTAGTTCTGTAAGTGTAAATCTGCTGTTGCATAGGTGTGGGCGTGTGCGTCTGATTGGAGGTGTGGGTGTTCGTGGAAGTGTAGACGATCTGAGATGGTAGTGGTGTGCGAATACGTTTGCTATTGTTGGTGGGTCTGTGATAGTGTTGTTGTGTCTAAGTGTGATTGCTTTGCATGGCGGTCTTTGTCTGTGTTGAAAAGTTATAATGTGTGTCCAAGTTTCGCCGAGAGGTGTGAATCTGTTCAATTTGGTGGATAATTGATTCCAGGAAGTCTTTTTTTTGGCCTTTTTGATGATGGTCTTGCATTGTGTTCTGAGTCGTTTGTATATTGTTAGTGTCTCTGGTGTGCGGTGTCTGTCATATATATGGCGTGCGTGGTTCCTCGCGCGGATCGTCCGGTGGAAGTCATCAATCCACCAGGGACCTGTGCGAGGTTTGTGTTGGCGTCGTGGTTTTGTTTGTGGTATGCGTTGATGTGCTGTGGTGATGAGTATGTCTGCGAATTGTTCTGGCGATAGTTGGGGATTGTTGGCTGTTTGTGCGGGTAAGGACTCTGAAAAGGGGGACCCAGAATGATTGTTTGAGGTTCCACCGGCCTGGCTGGTGGTTGGGTGGGCCAGTGGTCGGGATTTGGTGGAAGGTAATGGTGATGGGTGCGTAGTCGCTGAAGTGTGGATCGGAGTCCGATGTCCAGGACAGGGTGAGGGCTATACGTGAGGAAGCAAGTGTGACATCTGGAGTCGTAGGGAGGTGGGAGCTGATTGGTACGAGATAGGTTGGTGATCCGGTGTTGAGTATTGTGAGATTATGCTGTGTGCCTATTGCGATGAGTGTGTGTTCTGTGATCGGGCTGAGTTGTGCGGGTGTCCCATAGGGGGTGGTGCGAATTGAAATCTCTGGTGATAATGATAGGTGTGCGAATTTGGTCAAGTGCTTTATTTAATTCCGAGTGTTTCTGTGTTTCGCGAGGGTGGATCGTAAATGTTAATGAGTGTGTAAGCTATGTTGTGTACATGAATCTCAGTTAGTAGTATGCCTGCCTTGGTGTCGAAAAGTATCAGGCGGTGAGGGGTCGTGTTCCTAATGTATGTGCATTAGGACCGCCTGATCTGTGTGGATTATGTGGGTCGTGTCTGTGTAGTGTGTAGCGAGGGATGTGTAATTGATATGGGTCGTTAGGTTTGAAGTGTGTTTCTTGAATGCATAATGCTGTGATTGTTTCTAGTGTATAATGCTTGAATTCAGGCCAGTGTCTAATGAGTCCGTGTGTGTTCCATTGTATGATTGAGTTCATTGTTTTTTGGTGTTGGTGTGCGTGTGCGGTCTTCGGTGAGTTGGATCTTTTTGAGCTTTTCCTTGGCCTTTGTTGTTGGTGAGTGAGTGGCTGTTGATAGGCGGGGGAGGTAGTTGGTGTGGGGAGATGGTCCGGTATTTGTCTGTTGGTGAGTGTCCGGTGTCAGTGTGTTCCTCTATGTCTGTGTCCCGGTCGGTGTACGTGCTGATTGTGTTTGTTGGTGACTCGTCTGTTGAGGATGAGGTCTGTGGGTAGGGAGAGGTTGTTTGCTGCTGGGGTGGTGGCCGTGAGAGTTCGGATGGTGGGGATGGTGTCGGTTGGCGGGTTCGTGGTGGTGGTGGTGGTGCTTCTTGGTGTACCGGTTGCTGGCCTGTAAGGCTTGCTGGTGCTGGTGCGCGCGTTCTACGTGTGCTGTTGGTAGGTTTTGGGTAGGTGTCCGGGGTGTGTTTGTGTTCCGAGGTTGTGGGTGTTGGCAGAGCCGGGTATTCTGTGTAGTCTCGTGGTGGTGGTGGCTGCATGGTCCCAGCTCTGCCTGGCGGGTCGGCTACGCCGCCAGCGGATCGGACACCGCCCTCCTGGTCAGGGGCAGGTCCATGCCGTCCAGGTGGACCAGGCGGAGAATTTCTTTCTCCGCCATCCACCGGAGGCAGGTCCTGTCCCCAGCCTCGTGCTCCACCCGCAGGCGGCGCAGCAGGCCTCGCCGCTTTGGCATGTGTCGGTGCTGTGTGGTTGTGCGCATCGACCGCATATGTGTGTGTTGGAGTGCCCCCTCCCCCGCGGAGTGGCCGTAGCGTTGACACTTTTTTTACAGCACCGCGGGAGGGGTGCGCGTGGAGTGACGGTGTAGCGGAGATACCCCGTTTTGATGTGTTTTTGTGGTGTCCGAGTGCAGAAAGTCAGTATTATAATGTTTGATGGTGGTTGCCTGGTCTGGGAGCCGGCCTGTATGCGGCGGAGACACCCTGCTTCTTCATCCTGGAGACAAGGGTCTCCACCGGGATACCGGCCAGCTCCCATGCGTGTATGGTGCCTTGTGATGTGTTAAGTTTTGGGGCTGGGGTGATCGAGATAGGTGTGTTGTGGATTCTGTGCATAGTGGGTAGAGTCATGCCGTCTATATCGGAGTGTGCTTGTATTAGGAGTGCCCCCGATCAGGGGCACCCCTGTGTGCCTGGCGATTTCCCCTCCACCAACCAGGGGACGAGGGAGCCCATAGGCTCCCCGTCCCCCGGTGGCAGAGGAAGAACTCGCCAGTTGGATGAGGTGCGGTGTTCATGTTTGTGATGTTGTGAGCGTTTGGTTTGTTGGTGGTGTTGGTTAGAGGGTGGTATGGCGGGTGTGTGGCGTAGTGTGACACACTGAACACAGTGAACAGAGTACAGTAATTACAAGTTTTGGCGGAGGGGTTCAGAAGGGCATGAAGGTAGCCCGACAGATTTAACAGTGGGGGCAGAGAAAGACGAAGAATGCACAAAGAAACCAGAAACTGTGCTTCAAGAGAGCACGGATAGATAGATCAGATAAAGATCGTACAGAGGGCACTAGAGGGAAGCTCGGGTAGGGGTTTGAGGGTCCTGGGTGGGGGGGGGGTGGCAGCACCGCCGGACTTACCTTGTAGTTAAGTAGTGGCCTGGTAGGTAGATGAAGCTGGAGTGAAGACGAAGAGGCACTGCACTGTAGCACAAAAGATCGGTCTTGGAGATGTGGAGGCTGTTGTAAGAACACGTAGACGCAGATGTAGGAGCTCGTAGAGGCTGGTGTAGAGTAGATGTGGTAGATAAGATACTGAAGTCGGTCTAGAAGCTTGAAGTTGAAGGTAGCTGAAGCTAGGTTAGCGGGTGGGAAGGTAGTGTTCGTAGGTGTAGGGTGGATTGGGGGTGGTATTTGTGTGCGTTGTGTGTAGGTATATGCATATATATTAGTGTAGGTGGTGGGTGGCAGGTGGCAGGCATCGTCTCCTCCAACTTCGATCCAGAAGTCCTCGGCCGAGGTGTGCTCCTTCCTCCTCCTCGAACTCTTGATGACCAAACTCTCGTGGCCTTCAATCAGTTCAATCCACGGCATTGGCGTCAGATATCCGAGAGTGTGGGGGCGTGCAAAACCCGAAAAAGCTATCAAGAAATCGTGGTCCAGATGTGTGTACCTCCTGACGTAACTCACTGCTTAGACGCATTGTGTACAACGCATGCGCAAGCATCTAAGTAATGTTGAATCATATGTTGGCAACGCTATCCAATTTCTACCATATGATACGTCTTCAAATCGTAAAGTATTTTCCTTCATTTCGTGGAATGATTTGGTAGCCGATTGTGGGTGGTCTGCCACGGGCAGATGGGCGCTGCCAGCAGTGACCGTGGAGTCGCAGGTGTGAGAGCAAGGATACAGTCAAGAGACGGTGCCCGTATCCCATGGATAACAGTCTCCAGGTTGGGAGTACACTGAGCAGCACGATCATCATACCGACCACCAGCGGTACGGTTCGGCGGCCGCTTCCATCAACATCACAACTCTCCTCTGGTCTCCTCTCCAACCACCAGCCTTGATAGACAAGTACTGACGTACATCCGATGCCTAGCCATGGACAGTGTCATCACGTCCAGCTTGTGTTGGCCAATGATCGTCCGCTCGCGCTGCCACGGACCTCCATCAGTAGCACCAGCAGTGTAGCACGCTCCCACGAACCCCCATCAATAGCACCAACAGGGTAGCACGGCATCTCAATAGATACAGAACTAGTAAGCAAAAGGCCATAGTGATGGTATGTGTGCAAAGGAAAAATTGAGCACCTGCAATGCATCACGAGCTCCCTATTGCAGAGAATACGCTTTGAGTCATGTTCACGTCGTGAATCAATTCAATGCCATGCCACGAGAATGCTAATAGCGGTAGCGTTTAATTACGTCCCTCGAAATTAAAAAACAAAATGCTAGTGGCATGCGCTGGTGATCTAGCCGAACCAGCAGTATTCTCATATATGGTGATCCAGCCCCACCAGCGATTATCCCATACATGGTGATACAACCCAATCAGCAGTAATACCAAACCATACCATACCATCCCCTTAACAACGGCTTCGTCACGTTAAATTTGCCGGTTTCGACTGCAACGTTGCTCACATGGTGTGGAATATGCACCATCTATGCCACACCCGTGCAACACCTAAGTAGCCAGCTTTTCCTCACCGTGCATACAAATACGGCTGTCTTCATTGAGGCTTGCATTGCGGATGTCTTTACAGCTTTGAAATGCTGTTTCATGCCCCTTAAAGACACAATGAGGACCTTCAGAGACGGCTTCAAAACCGATATAAGAGCCATGGGACCCTCAGACTCCCAGCCGAGGGGCCTTAAGTACTCCCTGAGGGCTCTGAAGGGTGTCATGAGGACATTCAAGGGCGTGCTATGGACCATAAAAATGGCCTGGTGGTCTTCAAATACTGTCTGGGGCCATCAAGTGACAATCAGAGGTTCTTATTGTTGGCCTTAGGGTTCTTAAAAGGTCGAGGACCTTACAAGAGCCCGAGGATTCTAAAATATGGTCCGATAGTCCTTAGAGACAAAAGTTGGGGTCACTGCCCAATGACTCTCAAATATATATATCATCTCAAATGTCACATATAGATGCCGAAATGGCAATAGTCTATAGCCATCGAAGACTGTCGTTCAAAAGACGGCTTAAGACCACTAGAAAACGTCTTGAGAACCCTCAGACAGTCTAAGAGCATACAAAGATAAGTTTCCATAGGTGGACTTTTTGTATTCCCTACTAAAAACCAAGTGGTGGAGGGTTTTCTGACATTTATCCTTTTTGTAAATATCAGGATATCAGGTTCCCTTGAAAATAGTTGCCGAAATTCGAGATATTTATTTGAAGCATGTAAAAAGTATGGCTTCCCTTACTTCAACGCATCCGTTCAGTGTCCGTCAAAGATTCGAATCTATTCTGAAAGGCTAGCAGCGGTTGTACGCTACTTGACATTTTGTTGTCACGAACGCCAACGCAGTACGCACATGGTACGAAGTTCCCTCTCCAGTGGTGAGGCAGAAGGTGCATACAGCAACAGAGGGGCTAAACGTGCCTGGTGCTCGGAATTTTGTGCGTAATATGTGTGGCGAGCGTGAAAAAAAATGGGCGTCGGGGATTCCGTCTCCAACGACACCATTTGGCGCCGGATCGACGCCATGGCGTTGCTGGTGTTGAGGCCATGTCGATGCTGAAGCTGAATCATCGCCGCACACATTCGCTACCCAGTTGGATGAGTCCACCAATGTCTCCGATGGTACTCAGCTGATCCGCTCTGCTAGCTGCACTGCCGACGACTGGCAAACGACGAGCACTTACTTTGCCTTCCGCTCGAGGAGACAACCACGGCACAACACACATTTCTGATGTCCTATCAGACTACTTTGCGATAGGGCTTCCATTGGAGACACTGAGAAGTGTTCGTAGGGACGGGGCGTCAATGTTCCGAGTTAGATCATGCTTCGTTTAATTTAATAGAAGAAGACACCTTCGGCCATCAGCGTATATTGGCTTTTCGACGTCACAGTTATTCTTGACCCAATCAACAACGTGGTGGCGCGCGCCATAAGAGTTGTGAAACTCATAAAATCTCAAGCCGTGGATACTCGTCTGTTCAGACTCTTGCGTGAAGGGCTTGGCTCTGACTACGTGAACCCTTTGTCCTGCACCGAGACGAGGTGGCCTTTCGCGGCAAGGTTGTGGATTGGGTTCTTGAGCTGCGACCCAAACTGACGGATTTTCTTACTATGAAAGCGCAACCTGATGTAGTTGCTTTTCGCAACGCCTCCACCGCAGGGTTTTCTTAGCTACCCGACGTTTTAGGGGATAGAGTGCTGAACTGTTCCCTGCAAGTGAAAGATGTTTTCATGATCGATGCCCGGGAAAAGGTAAATACCATCTGTCAGCATTTGGAGCTATGTCGTAGGCGAGTTTGTCTGCCAGGCACTGCATCCATACATACAGCAAAAACATACGCAATACACCAATCATTCAAAACAAAAGCTGAACATAAGACAATCCATATTAACCTATGACATCATTATATACAACATTACATCATTTACACAATACAAACGCACAGTCATCGCACAAATATCAACATACACCATATCATCCCATCACAACAGTAGGTACTACTTTGAATACCAAGTCATTCAAACATCACAACAAATGAGTACGCAAGCACAAAAGTCAACAACGGCACTACAATGCCAGGTGGCAGCCGATGCATCGCGCTACATGCAAACTGCTTCCCTGACATAAGAAAGCACTCAATTCACAAATACAAATAACATGAAAATCAACACAAATAGCACTATAGACCACACACATAATGCCAATATTGGGATACTATTAACCGACGCACACAGCAACAAGAACAAATCATGGCAAGCTTACGCATAGGGCAGACAGAGCTGACTAACCCTCACATCATGCAGACAACCACCACCACATTGTACAACTTTCAAGAGAAAACCAATAGCACACCATATACTACATATACTTCTGTAGCAGATTCATCTAACATACACAACCATGGCCCAATTGCGCCACCTATAACAGATCACGCACAGCACACCACGCAACTCACTTTCACATCATGCCCACAACCACGACCCAACTGCACTACTTGCGACAGAACACTCACAGCACACCACATACTTATTTACTATAGCCGACACATCCAACACAGGCCACAGCACCACTTGCAACAGAACATTCACAGCATATCACAAACAAACAACATGAATTGTATGATCACAGCACTTCCGATGACAAACATCTATCACCACACGAATACGTCTTCTGCTTTCTCTTCTCCAATGGAATGAGCTTTGGAATGTGAAAACGAAAGAAAAATTGCTGAAGAGAAAAAGAAACAAGAATTGAAAACTAAGACGTAAAGCTAGAAAAAGGAAAGAAACTCCCATAAACCAAAAATGTAGCAACATATTTTCCGAAAAGAAGACAAGATGGAAGAAGAAGAAAAAGACCAACAACCAAGACGCCAAAATGGTTATGATGTATGAATTTGAAATGCTCCGGAGCGAATAGAAGTCGATGATCCTACTTCTTCCCCCACCACATACAGCACTGCCCGGGGCTGTACCACGCTCACCGATACAACTCTTCCTAAAACTAATCTACTGTACTCAACATCTTAAAGCTTCACTACGCTCTCGTTCCATCTTCACTTCACCTTCGGTATCTACAAATATCGCTTCAAGTACTTGTATTCCTGCACTTATCCCCTTCAGGCACTCCCCAATAGTTCCAATACCATCACTTCAAAGTCCAGTTCATATCTTCAAGCATTCTCAAAGTACTCCACACTATTTCAATGTTCTTTTCCTTCTTTTCACATTATCACCTGTCTCCAAACGCTCTATCTCTACACAACACACCTCCAACTTCCAACAACCAACACTATTTCAGCATGGCGTCGCCACCATTGTGGTCAATGGGGTCCGAATCCCACCTGGGCTTTGTTAGGTGGGGCGGACCCCGCCGCCAAAAATTGGAAAGGTCTCGAGAAATCCCGATAAAAGGGCAGTGTCCTTTTGGCACCTTCGATGTCAAAAAGTTGAGTTCGGGAGGCCCTGGCAAGAGGCCCCCGTGTATTGAACCACATGGCCGGTATGGTTGAGTGTAAGCGTGTGGTGCCAACCACACACCGTGTATCACACAGGCGGTGCTGACCCGACACCCGACACGTGACTGTCCAGTGCTGACCCGACACCCAACATGTGACGGTCCAGTGCTAACTGCCCTGCCGAGCTCCTGACTAACCTGACCGCCACCCGACATGTGACTGTCCAGTGTTGACCCACCACTCGAGATGTGACGGTCCAGTGTTGACCCGCCACCCGACATGTGACTGTCCAGTGTTGACCCGCCACCCGACATGTGACGGTCCAGTGTTGACCCACCACTCGAGATGTGACGGTCCAGTGTTGACCCGCCACCCGACATGTGACTGTCCAGTGTTGACCCGCCACCCGACATGTGACGGTCCAGTGTTGACCCACCACCCGACATGTGACGGTCCAGTGTTGACCCACCACTCGAGATGTGACGGTCCAGTGCTGACCCGCCACCCGACATGTGACGGTCCAGTCGACCCGCCACCCGACATGTACGGTCCAGTGTTGACCCGCCACCCGACATGTGACGGTCCAGTGCGACCCGCCACCCGACATGACGTCCAGTGTACACACCACTCGAGAGTGACGGTCCAGTGTTGACCCACCACCCGACATGACGGTCCAGTGTTGACCCACCACTCGAGATGTGACGGTCCAGTGCTGACCCGCCACCCGACATGTGACTCCAGTGCTGACCCGCCACCCGACATGTGACGGTCCAGTGTTGACCCGCCACCCGACATGTGACGGTCCAGTGCTGACCCGCCACCCGACATGTGACTGTCCAGTGTTGACCCACCACTCGAGATGTGACGGTCCAGTGCTGACCCGCCACCCGACATGTGACTGTCCAGTGCTGACCCACCACCCGACATGTGACGGTCCAGTGTTGACCCACCACTCGAGATGTGACGGTCCAGTGCTGACCCGCCACCCGACATGTGACGGTCCAGTGCTGACCCACCACCCGACATGTGACGGTCCAGTGTTGACCCACCACCCGACATGTGACGTTCCAGTGTTGACCCACCACCCGACATGTGACGGTCCAGTGTTGACCCACCACTCGAGATGTGACGGTCCAGTGTTGACCCACCACCCGACATGTGACTGTCCAGTGCTGACCCGCCACCCGACATATGACGGTCCAGTGTTGACCCACCACCCGGCATGTTACGGTCCAGTGCTGACCCGCCACCCGACATATGACGGTCCAGTGTTGACCCACCACTCGACATGTGACGGTCCAGTGCTGACCCGCCACCCGACATATGACGGTCCAGTGTTGACCCGCCACCCGACATGTGACGGTCCGGTGTTGACCCGCCACCCGACATATGACGGTCCAGTGTTGACCCGCCACCCGACATGTGACGGTCCAGTGTTGACCCACCACCCGACATATGACGGTCCAGTGTTGACCCACCACCCGACATGTGACGGTCCAGTGTTGACCCACCACCCGACATGTGACGGTCCAGTGTTGACCCGCCACCCGACATGTGACGGTCCAGTGTTGACCCACCACCCGACATGTGACGGTCCAGTGTTGACCCACCACCCGACATGTGACGGTCCAGTGCTCACCTGTCCCGGACATGTAACGGTTCAGCGCTGACTGACCTGCCGAGCATGGTGTTAGGCTCGCGTATGAAGATACTTGGGTCCACGATGAAGCGAGTGTGATCGACGACGAGTGTGACTCGGTCGCCCGAGTTGCTGATGACCTCTGCTTGGCCACTGAGGTGACGTGCAGGACTCGGAACCGGCCCGATCTCCCTGCAGAAGAGCGCAGCCAGTCAACATTTAACACTTTCATTCGCACTACACAGTTACTGCGAACAGTAGAGCAGAATGGCACACCCTGGCTTCACACATTAATTTGTTTCGAGATCGAACGTGGGCGTAGTGTTTCGAATTTGACACACGGAATCCACGATGGTTGGGTGGCTTTGACATCAGTTATATCTTTTGCAAAGACATCCAATAGTTCTACTGATCCCATTGACCCCGGTTCCATGGTCACTCCTAATCAAATTAAGACATCAATCCGGATCAGTCAAGCTATGGAAGCACCTCTCATCCAATTTCTGACGCACATCCTAATCTGAGCTCTAAGCCGACAAATGCTTGCGCTGAGCGATGTACGCACGCACACACGCACGCACCCACACACCCACAGAGGACCAGTGGTCTAGGGGTAAGTTGCTCGTCTCACAATCTAAAAGTTGTGGATTCGAGTCTCACCTGTCGCTACTCTTCGCCCGCGACCAATCGGCATGAGAGATTAGCGACGCTACATGACTCAACGGTCGACGTGTCATAAAACCAACCAACCAACCAACCAACCAACCAACCAACCAACCAACCAACCAACCAACCAACCACGCACGCACGCACGCACGCACGCACGCACGCACGCACGCACGCACGCACGCACGCACGCACGCACGCACGCACGCACGCACGCACGCACGCACGCACGCACGCACGCACGCACGCACGCAATCACGCACGCACGCACGCACGCACGCACGCACGCACGCACGCACGCACGCACGCACGCACGCACGCACGCACGCACGCACGCACGCACGCACGCACGCACGCACGCACGCACAGTATTGTGAGCCGTGAAAAGTGTCACAGGACCGTACGGTCACAATCGAGGACCACCATCTCTATACGTGATGGAACGCTATGACGAAAGCATATCATTGCAACATGGTGCTCGACCGTTACCAAATGTTGATTGACACGATAAGTTAGAAAGCGTGTGCTTTATGACAGGCTGTACTGACGAGGTCCAAGTGACAACAGAGGTCCAGTTGTGTGAAATGGGAAAATTGTATATTTCGAGGACGAAGTGTGTGATGTACCTGTAAAACCGAGGCCCATGTTGACTTTCGGTACCTGTATTAATTTGGACATCTCCAATGTCTAAACTGACATTATTTATCTTGCGTGAGACGAAATGTACGAGCCTCAATATAACAGGAGGTGCTGAGTTTACTCAACATCAAAAGTAGCGTTAGGGATTATGCTATATTACTCAACGTTTCGGCCAGGGGCCATCATCAGGAGCGAGGCGAAGTTCGTCCAACTTCGCCTAGGTACACACTCATCGTACCAACCACCTACGCCACTCCCAGATACAAACAATTTATTTCACCACGCGGCTACTAGTGGAGAGAGCTCGGGTAGTTGCAGTACTTCAGGCACCCACGGTACGGACACCAACGGCGATGGCACTGAACAATACAGTACCAGTCGCACATCTAATATAAGTAAGTTACCTCTAGACTCAGATATATTGGGATTGCTTGACAAAGGCCTAAATTTTGCGTTACCTCAAAAAGTAGATCGTAGCTGCTTGGAAAGGGCCGAATCAGGCGTAGAAAGGGCGATCTATGGTTTGCGGTGGAGGAATGTGAGGGAGACAAAACAGCAAACTGTACCTCAGGTACCGCAGGCAGGCTTATCACAAAGCACCTCTAGCACAGGTCATTCAAAGCTTCGCCCCATGTTTCCCGACACTCCTGCATACCAACCACCGAGAGCCACAACTCAATTAGAATCTGAGGTGAAAGATTTAAAAACAAAAGTTCTAAAAGCATATAAATATCACAACAGAGGATCGAACAAAAGGTGGGACAATTATGTGAAACAGAGGGAAGTACTGCGGGAATTGAAAAACAACGATACTGTAATAGTGAAGCCGTCAGATAAATGCATCAATGCAAAGGATTCGTCGTGCTAAACAAAACGGATTACATTGAAAAGGCCAGGACGATAACGGACGATTATCAGAGCATTCCTTCCCAGCCAAACCCTACCAAACGTCTCGAAATCCAAACGTGTACTATTATCAAAGAAACTTTATCCGGGAAGTTACATAAAGACACAGTTTTATCTCTCCTCCCTCATTCCAGCCGCACAGCGGAATTATACGGGCTCCCAAAAAAACACAAACTAGGGGTTCCACTGCGTCCCATAGTGTCGACGAGTGGTGACTCCCTAGACAAGCCATCTTGGTTCTTGAGCAAGATTCTTGTCCAGATACTAGCGTTGGTTCCCGCCCATCTGACAAACACGGAGTCGTACCTACAGAGGGTGAAAGAAGCGTTTCCTACCAAACTTCCGGAGGGCAGTATTGTTTTCACCATGGACGTCACAAATTTATATGGTAGTATTCCGATAAAGGATGGAATAGATGCTGTAATTCGCCTAATCGAGGACAATCTGGATGATATCTGTCTCTTCGGGATTGGGGTACAGGACTGTGTGAAACTACTAACACATATTTTCAACAATAACCTCATACGTTTCGGTAACTCCATGTACAAGCAAACGAAAGGAGTGGCTATGGGTAACCGATGTGCACCTCCTTTAGCGATTGCTTTTATGCACCGCCTTGAGTCGAGCTTCCTAGCGTCGTATGATTTGAAGCCAGCTCTCTACATGAGGTATATAGACGATATTTTTGGTGTTTGGACACATGGCTTGGCCTCTCTGCTCGACTTCTTTGCAGAAATTAACCAACAACACTCCAGCATCAAGTTCACCTTAGAACACACTGCTCATACCACTTCGATTCCTTTCCTTGATACGTTGTTTGTAGTTCAGGCTGATGGTAGCTACACCACCGAACTGTACTTTAAACCAATGGCAGCCCCCATCATCTTGCACTATGATTCGGCCCACCCGATGGCCACTAAAAAGGCCGTTTTAACATCCCAAATGAGGAGAGCAGCACGAGTCTCCTCCGATACTGTTTCGTGCGAGCGGAGCCTTGCGAAGATGACAACCCTTTTCCTGGAAAAGGGACACCCAGCACATCGGGTACACTCCGCCGCTCGTGCTGTCCACCCTCACAACAGGAGTATGATAAGTGGGCAACGTCGGCATCGAGCATGCAGCAATCCCAACTACGTCTACATGAAACTTCCTTTTGTCGATGACCAACTATGTCGACAGGTAAATGCAGCTATCCGTTCGTCTCATTTAAATCATGTTAGGGTAGCCTGGACTAGCGGACCTACACTGAAATCTTACCTGGTCCGCTCAGCCCTGGAATTGTCGCCATGCCCTGCTGGGAGACGAACGTGCCACACCTGTAGCAGCGGGCTCAAAGGTAGATGCACGCGGAAAAACGTAGTTTATAAAATGACGTGCAACCGCTGTCTTGGAATATTTTATGTCGGAGAAACCAAGCGTAGCATCAGGGATAGGTACAATGAGCACTTGGGAGATGCCAGACTTCGGAGAGAATACACACCTTTAGGCAAACACATGATCGGCAAACATTCTAACATGGAACACAGCGACACTAACACAAACTTCAAAGTAGAAATTATAGCAACAGCCAGGGACAACGCTGATCTGAAGGTCCTCGAATCTCTACACATACGTAATCTACGGCCGCAACTAAACACGCAAACGACGTCTTGGTATATCACATAAAATTACATAAACACAAATTATATTTTATGTATTACGCGTTACATTCGATATATGTCTATATATGTGCGTGCATGTATGTGTCGATATGTATATGGACCATCGGCCCGGGTTTCCTCAGAGGATTCTATCTTGACCTAGTTGATTTCTGGTTTGGAGTTTCTTGAAATGTCTGCAGAAATGAGGATGCTTTTCTGTGATTCACGTGTATTTTTGCACGCTCTTTTCCCGCGTGTTTTCAATTGTTAACCCTGCCATTTATTATATCACTCCTGATGATGGCCCTTGGCCGAAACGTTGAGTAATATAGCATAATCCCTAACGCTACTTTTGATGTTGAGTAAACTCAGCACCTCCTGGTATATTGAGGGTCTTACATTTCGTCTCACGCAATGTCTAAAACCCAGGAGCACCTAAGAGCCATTTTTCGTTGTATTAAACAATTATTTATCTTAATATGTGATCTACCATCAGGGGAAACTTTCTGTGTGGTCACGGATTGCGGGGTCGGTGTACCCCACATTTCGATGCTGATTTGTGACGTACCCATGCTGGGCTGTCACGACACCATCTGGCTGCTGTTGATCTTCCTCTCGATGAGACCTCTCGATTGTTTAAAAAAGAGCTAGGTTGCTTAGTCTAACAGGATTCCCTCCAGGACAAAAATGTGGCATTGGCGAGTGGTTCACCAGGCACTGCAAGGAGTATATTGGAGGGGTCTTATGCATGAAGGCAATGTATGCTGCCAATTTTGTAGGCGAGGCCAACCCCAGAGTGTTCCATGTGAACTCGCCCAGTCTTCCCGGTCAAATGTTCACACCCCGTCTCGGCGAGAGGGGGCGGTCATTATAAGCCCCCTATGAAATTTAGGTGCAGACACCCGCCCCAATTTCGCCTATTGTCTTCCATTTCAAGGGGTTCAAAAATACGCCGCGATCTGAGAGAGAGAGAATTAACTTGCCTCAGAGAGAATGGCCTTAATCGTTTTTTTTTCTTGTTTACCCCACTCCCATTCACATGTATCACTTAAATGTTCTCGCTGGTGAGTTAGCGGTTCCGTAAGGGTGCACACAGACAATTAGTTCGGACAATTCACAGGCTAAGAACCGTTCGACAGGATTTAAGAAATGGTGAAGCAAGTCCTAGGAGTCTCGGATCCCCTTCCCTGTATTTTGTTTGGGGGGCACTAGAACACCCGCGAGGGGCGTTCGCAATTAACTTCCTAGTAAGGGAATGTTGATGCTTCATTAACCCGTCCCGTCTTGGGGAGGTCTTCAACCACCCCCCTCCCCTCCCTCAGGTTTTTCGCGAATTGCGGACGAACGGCGCGCGGCAGCGCGCCCAAATTTTGCATACCTTTTCCCACATCAATTTGACATACTGATTCAAAATTCTTATGTCAGGTCATCTAGGGTCAACGAGTTATTCAAGGTTAAGTGAGGTCACCTCCAAAAAAGTTCAACCAGTCGTCACGCTTTAACGGATACAGATATTTTAATGAAACTTTCAGCGTTTGCTTATTTTCAGGGATGCAACAAAACGTACGAGTTGAATTTGTCTTTTTTTTAGTTTTTGACTACATATAAATTTTACGTATTTGCCAAATTGCAGTTTAAAGAGAGGATTCTGGCTAATGTAACCATTTTTGTTAGGGCAAGATGGCTTCCAACAACGTTTCTCGGCCTGCTCTACCCATCGGAAAAGGAAAATTAAAGAAAACGTGAACTCAAAAATGTGAAATTTCAACAACAAAAAATATTTATTTTGGGGGGCCAGAAAAATTACAGCTCTGGTGGATTTCGCTGTCCTTTTCTCATTCCAAATAAATGTTGTATTTTCATATATCCCAAAAATTAACTCCCCATAGTAAAAAAAAAACATAATGCAAGTCATGAAAAGTCGTGAAAATCTAGCCCCCTGGTGACGTCACTTTTTTGGAAAAATTGTTTTGGAGGGTGGACCCGGACCCTACTCGTCGAGCGCTTTCCAATGACATCGCTTCCGTTTTCGTGCGATGCTTAGTTTGGATTTTAGAGGGTGGGTCTTCAACCGCCCCCGAGACGGGGTGGGAGGATTTGACCCGAAAGACGGCGCAGGTTAAGATGCTGGAAGATGACGCAATATATCGAACAGCGTCACTGTCACACCGCTTAACTGACGATGATGAAGATGATGATTATTGGGGTTTTAGGGTGCGTCAACCCCATGGAGTTATATTGCACCCATAACAAGGTTGCCTAAGCATGCGTTACAAGGTCACATACAAATATTAAGCATCGGTAGCTACTAAGGCGCTTTATAGAAAATACGAGGAAGCAGTTTATCAGTCAGGCAGGTGAATATATTACGTCAAATCCTATCTTCTCAAGGAAGCACAAAACCGCTCTATTGTGTATAAATCGGGAATCATCTCCCAATAGGTCCTTCAACTTCAGAGCATTAGCGCCATATCCGAAGTGGCGCCTGCGTTCTTCTGTGTATGCTGGGCACGCCACCAACACGTGGTGCACAGTCAGCGCAGCATTACACCTAACACATTTCGGCCTGTCGTTCCCGCACAATAAATGCCTGTGTCGCAAGAGTGTGACCGATTCTGAGACGACAGATTGCTACCTCGTCCCTTCTAGTCTTGTTGAAGGACGAGGGCCACGGAGCCAAGTATGGTTTGATTTGTTTTAATTTGTTCAACTCCACTTGATCCACTTAACTGACAACATCCGAAGCGTTCCCGCCTCCTGCCCTCACTCGACACTTTTTGCTGACGCCGTATGGCCCCTCGGTGCCGTCCCGGATATCGCACGAGGCTCACTGAATGATGATCAATTTACTGATTGCTACGCACTATTATTACACCCATCGCTGTGCACTGTGCACAGCCGATATCGACTACCTTCAGGCCTGGCAAGCCACGCCCTTGAACACCGCTACTGGTCTGCACCGCTGGTGCTACTATTCAGCGATACTGGCTGCCCTTGCGATTGCACGAAACATACAATCCATTGAACGTTACCGGCGTCCACCCTGCGTGCTTTTAGCGGGGCATTCCGCAGCAAGCACAGCCTGCGTCGGGTGGTCGTTCCCGCCTGGCGCTGCTCCTGTGCCGACCGGAGCGACTGGCCGGCAGCTTCGTGAGTGCTGTATACCGGCTGTGCAACGGGAACCTGGTCCCAGTATTGATCGTCGCTGGGGAACATGCGGGCTCCACGCTCCAATACTCGAGGCGTAGTCACACAGAGAGTGGAAACGAGAGAGGGCCTCTGAGCCGACGTGAAGGGCCCCTGGATCGACGAAATGGCCCCGAGCTCAATGAGAGGATTTTGTAGTTTAGGAGCACATCGACTGCGTCTGTCATGCAGCTTTAAGAACAATGTCGCGGGCCGATGAAAAGGGCCTCGGATCAAAGGAAAGTGTCCACGGGCAGTTGATGAGGCCATGTGTTAGTCCACGTGGACTTATACGTCGACCGAGAAGTCTCAGATCATTTGAAGGGCTCCCGGGCTGAGGAATGGAGCTCGGAGCCAATATAAATGGCCCCTGGGATGATGCTGTGCAAGCCGAAGTCCGAAAACTTTTGAAAATTGACTTCCTGCCTTACGGAAAATGACCTGGATCGTTACCGACGGCCCATGAGGCGACGGAGAGTTGCTGAAGATTACATCGTGTCATCAGAAAGGCCCCCTTGACCAACACATGGGGCCTAAGCCGCACAAGAGCCTCTGCACTGATGGATAGGGCCCAAGCCGTTGAAAGTGAGGCTCCTGTCTGACAGAAGAGGCCCTGGATATTCCAAGGAGGGCCTCTGAGCCGACGGAGAGAATACTTAATCGCGGGAGGACCCCTAGCCATCAGAAAGGGTCCCGAGCCGGTAAGAAGGGGCCCTGGGCAGGCAGACGGGGTGAAGCAGAACACAGGCCCTGGAGTGATGGAGGAGGTCCAAGCTGCTATAAAAAAGGTGCTTCTGGCAGTATGGAATGACCTGAGCCCTGAAAGGAAGCCCCTGAACCGGAGGGCGGGGTCTTTGACAGGACGTGCTGGGCCACCAGTCGGCTTCTGGTCACGCAGATGGATACGGACCCAGAGCTGATAGCATTCCGCAGGTCGACAAAGATACTACCCAGCCACACAGGTCGTCTGGACCAAAGCGGAGGGTTCAAGATGCCACGTCATGAGACTCTAAGCCCATGAAGGAGCCCTGGGCTGTTAAAAAGCAGAGGCGTAGCCAAAGGGTCAAGGGGCATCCACGCCCATTCCAGGGCGAGTTCATGAGGCCCTCCAGGCGACCGCTTCGTTGGAGATGCTCTTGATCGCGCTCTGAGATGGACCCTGAAGGCTGAGAAGATTGAGTGAGATTGAGATTGAGATTGCTCTGCTCAATCTCAATCCTGAGATTGAGCAGAGCCACTACTGGATTAACAAGTTCTCCTGAGGAAGGTCCTTGAAACAAGACAACAGATATGTGTGTTGGCGAATGCTGTGAGGAATATTCAGGGCTAGGTTCATATCCACAATGTCTTCACAATGTCCTTCACCAAGAGTTGCTAATAACTAGGAAATACCTCTTAGTTTTTGTGGCATAAGGGCGCGTCGACCATTTCTTTGATGATATTGCGCACATAGGAAGTACCTCTAGAAACTTGACAGGTCCCCTGGAAGCTAAAAGAACTCCCTGGGAGCTGAACAGAGTTACTAAGTCTAACGACTGTAGTGAGGAGTTATCACGGTGGCCTCGAACAAGAAAGCCCTCGAAGCTAGTCAGACTTTCAAGGACTAGGAAGGACCCCTAACAGCTGACGAGGGAACCTCACAGAACCGGTCACTGGTCGCTAGTGAGGACTAGACTGGGATGCTCAAGAGGCTTGGAAGGCGTCGCTATGAGAAAAGCAGCGCTCACTGGGAGCTAAAGCGGGTTCCTAACGGCTAGTAATTATTCTGAGGAATTTGGAGGACCAATGTCAGAGCTGGAATGTCCTTCATAGCCCGAAAGGTTGATGGTGACTGGGAAGGGTGCGTGGTAACTACAGCGGATTTCACTATGATACCCATGAGGGCTGGGAGAAACTCAGAAGAATGAACAGAACTACTTGCGGGTTGATAAGAATTCCGAGAGCTGGCGATGTTGGTTATGTATGTGGCCTGTGTGTATGTGAGGCCTGTCTCGGAGCTCGATGCCCCTGAAAGCTAAACATGACTGTCGAGAACTAGGAATGGCAGATGCATGGAGATGACTTCTAGAGGATGAATACGGCCCTTGAAAGCCAGAAAGGACCAGACTGGGATGCTCTTGAGCTTTGGGATGGGCAACCGATTCATTGATTGATTATTGGGGTTTTAGGGTGCGTCAACCCCAATTGGATTCTTTTGCACCCATAACAAGATTAATTTAGATCTTCACGTCCGGAGAGCGATAGCTATATTACACTAATTCCTCTGCTACCCGGGTGTATATATGATTTTGAAACTTACTTCCGCAAGGAAACAAAACACTGCTCTATCTTCGACAAATCGGGAATTATCGCCGAGCAAGTCCACCAGCCTCTGAGTGTTCTAGTTATATCCCAAATGGCGCCTGCGTTCCTCCGTGTAATTCGGGCAAGATAGCAACACATGATGAACAGTCAGTACTGCGTCACACCTCATACATTTGGGGCTTTCATCCCCGCACAACAAATAATCTGTGTGTACATAGTATGTGTCCAATTCTAAGGCGACATAGGGCCACCTCGTCCCTTCTACTCTGCATGAAGGACGAGGGCCACAGCGCTAAGTGTGGCTTAATTTCCTTCAATTTGTTGGACTTCACTTGGCCCCATCTGTCCTGCCACCGTCTGAGAAGAACTGATGAAATAATTAGGTAGTGGTCACAAGCAGGAAGTGGGAGCACACGGCTACATGGTGTTTGTGCTGCACGCCTTGCAGCATGATCAGCCAGCTCGTTGCGAAGTATTCCGATATGAGCTGGAATCCAACGAAGTGTTACTTGTTTCCCCGTACGACGTAGCGAAGTAAGTTGATACAAAATGTCTCATACAATGACATGTTGGTTAAAACTGCGCAATGATAAAATACTGCTTAGAGAATCGGTCAGAGTGACATGAAAATCCTCATCGGCAACCTCGATGCATGCAAGGGCTTTGCTAATGGCCATCAACTCGGCTGGGCTGTGAAGACAGTAGCATGTGAAGGCAGGGAGAAGGATCTCGTGTTGGATCCTCTTACGAAAGCGCTACCCACGCCGGTGTCGATCTTGGAGCCATCTGTGTATGTGATGATGAAGCCACGGTATGCTGATGAAATGTGCTCTAATGAATATGATAGTAGCTCTTCTCTGGTATTATCCCCCTTTCTCTCGGTGGTGAGAACGATGTCGATGGAGGGAGCGATCAGGTCCCACGGGGAGTTGTTATTCGTTCGCCTTTCCTAATTCCTTGCAGTCGAATTCTTGCCTGCCTCAGGAGTGTCCTCATTCTCACGCAGTAAGTTCCCCTCCTCACGTGGCCACGAAGGATTGTATGCATGTCACGAGAAAAAACAGCCTCATAGGGTGGGTGCGTCGGAAACTTACGCATTTTGCATGCGTAGCGAAGCCCCAGCACTTCTCGTCTCATGCTCAATGGTGGTTCATGGGCATCTGCCAGTATGCTGACCGTGGGAGAGGTGCGAAATGCTCCGGTAATTATTCACAACGCAGCGTGATGTACTGGGTCTAGAAATCGTTTTGTGGTCGCACACGCACCGTCATATATAAAACATGCATAGTCGAGCTTGGATCGTATCAAACTGCGGTAGAGCAGGTGTAGAGTCCTATCAGCACCATACGACGTTCGCGAAACACTTCATTATGTTCATGGTTTTAAAACACTTATCTCGGAGCGTCTTTATGTGTTCTCTATATGAAAGGCGATTGTCAAATTGCACACCAAGAAAGCGAGCCGTTGGTACACAGGGAACGTCTTGCCCGTAAAGTCTTAACTTCATGTCAGGACAGTGGCGACGACGACGGCAGAAATGAACCGCTGCTGTCTTCGCAGGTGAAAATCTGAAACTATCCATGCGTCCCCACTTTTCGAACTGAGAAATTGCTAGTTGCAGCTGTCGCTCCATGAGAGGAGTTGACGAGCTGCACGTCCAGATAGTAAAATCGTCAGCGAAAAGTGATCGTCCAATTGATGAAGGTAGTGAGCCGCCGATGTCGTTTATTATAAGCGAAAATAGGGACGTACTCAAGACGCTGCCTTGAGGAACTCCCTCGACTTGCTGTGACCAACTTGAAAACTGGTTGCCGACGCGCACACAAAACTCCCGATTTGTCATGAAGTTTTTCAAAAACGTGCCCAGGGATCCACGGATTCCACATTGATGAATCTTCCGCATAATACCATATCTCCAAGCAGTGTCAAATGCGCTCTCAATATCGAAAAACACTGCTCCCAAGTGTCTATGTTTCGCGAAAGCTATTCGAACCTCTGTGTCAAGCCGTAAAATATGGTCTATCGTGCTGCGATTTTTCCGAAAGCCGCACTGGTCGTTGGATAAAACGTTCTCGTTCTCCAAGAACCACGTGAGTCGGAAGCTAACCATTTTCTCCATTAGTTTACTCAAGGATGATGTCAGTGATATTGGGCGATAATCATTGGGGTCAGAACCACTTTTGCCGGGCTTTAACAACGGTATAATTGCTTTCCGCCAGGCTGGTGGAAAGTGTCCCTTGTCCCAAAGTAGATTGAATACCGCAAGAAGCGTATGTTTTGCGCACGTTGGTAAGTGCTTCAGCATTTCGTCGTGCACTTTATCTGGTCCTTCGGATACGCTCTTCAAACCACTAATTACAGAGTTAATTTCGGCTTCAGTAAAAGGTAAATTGTAGACCAGTTGTTCCGATGTCGTAAAACTGATCTATTTCCTCTCACACCGGGTACGGTGTTGCAGGAACATTGGACCAGTAGGTTCACTGCGCTTTGAAATGACATGTGCAACACGATTGGATATATCGCCCGGATCAGTCATTATATTTCCTCCAACGCTAAGAACTGGAAGTAGGACCGATGAGAACTTTCCAGAAATCCTTTTAATACTGGACCACACTTCGGATGCCGATGCAGTTTGACTCAGTCTGCCTATGTATGATCGCCAGAATGTGCGCTTCGCCGCACGCATGGTGCGCCGGACTAGTGCTCGGGCCTGTTGGAACTCTAAAAGGTTAGTCGTGTTGCCATGCTTACTGAAATTTTTCAGGGCTCGCTTGCGAGGCGGATGGCCCCTCCGCATTCTTCAGTCCACCAGGGGACTGGAATGCGGCGTGGAGTTCCAGAGGTACGTGGAATGCACCTATCAGCGCACTGGAGTATCCGTGATGTAAAATCATGGACGCTAGTACAGTGATTATCAATGTCAGGTGTAAAAGTTGCCTGTGTCTCGGATTCAAAACGAGCCCAGTCTGCCTTCGTCAAATTCCAGCGCGGTGACCGTGTTCCCAAACTTACGCTTCCCGAAACTTTAGCCCAACCGGATAATGGTCACTTCCGAGGCAATCGTCGTCAACTGACCATTCGAACTGATGGGTCAGTTGGAGGCTGGCGAGGCTCAGGTCCAAAGCTTATGTCCGGCCCGATGTGAGAGTAATGTGAGTATGTGCACCTGTGTTTAAAACGCATAGCGGCTCCTGTAGGATTCAATCCCCCAGTATCCGGCCCCGTGTGTTGATGTCCGAGCAGCCCCAAACGATGTGGTGGGCGTCAAAATCGTCCAGCAGCAGCAATGGTGGTGAAAGCTCAGCAAATAGACGCTTGAACTCCACAACAGGAAACGTGACTCCAGGAGACAAATATAGGGAGCACAGACTAATGCGGGTGTCCCGAAGAGTTACTTGCGCTGCGGTTGCCTGAAGAGTGGTTCGTAGAGGAAGCTCGCGCGCTGGCACACTGTGGTGGACAGCAAACAAGACACCTCCATGTGAATTATTTTCAGGGCGGATATCACTGCGGAACACAGTGTAGCCCTTGACCTTGAGGGAGTCATTTGATGCGAGCTTAGTCTCCTGGAGGCAAATGGCTACTGGACTGTGTTCTTTCAAAACGGTCATAAGGTCTAGAATCGAGGTTTTTATACCCCGGCAGTTCCATCGTAAAATAGCCGTAAAAAGAGACATGTAACACGTGTTAAAACGACAAAGTGATTAACGGAATAGTCACTGCGAATAAAAAGGAATCAGTCTATGATGTACTAGAATTTCCACTAAGTTCCGCGGGCGCTGAGTGGGCACGAGGCCGACATCTCGGGGTCCCTCCATCTGGTGGTGATGTAGACCATGATGAGATGCGCTTACATCCCGCTGCGGGAGACCAGTGGGCGGGCTTCCCGCCTGCATGGGAGGGCATGGGCGGTGAACCCATTAGCTTGCGTGTGCTCTCAGCGGACACACTATCCGTGCGATGTGACGTGGATGGGTGATTCACCGCACGACCCGCAGCTCGTGCGGCTGGCGATGGGTCCCGGGACCCGCCACGGGAAGCCCGGCCAGACGCCCCCATATCAGGAGTTCTAGAGCGGACCTCCACCGCCGATTGCAGCTGGGCTGCTGAGAGCGGTACCACTGGGACTTTGCGGGTCGCTGCACTGGACTCACCAGTGATGGTTGGAGATGGCGAAGGACTGACAGTAGATTTGGATGAGGGCAAGCTGTGATGGGTGGATGTGGATGTGGTGGGGACATTGGATGTTGTGGTGAAGGTGGAGGTGTTGCTTTGAGAGGGCACGGCCAAGCAGCCCGGCCTCTTGCTTTTTCGTGCCATAATCCATCTCTGTTCATGCTGCTCTGTGGGAGTACGCGATGCGCTGCCGTCTGAAGCTTCCACCCGATCAGGGGGGCGGATGGGCTGTGGCTGCTTTGATGAGCAGACTAGTCCAAATGATGTCAGGAGAGCCCTGAGTTGTGCCAGGACTTGCGCGACGTTGCGTACCTCCGACTACTGTTGTACCGTTTGGCACGTTGGTTGAGCAAGGGGCGAGGGGAGCTGGGGGACATTGGTTCATCCAGGATGTCTGGTAGTATGCAGGGTGTTCCTCGCCTTCTCTGCGTACGAGACCTTGGGGTGTGTCTCTGTGTATATCTCCCTGGCCTGCCGAAAAGACAAGTTCCTAGAGCATTTCAGAGTTAGGATCTCTCTTTCCCTCAGGTGTGCTGGACATGTTCTGTCAATGGTAGTATGTGGAACTTGGCCATGTCCGCAATTGACACACCATATGTGTTCCGATTCATACTTCCCGTCGGGGTGTACTGACATGCCGCACCTACCACAGATAGGGCGGCCGCGGCAATATTGGATGGTGTGTCTGTAACGCTGACACCTAAAACATCTCATCGGGTTCGGGACGAAAAAACGTACTTTTATCCTCACGTATCCAACGCATTCTGTAGCTGGGAGGTCTGTTGAATTAAAAGTTAAAACAATGTTGTATGTTGCTTGCAGGTCACTCCCTCTCCCTACCTTGATTCTACGCGCTTCCACTACACCGTACTCAGAGAGACGATCGACGATTTCAGAATCAGGTATGTTCCTAAGATCAAAGCAGTTGATAACTCCTTTCGAATGGTTCTTTGTCTTGTGGCGCTCGACCACTATTGGTATAGCAACATCCATCTTGCTACCTTTTTCTCTTACGCAGTACTTAAATTAAGTTGCCCTGAGGGTCCTCTTAGCGTCGTCTGCACTTCGAAACTCTACTTCTATTACCCCATCTCGCAGCTTATCGCATCTCACTACGTCACCCAGTTTATCGCATCCGCGCTTACGCTCAAAAGGCGAAAGTGCAGATAGGCTCTTACCAGGCTCACTCGATTTCAATACAAGTACTCGTGGAGAAGGCGACCTGGCTTCCCAGCTGTTGTTACTAACTAAATTTTCTATAGAAGCAGTGGCTGGAGTCACGGTACGGGACGAGCAACACGTAGTGCGGTACGGCTCCGCAGGTATCGGGTCGGAGCGAGTGGTCTGGTCACCACGAGTGACCAGGAGTGTTTTTTTTTTGTGTTGTGGATGCCATGCAGTGTTACTTTGTTTCCACTCCTCGGGTGCCCCACCACGTAGGAGCCCAACAGGGGGGATGCCTGGGCCCCGCGGACGGGAGGACGCCAGGCGCCCGAGGAGCTATACGGGGCAGGCGACGCCATCCCCGGCCGAGAGAGATACTCACCACCCCGACCGGAGAACAGCGCCGCCCACCCCTTGACCCCGGCCGGCCGGGCCGGCGGGCACCGGGAATAGTTCCGGGCCCCCGGCCCGAGGCGACCAGCCACTTGACCCGTGTGAGGCCCCACGGGCCCGTTCGCCCCTCCGGGATAGCAGGACCAAAGAGGTGTGTTGGTCCCCCGTCACAACTAGCACCGTGCGACGGGGCACCTCAACCTCCAGGACTCCGTCAACCCCGGGGGACGGGCCGAGGGGGCGAGGCTTCCCCGATAGAACTGAGCGTACGGTTAGACCAGGGGAAGCTGATCTACCTGCTCGTGACAGGGGAGGGTGGGGGTGGTATTGCAGGGTTCCATGAAAGACATACAAAAGGTCGCTGGCACGGAGTGGATATGGGAATTTGAAGAGAGGGATGGACGATGGGGACTATACGAGTCCCCGGAAACACCTCCGTGTTTCCACACCCCTTATCGGGGCGGCTATGTTACCCCGAGGGAGCGCCAATTCCATGGCCAGCCGAGTAACGAGGCTGACCCCACTGCGGGGGGATGGGCAACCGAGGGATCGACGCTAACTGAGATATAAGCGTGTGCTTGAGAACCGACTATGCGTGTAAGGAATACCAAGGTCTCGCTTCAGAACTAAACCATCCCTGAGATAGATAAATGCTGTCGAGGACAAGGACTGCGAACGTCGTTTCAAAAACCAGGGAAGGCCATGAGGGTGAACGGAGCCAGAATGTCAGAAATGTCTGCCGAAAGGAGGCGAAGCGATTAATAAGGAGAACCAAAATAGGCGACAACCATCTGAACGCTCGCACCATGATACACATTCATCCTGGAAAGTGTCGTCACCTGCTGCGACACTTGTCTTGTTTCTTCAGGACAAAGAAATTCCGTCTCAGTATGTACGGCCGTCCAACAGCCACCGCCACCTAAGCGGTGGCGGCCGTCCCTGTGGCCACAGCCCAGCGACAACAGCCGTCCTAGCGGTGATGGCAGTCCCAGCGGTGACGACTACTCAAGCAGAAGCATCAGTCCCAATTGCATGGCCACAACTGCTCCAGCAGCCATGGTCGATCCAGCAGGAAAAGACAGCCCAGGAATAGCTGTGATGACGGCCGTTCCAGCGGTACTAGTTGCGTCGCTATGCACCGTGGTGGTGCCGGTAAAGGCAAAATTGCAGGATGCTATGTGTTCGGCGTAGCTGCTCAGGTCTGTTGCTAGACTTACTCCTGTCCCCATATTTTGCACATATTTCTCGTACTGGTATTCACGGATGTATGAAGGTGTCAAAAGGCGCTACAGTATGGCCCCACCCATGTCATGAACACCGTCGTGCCGGACTTACTATATTACCATCCGTTAATTATAGTGCAGACCAATCATCAGGAGCACATTTCCTCGAAAGTTATGCAGAATGAATTATTGACAAGTACATATGTAAGGCCAAATCCTTTCAACATCGTTAGGGACTGCAGTAAAAAATGCATTCATTCACTCCCTAATTTTTCGCAACTATGATTTGTCGAGGTAAAATCTAGCTTAGAAAAAGCGTCCACAGTCCCCATTCTATCCTACGGAGTTCTCCGAGCATGCGTATTTTTTCAGTTCAAAGAGAAGGCGCCTTCAATACGGACACAGATAGATAAGCCCGCAAATTCCAGCAAAATCAACTATTTAGTTCCAACATGATGTGGTGATATGCCTAACTGGTACCCTAGTTCACATGACCATACAACAAAATGGGAATTATCCATATAAATAATCATAAGATGCACGAATAAAATCATTTGATCAGTTCATGCATCTTCCTGGGCCAGGCTGACTTCATACCAAGCCAAGTGACGCAACGTAGGAGTCTAAATACTTCCTGGTCTGAATTTCGAGACATTAGTTGGCTACTTGAGCATTAGGGTGTATCGACAAGATTTGATTGCTTAGCACCTATAATGTCGAGACAGTACATGAAGTAGTATCCTGAATCAATGATTGACATGCTTTCTATGCAGCTGATACAGGGGCAAAACGTTTCATTTTTAAGTGGGATGCACACCACCGGATTGTCCTTTTTGTTGGAGATGAAAAGGTTGCTTGAATGGAGATGAGTCGGCGTTGGCTGGCAAAACATCATAGGCCTGCACATGGACTGATGCAGTGCAGGACAAACCCTACTCCAACCTCCTTCACATTGCGTTTGTGTAGTAGTTTGCAATGGGCAATGGGTCTTGAAATAAAATACCCAAATGAGGTTGACATGGTTCCAGTTGCAGTCATTTGCCGTGCATTTTGGATCTGGCACTGTGCATACACTGCGACATTATGATTCCAGTTATGACCACATGTTCAACTATGCATCCTTATCAAAGCTCAAATGGCCGGTAATGTTCATAGTTTCTTTAAATTCCTTGGCAATACAGATCTCATATTTCAGGTAGAATCATGTTCTGGATGACGATGTCCAGGACACGGGCCCAACGTTACGTATCCACAACTGAAGATATGGATGCATTTTCGTATTGTGATCTCCATGCACCCACAACTGAACAGAGAGCTCTACACATGAGTTGATGTACATAATACTTCCATAATTGTAACCAATCTTAACACGTCCAGTCTCGGGGTTGGGGGGTCTTCAACCGCCCCCCTTAGGTTTTGGCAGCGCGCCCAAATTTGGCATACCTTTTCCCACATCAATTTGGCATGCTGATTCAAAATTGTCAAGTCAGGTCATCTAGGGTCAACGAGTTAGTCAAGGTCAAGTCAGGCCACCTCCAAAAAAGTTCAACCGGTTGTCACGCTTTAACAAATACAGATATCTTGATGAAACTGTCAGCGTGTGCTGATCTTTAGGGATGCAACAAAACGTACCAGTGGAATTTTTCATTTTTTTAGTTTTTGACTGCATATAAATTTGGCAAATTTGCCACTTGCAGTTGAAATAGAGAATTATGGCTAAAGTAAAAATATTTATTAGGGCAAGTTGACTTCCAACAACGTTTCTCGGTCTGCTTTACCCATTGGAAAAGGGAAATTAAAATAAACTTGAAAACTAAGAAATTTTTACCAAAAAAATGGGGGCAAAACATTTTATGGCCCAGGTCGATTTCGCTGTCACTTTCTGATTCAAAATAATTTTTCTGTTCTTTACAAATATCCCCAAAATTAACTCCCCAGAGCCAAAAATATAACGTAAGTCGTGAAAAGTCTTGAAAATATAGCCCCCCTGGTGACGTCACTTTGGGGGAGATTGTTTTGGGGGTGAATCCCGACCATACTCGTTGAGCACTTTCCGATGATGCCTCTTTCGTTTTCGTGCGATGTTTAGTTTTGATTTTAGTAGGGGTTTACTAGCCGCGCCCTCCCCCGAGACGGGGTGTGAGGATCTGACAGGAGAGACGGCGCGGGTTAAGATGCAACCTGCCCAAATTGCTATAAGTGCAGCTCCGTGTTGCTTCAATGTTATGCTACTCATAACAAAAGTGGTCTGTGTAATTTCAGGACACGTGTAAAGCTTGGCACCTCATAAGAGTATGAAACATATGGTTCCAAATACAATTATTGGCTTCTTAAAATTGTAGGGGAAAACTCGGGCACGGAGAGTACAAAGGAATTGGGAGTCATCCTCCATATGCTCCCATGTAAAAAGTTGAAATAATTGTGGGATATAGCACATTGAGGGGACACGCGCATCCTTAAAAGTAGGCAACACACCACACCTAGTTACAAAGTACTTTAAAACGATGATATAACAATGTCATCACCATACACCAAGATTTTCCCGTGCAGACTGTTGAATGCATGTATGCTAGAACGAGTCACAAACAGTCGGTAAGACGATGGTGTTGCCTACGCAACGTTCCAACACTTGGTTGGTTGGACATTGTTGTGCTTGGTATGTTCGGTTAGCTATTTTGATTTAGGGGTAATTTGACCAGTACTATGTATGATATTAGCACCCAGCGCTTGACATGTCCAGAAAAGGATCTCCACTCATGCTCATTCTTTACATGCACGCGCTCATACCAGATGCTATAAAGTAGCTCCGACATGCGAAACTGGTCCTCCCACTGCTAGGCCAGTGCAATTGATCGAGGGTTACGTACTAATATGGTTGAAAGATATTAACATAATAATATTAGGAGGAAATCATTTGGAATACTGCATCCAATCTTGGTCTCCTAACTGTGAAAAATATTGTTGGCTTTTAGAGAGAGTACAAAAGAAGGTCACAAAAATGGTCATGGTATAAGGGTCATTCCACGTCAAATCGCACAAGAAATTCCACGACCCCCTCCGATTTTGATGAAAATTGGTACACCTGTAGTACCAAGTGAAAGAACCCCACACGCCAACTTTTAGCCCAGAGTGACCTCTGGGGTCAGATCTAAAGGTCATCCTAGGTCACGATTTTTTACCGACTTAACATCAATAAATTGCAAATATCTCAGGTGTTATTTAACTTAGCGGAATGAAATTGGTATCAAATTGCGCAGAAGCCCTGGGCCATTCAGAAATATGGCAAAAGTTGCACGTGACCTCCCCGTGACCTTTGACCTAACCAGGTCAAAATATACAAATATACTTTTCTATATGTTTGCCTGCCCCTAATTCGACGAAACTGTGCTACATTAATGGTAGTGATATTATCTAAGAACCTGCAAAAAAGAAAGGCGGAGACTTGAAAACTTTTTTAGATATCAGCCTTTGAGTATTGTCATAGGACCAAATGAATGCATGCCCCGAGGCTATTTACCATATCATCGATGATAACTCTGGTTACCTTCGTCCGATTATCGTCAAATTTGGTGCGCAAGGCATTGGTGGCAAACTGAACTGTTTTCCGGATTTTCAGGTTGACATGACCTCACATGAACTAACATGACCTTGGGAAGTTTTTATTGCCTAAATACATGCAATATTGCAACTTACGTGAATATTCACGCCAGTAATTTTCAACTAACCATTTGTGGCACTTTTGCAGATGAGGCCGACACTGGACCGGTGACCAAGAAATGAAAATGCTGCACCCTAACGTCGGTTGCGGGGGGGCGTCATGCGTTCGCGGCGTGATAAGGAACGGGCGGCGAGGCAGAGATTGCACGCGCCGCTCGTGAGAAGGGAGGTGGAGGTGCGTGTATTGACAACAGTAGATAAGCCTTTAGAAAGATAACGACATAATGGAGGTCTGTGGCAAAGTCGGCCATGCTCAGTGTTTGTTGTGATTCCCTGGAAGTCGGAGGTCGAAATGGGCAAGGCGTCTGGATACGAGCGGCGAAGTGAAAGGTGGACGAAGTGCTGTGATCCCTTACTTCAATACAGGGGTAAAACTGTAAAACATGTCTGTAGACCGGTGATTACAAAATGGATCGAACAAAACCCGGATCTCGACTTAGATCGGAGCAAATACTTATGCACTTCCTGCCGACTGGCGCTTTCGAAGAGAAGACCGTCAGATCCAGCCGAACAGCGGGAGTCGCAGCAGCCACCAGCGGAACCGGGAACATCAGTGCTTCAGACGGCCGATGACAGTAACGGATCTCTCCAAGCAGAGGCAGCACCTTCAAATACCGATTCTACGGATGTAGACCAAACAGTAGATGCCATAGACCAGTCCGCACAGGCACTTGGTGAGACCCCAATCAAGCGTAAACGGCTACGAACTTCAAAGAAGTACAGACGGACGAAGATGTCCAAAATCACAGCGGCTTTCCAGAAACGAGTTTCAAGTATCGATACAGAGTCCCTTGCACCGACGAAGACGAAAAACAGAAAGCAAAAAGTTTTGAAGAAATGATGGAGCAGCTGCGACAGAAATTCAGAACCACTGATAAACCAAGTGAAAAAATACAAGTATTGACGGTAGCGCCAAGTTCATGGACAATTCGCAAGCTGATGGAAGAGCTTGGTGCGTCGCACCATCACGCAAGGTGCGCCAAACGCTTGCAAGAAGCGTCAGGGTGCCTCTCGGTTCCGAATCCAAGGCCTGGAAAAGTGCTTAAAAGTGAGACTGCAGAACTAGTGAGGGACTTCTACAGAAGCGAAGACGTGCAATGCCTGGAACTAAAGACTTCGTTTCTATCCGGAGCAAAATTACAGGCAAAAGGGAGCGAGTACAGAAACGCCTTATCCTCTGCAACCTAAAAGAGGCCTATCTATATTTTAAGGATCTGTACCCGCAACAAAAAATAGGTTTTTCCAAATTTGCGGAGCTACGTCCGGGGGAATGTGTACTGGCAGGTGCGAGCGGTACCCATTGTGTGTGCGTATGCGTGCATCATGAGAACGTGAAGTTAATGATGGCTGGTGGCAAGGTAAGCGGCATCACTGTGAATGGGGTTCAGCTGGCATCCTATCGTCATTGTTTGGCTCAGGTTCAGTGTAACCCGCCATCGTTGCTTTGTAGGGAGCGTAAATGTGAAGAATGCCCAAAAGTGTCGGAATTCGGCGAACAAACTTTGGCTGAGTATGATAACCGAGAAATCGATAACATTGAGTACCGAAAGTGGACTAGTACTGATAGGTCCACCTTAGAGGTGGTTACGCAAACTTCTGAAGATTTTGTGCGATCATTTTGCGAGCAGCTGGAAATACTTGTAAAGCATGATTTTGTCGCCCGTGCCCAAGGCAATTATCTGAAAGGCCTAAAGGAAACACTAGCTCCTGCAGAGGTAATTGTTATTGGAGATTTTTCCGAAAACTACGCTATGGTTACACAGGATGAGGTACAGTCCCATCACTGGAACAAACTGCAGGTGACAATCCATCCGCTTGTGGCTTATTGGCGAAACAACGCAGGGGACCTCAAACATTTTTCTTACTCTGCCATTTCCGACTGCCTGACGCATGATACTGTGGCTGTCCACCTGTTTCAAGGAAAACTCATTGAGCGCCTGGAAGCAGAATTAGGCCAGCGCCCCAAGAAGATATTTTATTTTTCAGATGGGGCTGCCTCGCAATACAAAAATTGTAGGAATTTCCTAAATTTGGCAGAGCATTCCGTCGACTTTGGTATAGACGCCGAGTGGCATTTCTTCGCAACCGCTCACGGAAAGGGACCGTGTGATGGCATTGGTGGGACGTACAAAAGGTTAGCTAAAAAGGCAAGTCTGCAAGGAACTCTGATTGAGACCCCGGACCAGTTTTATCAGTTTGTAAAAAACCATGCCACCGGCACGTGCGTGGAGTATTTTACCAAAACCGAGTGGGTCAAAGAAACCAAAGCGTTGAATGACAGATTCTCAGCTGCTCGCACAATACCGGGAACAAGGAATGTCCATCGTGTTACTCCGTCTCCACGTAATGGTATGGTGGTTGTGAGATGGTTTTCCGGCAGCGAGACCGCCCGTGAGGTACGTGTGGCGAAAAAGGTTGGTAGTTCTTCGTGAATATACTGTACTGGTGTTCAACTTGTTTTATGGTCGCGGCTATTTGCATCTCAGAAAAATGTACTGGCCCTCCCGATAAAATGTTAGTACGAAACGCACGCGAGCTGAAACAATATATTCAGGCTATAAAAACCGAGGAAACATATTGTTTTGCGAAAACCTTTTGCCAAAATAAAGATAGAAATATAATTTTGTTACAATCGTATTTTCCTCGTCAGGCCGCGTTGATTGATGTATCACATGACTTAGCTAGCTGAACATTTGATCCAGACCCCAGTTGACCTCCAGGTCACCCTAAACCGAGGTCAAGTGATGACCTAGCTAGATCATATTATACATCATGATTAACCAGAGGATCTCGGTGGCATTAAAATTATTTCTCTATCTTGATTCTATATAAAGTTATTGACGAAAGTGTGACATGACCTCATAGTGACCTCACGTGACCTTGCAGAGGACACTTGTTCAAAATCAAACTTGGCTCGTTTGGAGTAGCCTAACCTAAAACTAGGTAATATAGCCTGTACGAGGCAAATTCAGCGTTTTTTGTTCAGGAAAATATTTTTGTTTCCCTGTTGGCTTGTGATGGAGAGGTCACTGCCAGGTCATGTGAGGTCAGGTCAACTTGAAATCTGGAAAATAGTTCAGCGTGCCACCGATGATTTGCCCACCAAATTTGACGATAATCGGACCAAGGAAACCAGAGTTATCATCGATGATATGGTAAATAGCCTCGGGGCATGCTTGGATTTGGTCCTATGACAATACCTACTGAAAGGCCGATATCTCAAAATGTTTTAGAGTCTCCGCCTTTCTTTTTTCCACGTTCTTAGATAATATCACGACCATTAATTCGGCCACGTTTGGTCGAATTAGGGGCAGGCAAACATATAGAAAAATGCATTTTTATACTTTGACCTCGTTAGGTCAAGGGTCACGGAGAGGTCACGTGCAACTTTTGCCATATTTCTGAATGGCCAAGGGTTTTTGCGCACTTTAACACCAATGTCGTTCCGCTAAGTTAATTAACCTCTAAGATATATGCATTTGATTGTTGTCAAGTCGGTAAAAATAGGCGACCTAGGATGACCTCTAAATCTGACCCCAGAGGTCACCCAGGGCTGAACGTTGGCGTGTGAGGTTCGTTCACTGGGCACTAAACGTGCATCAATTTTCATTAAAATCGGAGGGGGTCGGGTTCAAAATAGCCAATTCTTGTGCGATTTGACGTGGAATGCCCCATAAGAAACCTGGTATATGAGGAAAGATTGACGAAGTTGAATATGTTTTCACTTAGATATAGAAGGCTGAGAGGAGATCTCATCGAGGTCTTCATGTTTGTCCATTGCCTGGAGAGGGGATGTCTTGGGGAAATGTTTGAATTGAACAGAAATGATGCCATTAGAGGTCATCAATTCAAAATTAAAGTTAACCACAGCAGAACAAGATTCAGACAGTCTTTCTTCACAAACAGGGTAGCAGAACACTGGAACCAGCTGCCAGAATCCATTGTAAGTAGCAGCACATTGAACGCCTTTAAAACAGCATAGCCAATCATAATAAGAATAGAGGGCTTACTTTTCAGTATTACAGGGAGGGCTGATCGACGGATTTAGTGGGCAACTGGTTGAGTGTACAGAGTGCAGCCAAGAAGGGCCATTGTGGCTCATAGTTGCACTAATCTGTAATGTCTTTGTCTTTGTGTAAATCAATATCTCCGCTGAATTGAGCTGATTTCGATCCCAAGCAAGTTCACTTCTTTTTAGGGCCGGGGCACAGCTACATGGTCTGAATGGTTAAAGAATGCATCGAGTTAGATAACGAATCAAGAATGTATATGATTTCTAGACAACCTGCAAAATGTATTCAATATGTGCACACATTTTTTCCAACAGCACAGTGGGTTTTCACTTATCATACTTACATTCCGTGACGATTTTGGATACACCTTGTGGTATTGCAACCAGATGCCCACCAAATACGTCGATCAGCTCTCCCCGTAATACTGAAAAGCCCTCTATTCTTATAATGATTGTATATGCTGTTTTTAAAGATGTTCAATGCACTGCTACTGACAATGGTTTCTGGCAGCTGGTTCCAGTGTTCTACTACCGTGTTGGTGAAAGAAGACTGTATTAACCTTATTCTGCGGTGGTTAGCTTTAATTTTTAATTGATGACCTCTAATTGCATCATATCTGTTAGATTCCAACATTTCCCTGATATATCCCTTCTCCAGACCGTGGACAAATTTAAAGACCTCGGTGAGATCTCCTCTCAGCCTTCTTTTTCTAAGTGAGAACATATTCAATTACTTCAATATTTCCTCATATGATTGATTATTGGAATTTAGGGGCGCGTCGACTGCGTTGGTTATGCACCGCCCATAACATCGTCAGTAAAACATTAAAATGCAAGCAACATCATTAGTGAAACAGTGAAATGGAAGTATCATCAGTGAAACGGTGAAACAGAAAGAGCAAATGGAAGTAACATCAGTAAAACGGTGGAACAGAAATAGCAGTCGCAAGCAAACATCATCAGTGGAATAGTGAGATGGAAGTGTCATCAGTGAAACGATGAAACAGAAAAAGCAAGAGCAAGCAAACATCATCAGTGGAACAGTGAAACGGGAGTAACATCAGTGAAACAGTGAAACAGAAAGAGCAAGCACAAGCAAACATCACTGGAACAGTGAAACGGGAGTAACATCAGTGAAACAGTGAAACCGAAAAAGCAAGCACAAGCAAACATCATCAGTGAAACAGTAAAACGGGGTATCATCAGTGAAACAGTAAGAGCAAGCGAAGATCAGTTGGAGCGACATATCACGGTTCCGGGCGCATAGTGTTACATGTCAGCGAGGTGTGTAAATCGCTTGAGGTTTGACATCCGAGAGGAAGCGAAAAAGCTGTCCTAAAGTTACAGTGCGTGAATGGTCACCCAGGAGTTCGCGGAGTGACGGCGGCTGCACGACTCCAAGAAGGTGTCTTCGAGCATCGGCGAGTAGGGGGCAGGATATCAGAATATGACGTACTGACAGTGGTGCGTGGAGTCGAGGGAAATTTGACCTCGCAGAGCAAATAGTGGTGCGTTGGGTGGGTGTGCCCTAGCCTAAGGCGGCAGAGCACGACCTCGTCCCGCCTCGTCATACGATAGGACGAGGGCCACTCCCCAAGACTTGGCTTGATTGTTCGCAGTTTGTTGTCCTGTAGTGTGTCCCAACTAGACTGCCATTTTTTCAAACAAAGGTCGTGATAGAGCGGCCATACTCCCTCGCGGGGAGCGGCATAGATCGCATATATGGCATAGATCTTGTGCCGCTCGCTTTGCAGCAGCATCGGCTGCCTCGTTCCCCACGATGCCAATATGGCTCGGGATCCAGCAGAGGATAATAGTCTTTCCAGCTTGAGCGAGTGATCCGAGACGGCGCAAAATGTCCTGTAAGATGGCGTCAGATGGGTTAACCTGTTGTAGCGCCCAGAGATTGCTCAGTGAATCGGTGAAAATGACATGCGGCACAAAATGACATCCTGCCCCACTTCAATAAAACTGAGGGCCTTTGTGATCGCCACCAACTCTGAAGTGTAAACAGTTGCATGTGGTGGTAGGAAAAAGGACCTTGACAGAGGCCCAGTAACAAATGCACTGCCCACACCAGCGTCAGTCTTGGATCCGTCTGTGTAAATTGGGACGTATCCCTCGAACGAGGCTATGTCCTATAGTGCACATGACAGTCGGTACTGTGGTGAAGCATGGTCTTTTCCAACCGAGGAAAGTGACATATCTATTATAGGGGGAGTCACTTGCCATGGCGGCGTTCGAACCGGATTGAACAGCATAATCCCCTTCGGTCGAATCCCGCTCTCCTCAAGGAGCCTGCGTATGCGAACGCAGAAGGGGGTGGCATGTATGGTACGTCCGCGACATAATGATGCAAGGAGTCGATGGGAGAACACGTGTGAATATGCGGGATGGCCAGGGAATTGGCGCAGCTTACAGGCATAGCGCATCCCGAGCATTTCGCGGCGGAGCGAGAGTGACGACTCGTGGGCTTCAACCAGAAGGCTGGCAGAAGGTGAAGTGCGGAAAGCGCCGGTCACTATGCGGAGAGCCGATTGGTGTACAGTGTCCAGCGAGCGTTTGCTTGTTGCACATGCGCTGTCATATATGAAACATGCGTAGTCCAGTTTCGAACGAATGAGACAGCGATACAACAATAACATAGTTTTCCTGTCTCCTCCGTAAGATGTGCGTGAAACCATCTTTAGCAGGTTTAGGGATGTAAAACACTTGTCCCGAAGTGTTTTAAAATGTTCCTTGTAATTAAGACGAGTGTAAAAAATAACTCCCAAGAATCGAGTAACTCGTCGGAAGGGAACTTGCTCACCATACAGCTGGATGGCAGGGTCCGGGCAGTTCCGGCGGCGCCGACAGAAGTTCATGCCAACGGTTTTTGTAGTAGAGAATTTAAATCCATTCTCGGAACTCCACTTTTCCAAGTGTGATACAGCCAACTGCAGCTGCCGTGCCATTGCAGGTGCACTGGATGTACAGCACCGAATTGCTACGTCGTCCACAAAGAGCGATCTACCAATGCTACGTGGCAGGGAGTCGCATAAGTCGTTAATCGCGATGGCGAACAGCGCCACGCTGAGCACACTTCCTTGCGGTACTCCATCCCTTTGTGGATACCTGTCTGACAGGTAGTTCCCGATGCGTACGCGAAAAAAAAGCGTTTGGATAAAAAGTTATCAAGGAAGTGAGCAATTGAACCTCGAATACCATGTATGAAGACCTTTTTCAGAATGTCGTAGTGCTCTATCTAACATGGCTTCAAGTGCACGTGTTGGCAGATGCTTGAATATGTCGTTATGCACAAGGTCGGAGCCCTCGGCTACGCTTCGAAGGCCTCCAACAGCGGAACTAAGCTCAATCATGGTGAATGGCTCGTTATAACAGGGCTGCTCAGACGTGGAGAAGTTCAGCGGGTGCTTCTCACATTCGGCTTTCCGACGTATGAATGAGTAGTCTCCACTATTGCAGCGGCATCGGCTGGATATTGTTTGGGCCATCTCGTTCACAGCCTCAACCGGGTGCGTGACGTCTCTGCCATCTATCCATAGTACTGGCACAGGGGTGGAGTTGTATTGGCCTGCTATGCGCTTTATCCTCGACCAGATTTGTGATGTAGGTGTGGAACGATTCAGTTTTGTCACATAGGCCCTCCACGAGGTACGCTTTGCTTCCCAGATTGTGCGCCGTGCGATGGCCCGAGCTTGTCGAAAAGCGATGAGGTTGACCGTATTGCTGTTTCGATTGAAGGCTCTGAAAGCTCGTCGGCTTTCCCGGATAGCCTGGCGACACTCCTCTGTCCACCATGGGACGGGAGCGCGACAAGGAGTACCAGAGGTGCGGGGGATGAAGTCAGTGGTGGTCTGCACGAGTACGTTGGTAAATGTGTCAACTGGCAGGTGTCACACCAGTCCGCGCGGAAAAGATCTCTAATCGTGTCTCATAGGCTGTCCAGTCCGCTTTCTTGCGTCCAAGTTCCAAGTATTGCGCCGTCCTGATACTCCAGCCATATAGGGAAATGGTCACTGTTGAGTGGGTCATCAGCCACGGACCAGGTAAAAAGTTATGCAAGTTGTGGGCCGCACAGGCTAAGATCCAAAGCAGAGGTATGGCCGGAGGGCAGGGTAAAGTGCGTAGGCGTGCCGGTATTTAAAATACACAGGGACTCATCATGCATAAAAGACTCCAAGAGCCGACCTCGTCCATTGATGTCCTCGCATCTCCATGCTGAATGGTGAGAATTAAAATCGCCTAATATTAAAACCGGCGGGGGGCAGCTCCGAAATCAAGTGTCGCAACTCAGTAGTTGAAAACCCAGCACCAGGCGGCAAGTACAAAGAACAAATAGACATGAGACGATGGTTGAAATACACTCGTACTGCAACGGCCTGCAGCTGGGAGTGAAGCACCAATCTTTGCGCCGCTAAGCTATGATGAGCGGCCAGCAGCACACCGCCGTGCGCAATGGTGTCAGATTTCGTATCCTCACGAAATACTGAGTAGCATTTTATGCTGTAGAAGTATCCCGGCGTCACCTTGGTCTCCTGGATGCAAATGACCGCAGGGCAGTGGCGGTTTAAGAGTGTCTGGAGCTCTTCGGTGCTAGTTGTTAGCCCCTTACAGTTCCATTGTAAAATGGATCGCGATAGATTCATTTAAAATGCGTTAGAGTTGCGTGGAAATATCACAGACAGAATCACAGGTAGACACTCTTACTATCTCCACGGTCTATAGTAAAAGTAGATGCGTCGATGTATCGGGTAAAACTGGGTGATGTAAAGCGTAACACCAATACCCTATGAGAGAGATGAGGACGATTTCTGACGAGATCTGGGAGTTCCCCAGCTCGGTGGTGATGGTGTCTACGGGGATGGCCGTTTACGTCCGGCCACAGGGGAGTCACAATGCGCCGCCTTCTCACCACCACGCTGTGGTACGCTGTGGTAGGAAGCAAAGCCATCAACCTCAGAGTCTCATCCGTGGTCGCGGGCGAAGTTGGTGATGGTGGAGGTGTCGCTCTAGGATGCGAGCCAAGCATCTGCCCGGTATCTACGGTGATCGCAGGGGTTACGCGTGAAGTTGGTGATGATGGAGGTGTCCTAGGTGACGGTCCTCCTGCTCGTGCTCTGGGCGATGAGTCCCTGGACGTAGTCCTGGCTGCATGGCCAGGCGCCCCCATATCGGAAGCCCTCGGGTGAACCTTGACTGTGAGTTGCAGCCGAGCCGCAGAGGGTGCGACGACTGGAACCCGTCCGGAGGCAGTGTCGGTCTCTCTCTCTCTCTCTCTCGAAAGATTCGGTGGGGACGGGGAGTAGAGGTGCGTGTGGACTGGGCATGGACGCGATCGGTGGATGTGGAGGATAAAGTCTGCGCGCTAGGTTTGGGGCCCTTCCCGGGTCTCTTCGTTCGCTGAACAACACTCCACTCTTCCGGAGCTCGCTCGGCGGCCGGCATCGGTAAAGTGACGTAAGGGTCTGGCATGGGCTATGCGTCGCAATTCGCCGCCTCGGAGGGAGGTTCGGGCTGAGCTTGCCTACTTGACGGGGTGACGAGTATTCCGAAAGAGCGAAGTAATTCACTCAATGCTGCAATGAGTTCCTCCGTGTTGGGTGTTTGCACGCGCTGTGAAGTCGTTGTGGTGCCTTTTGCTTTTGTTTCGTGCGACGTTCGAGGATGGAGCGATCGTACAGATCCCTCGCTTCGCGAAATGTTACTTTTTGGGTGTGTTTGATTGCTATTATTTCCTTCTCTTTGGAGTAGCTGGGGCAGGTGCGGTCGAACGAAGTGTGTGGGTTCTGTCCCCTGCCGCAGTTCACACAGAATGGAACTTGCGACGTGCACTCCTCGCTGAGGTGGTCGGGGGAAGCACACTTACTGCACACGGAACGATTCCGACAATACTGGTTGGTATGCCCATAATTTTGACATTTAAAACAACGTATGGGGTTCGGGAGAAAGACTCGTACCTTAACACGGATGTATCCCACCCGAATCTCAGACGGTAATACTCAAGGCGTGAGCACAGAGAGGAGAGAGGAAGTCTCGGCCGTGAAGGGCCACTGGATCGATGAAAGGGCACCGGGCTCAAGGAGAGGATTTTGGAGTTTAGGAGAACATCGACTGCGTCTGTCATGCAGCCTGAAGCACATTGTCCCGGGGCGATGAAGATGGCCTCGGGCCAATGGAAGGTGCCCACGGGCAGACGATGAGGACCCTGTGCTGGGCCAACGTGGGCTTCTAGGCCGACCAAGAGGTCTCCGATCGTTGGAAGTCCTCCCGGGCTGACGAATGGGGCTCCGAACCAATCTAAAGGGCCCCTGGGCTGATGGCGGTGCTCAAGCCGAAGGAAGTCTCATGATTTGATGGGGAGGTCGAACACTTGAAAATGGACATCCCGCCTTACGGAAAAGGCCCTGGATCGTTAATGACGACCCATGAGGCTATGGAGGGGCTCCAGTTGCCGAAGATAACCTCGTGTCATCCGAAAGGGCCCCTGGGCCAACCCATAAGGTTTAAGCCGTGCAGGAGCCTCTGCACTGATGGGTGTAGCCCAAGCCGTTGAAAGTGAGGCTGCTGTCTGACAAGAGGTCCTGGATCTCTAAAAAGTTTATTGGTTGGTTCACGACACACTTTATGCACATTCACGGCTAATGGCGCCGCCCACACTGTTTCGCCGGTGGGCCGCGGGATTGGGAAATGTCCTGAGTGGCGCTAGAGTCGAACCCTGGACCTTTGGTACCCATAGTCCGACACCTTAACCACTCGGCCATCTCCGCCCCGATCTCTAAGGAGGGCCCCTGAGCTGATACCTAGCCGCGAGAGGACCCCGATCCATCGGAAAGGTTTCGAAGCCGGTAAGAAGGGGCAGGCATATGGGTGAAGCAGAACATGGGATCCTGGAGTGATGAAGGAGGTCCAAGCTGCTAAAAAGAAAGAAGCTTCTGCCAGTATCGAATGTCCTAAGGCCTGAAAGAAAGCCCCCGAGCCGAAAGCTGACGGGACGTGCTGGGCCGCTGGGTCGGCTTCTGGTCACGCTGGTGGAATGGACCCAGAGCTGACAGCGTTCCTTAGGCCGATAAAGGTACTCCACAGCCATACACACTATCCGGACCAAAGCGGAGGGTTCAAGGTACCCATCCCAAAAGCATGGCACGCATGGCGGCTTTGAGCGGACTGCAAGGTCTTTGTCGCTGTTGGCCAACTTCCTCAGAAACTGGACTGGCACACCTAGCTGATGGTACTGACCATCTGTACATATTGCCGCCAGCTGCTTCACGCGCTTGATGCCTACACAGGCGGTTGTCGCCAGCCACTCCTCCGCGAGTGAAGCACCGTCGTGGTTCTTCACGATAGGAGCGCCGATGATGAAAGCCTGGACCATTGCATCATCAGGTGCCTGGGGAACGATGGTTATGACAGCGATAATGCCTATGGTGCGGTGATTCAGGGTCACCTTGTCTGCCACAAGCGCAACACACGGCGAAGACTCAACGTGACGGCTCACGGCGCTGAGAATTTCATCAGCGAAGGCATCGCGGAATTATGAGATTTGAACAGATGAGTGGCAGATGTTGCCCACATCAGCACCACTGAGCTTCAGCAACACGATTAGCTTTTCAAATTCAGTCTGCGGCAGTGACTCCTCCAGCACGTGATAGGCCGCACGCAGGGCACGGTTGCTGACATCTGCTGCCTCCTTGCTCTCCTTTGTCTTTCTGGTGCTCTTATCTTCATCTGCTCGCATATACTCCTTGTGCTTGGTGGACGTCAGGTGGCATTTCAATGACGCTTTGGGCAGCACGAACGACCGAGGAAGTGTCATGGGCTTTGGAAAGGACGTTCCGAGAGAGAAGTCATATCGGTAGACGCCAGCGACGTTGGTGGATTTCATGTCAGGAAGCTGGTTAGGACTGAAATCCGGGTTGCAGACGTCACAGTAGATGACACCGAGGTCTGGAACACACTTGAGGTGATGGGATGAGGCACGGATAAAAGACTCGAGGTCCCTTGCAAATTTGAGGGCCTCGAGCTCATCCTTATCACTCACGTCATGCATGACGGTATCACCATGGATGCGAGGCCCTTCCATCAGCTGACAGAGGCGGGAGACTGTTGAATCCAGCTTCCCTATCTTGGCCGTGCACGCACACACTTCGACCGCACGATGAGACGTGCCGGCCGCACCCTGCCCAGGAACCGCGCCGCCGGGTGCATTTTGGCCTGAATCTGAATCCACGGGTGACTCCTGTCCGGGAGCTGCATCACCTGGTGCGTCTCACACGGGAGCTGCATCATCTGGTGCGTCTCGCCCGGGAGCTGCATCGCCTGGTGCGTCTCGCCCGGGAGCTGCATCACCTGGTGCGTCCCGCCCGGGAGCTGCATCGCCGGGTGCGTCCCGCCTGGGAGCTGCATCACCTGGTGCGTCCCGCCTGGGAGCTGCATCGCCTGGTGGGTCCTTCCTGGGAGCTGCATCACCTGGTGCGTCCCGTCCGGGAGCTGGGTCGCCTGGTGCATCCCGCCTTGGAGCTGGGTCGCTGGACGCGTCTTGCCCGGGAGCTGCATCACCTGGTGCGTCCTGCCTGGGAGCTGCATCGCTGGGTGCGTCCAATCCAGGAGCTACGCCAAAATTAACACATCAGTGCAGGTATCAATACATTGACAAATGACAAATGTCAATAAATGACAAATCTTTTCCATTATTCTAAAAGATGCTCCGAGCACTTCCACTAACAATGAAGTTAGGTAGCTACTTCCAATTTTGAACTATTATGTTGGTGAAGAAAGGCTCTCTTAGCTATGTCCTGCTATGGCTAACTTTAATTTTGAATTGATGACTTCTAAATGTATCATTTCTGTTAAATTTGACAAATTGCTTGCAGTATCACTGTATATCTCCCCTCAGCTTTCTATAACTGAGAGAAAATATTGAATTCTCCAAACCTTCCCTTGTGTGCTAGGTTGTTTACACATTAACAAGACATTAACCATTTTTGTTGCCCTCTTTTACACTCTCTTGAAGAGCAAACAATCTTTCCCATAACCAGGTGCCCCAAACCTGAACATGGTATTCCAAAGGCAGCCTGACATGTGCACAGTAAAGCTTTCTGATAACTACTTCACTTTTGTATGATACATTCCAATTTATTGCCCCAAGCATTTGTACTTTCTTTCTGGCTGTACATTTGCAATGCTATCTACAAATGGTGATCAATGAACAATGAAAAATGGTGATCCCAGTAATGACCACTGGCTGACTCCTGTAAGAACATCTTCCACAAGACTTTGTGTCATTCAGCATCATTAGCTGCTGTTCATCTTAAAACTATAACACTATTTCCACATTAGGTTGGTAGAAAAATAAATAAAAAAAAGTCCAAGAGATTTGTCAGACATGATCAATCTTTCTTAAAATCATGTTGAATGTCACAAATCAATCTGTTTCTTTCCAGAAAACTACCATGCTATCCTCAGCAACTGCTTCAATTACCTTGCAGACTAGGGATGCGAGACTTGCATACTGGTCTACAATTTGCAACTTTCCGTGATGGATTCTTAAAAATAGGAACTACATTTGCCCTTTTCCAATCTGCTGTAATTTCTTCTGGTTAAAATGACCTACAAAATATGATACTAAGTGGAATGTCCAATTATTTTTCAGCTTCATGCAATGCCCTAGTACACCTTTCATGGGAGCCTGCTGCATCATGTGACTTTATTTTAAGACATAAAAGCAGACATAAAGAATAAATGCACCTACGAGCCACAGGAATCCTTCTGGGTTGGATTTTGTGAACACCAGGGACTGGTTGGGCACCAGATGTCAAATGTGAATGAACTATCCCTGGAATGCTAGAAAATAACCCCTCTCTCCTATTAATATTTGCATATGCTATTTATAAGGATGTTAATGGAGTCTGTTAGCTGGCTCCAATGACCAACTACCCTGTTGGTGAAGAAAGATTGGCTTAGACATAAAGACATAAAGACATAAAAGATTGGTGCAACTATGAGCCACAAGGGTCCTTCTTGGTTGCACTCTGTACACTGAACCAGTTGCCCACCAAATCTGTCAATCAGCCCTCCCTGTAATACTGAAAGGCAAGCCCTCTATTCTTATAATGATTGTCTATGCTGCTTTTAATGATGTTCAATGTGCTGCTACTGACAATGTTTTCTGGCAGCTGGTTCCAGTGTTCAACTACCCTGTTGGTGAAGAAAGTCTGCCTTAACCTTGTTCTGCTGTGGTTCACTTTAATTTTGAATTTATGAGCTCTAATTGCATCATTTCTGTTCCATTCAAACATTTCCCCAAGATACCCCCTCTCCAGACCATGGACAAATTTAAAGACCTCGATGAGATCTCCTCTCAGCCTTCTATATCTAAGTGAAAACATATTCAATTTCTTCAATCTTTCCTCATATGCCAGGTTGCTTATGCCATTAACCATTTTTGTAGCCCTCTTTTGTACTCTCTCTAAAAGCCAACAATCTTTTTCATAGCTAGGAGGCCAAGCTTGGATGCAGTATTCCAAATGTGGTTTGACGTATGCACAGTAAAGCTTCCTGATCACTTCCTCACTTCTGTATGATACATTCTTATTTATTGCCCCGAGCACTCTCAGTGCCTTCTTTCTGGCTTCCTTGGTCTGTTCTGATGCCCACAGTTTTGTGTTTAGAATAACACCTAAATCCTCCTCCTGTTGAGTCACTGATAGCACTTGGCCACCCATCAAGTATGGAGCCTTCATATGCTGCTTACCTACATGCATGATTTTGCACTTCAAAATTAAATTTCAAAATCAAAATTAAATTTCATTTGCCATTCTTCGGACCACTTCACAAGTTCGTCTAAGTCTTTGTGCAGCGAGATATGCTCATCTTGACCTGTTATTGCCCTAAAGACCTTCAAATCATCCGCAAATTTCAAAACTTTACTGCTTAGGCCACTTTCAATGTTATTTACAAATATAATGAGCAGTAGTGGCCCCAGTACTGACCCCTTGCTTGCTTACTCTTAGCCTTGTACTACTATGATTCATCTTGATTTGGAATTATTGGCCTCTAATTATACCATATCTGTTAAATTCAAACATTTCCCTTGCCTATCCTTTCTGCTGACCATGGACCAAGGCTGATTAAATCATTAACCATATTTGTTGCCATCTTTTCTATCTTTAAAAGCCAACAATCTGTTATAACTAGGTTATTAGGCTTTAATGCAATTTCCAAATGTGGCCCGACATATGCATAGTAGCTTCCTGATAACTCCTTCACTTCATATGACACATTTATACTTATTGCCCAAACATACCAAATGTTTTCTTTCTGGCTTACATGCTGCATACCAGCATGCATAACATTACACTTGTCAAAGTAACATTTCTTGTAACAATTTTGTCTGACCACTTTACAAACATATAGAAGTCTTTCAATAGAAACATGCTCACCGTGAGCTCAATATGCACTCAGTTATGGTGGATCTCATTAATACGCATGTCGCATACTCAGTTATAGTGGATCTCATTAATTCACACACTATGATAAAAGCTATGACAATTTTTTATGGTTTTAAGATGTAGCAACAGGTCATTTTGCACCCAATAAAAGCTCGGATTTCAACATGCTAGAAACAAGCATGATTTAAGCACTGGTGTGAAACAGGCGAAGCCTAGTATATTTGCCTACTGTCCAGGAAGACTTACCACTCTGTAGCCGTCCATCCAATGGGCCTGTCTTCTTTTCCTTTGCGGGCATGCCTGGATGTTTACGCCTTGTATGCTTGGGCAAGTTTTGAGATGACCCATAGAAGTCACAATATGTGCAAAATACGTTGCGCCTAGCTCGCTTCTTCGGCCCCTCCAGTTTGCTCGACCATCGCGATAAAGATGATATTAGCAGGTGCACTGTAATGTCGCACAGCAGCCAGGTTTTGAGTACACAAAACAAGGTTTAGCGCAGTAAACAAAAATAATCTATATTTCAGAGCCGTCAATTAACCCCCATCACATTCGAGCAACACGAACCAGAAGTTCAAATCGAAGGTCAATCGCAATGCTGGCTTGTGATTGGTTCCTTCCGCCAGCGACAGCGGTTCTCGTCGCACCGAACAGGACAATGTGCTGGCGGTTTTGGCGACAGCGAAGCGGCCACGGTGGCGACCAGATCGTCGCTAGCAGTCAGGCGTTTTCCCCAATTATTTTGTACAGTGGTCGCCGACCGGTCGCCGATGAAAACGACGCTCCGGTCCGGCGCGGTGCTTTTGCGAGCAGATTTCTGTTCGCATTCTTGACATGTGCTTGAGGATATGAAATCCATCCAATTGCTGAATTAAAAACTAGAAGTGCTTATAAAGTCACAGGGATGGCTAGAAACTGTTGCCAACGTGCTTTTGTTTCAAATGGGCTCTTACTCATGCATACTTATTTTAGCAAATTATCTTTTGTCAGAGTATAACTATTTCAGGAAATACAATTTACGAAAGCAGTCACTCAAGCAGATCCGAGTCGTGCAGGCGCTGCAGAGTCTCTGCTCTGAAGCTCCTGGGGATGACCAAACGAGGACCACATACCAGGATGCCGTCGTCAACGGCCAAGCGATCTCGCACGCACCAGTATGGTCTCAGGGCAGCGGGCAGGTCACGTCTCTGATCAGGGAAGCCGTTTGTCACGGCCTCGCACAACGCTATGTACTCGGCGTCGGCGCGGTCGGCGTCGCGGACGCGGGTCAGCGTGGCATCCTCGATGGGAGACACCCGGGCTCCGTCTGTGATTGCACCCAATGTTAGGTCACAGTGCTGTCCCATAGCACTGCAGCTCGTTGCCACCGGCTGCATACAGCTTGTCCGCGGGCGGAGACAAACGACTTATGTCGACGTTCAGGTCGGGAGCCTGCGCCACACCAGTGCAGGAAGTCTCCGCTCCGGTGTCGGGTGTCCAGAGCGTTGAGCCGGCACCATGATGGTGGGTCATAAACAGCCTGATCCTGGGAGAGCGGCGGGACGACAGGCCGTAAACTCGCATGTCGGACACGTTCGCACAATACTGGTCCGAGTCCGGGTCTCTTTGTCTGGAGCTGTTTCGCTGCGCTGGAGCTGTTCCAGATGTCGCGCCACGTTGACGACACCTTGCCCGAAAATGGCTGCGACGGTGACACAGGTGACACGTGGCCGTCCGGGCAGGGCATGCCTGCTCATCGGCGTACGGGTAGTGACTGCAGGCGTGACACCTGTCCAGCGTCGGATGCGAGTCTGTCCGTCGGGTGTTTGAGCCGATGGGATCCCTTTGACGAGTGTCTGGGTGGCTGGAGTCTGACTGACGAGCACGGGCAGTCCTGTTTCGACGATATGCGAACACAGGTTGGACGTGGCCGCTTGTCATGACAGCCGAGTTCTGACGGGCGTTTTTTGCGCACGGCAGGTGTGGACTGCTGACTGCAGGGTGAGATCACATTCGCTCAGTAGCGCACGCAGGATGTCCTCATCTCGGATCCTAGCGACGATGCGATCACGAAGCTGATTCTGTGCAATGCGGACAGAAGTCGCAAAACTGGGCCATTTCGCGCAAAGCCATCAGAAACTCATCAAATGTCTCACCGTCCGCTTGCTGACGGCGGAAAAACTCTCGGCGGTCCAGGATAACGTTACGCTGCCGACGAAGATGACGCTCCATGCCCAGGATGATGGTCTGGATGTCGGACGTGGAGACGTCAATATCCAGATCGTGACGTAGGGTTCGCGTCCATTGGTTGTCGAGCAGGGCGACAAGGGTCACGGTTTGACTCGCCGGCGGGAGGTCATACAGATCGGTGAGAATGGCGTATGCCTCGAATTTATCCAGCCAAGAGGCGAACTCGCGCAGGCTGGCACCTTCCATCAGCCTGGAGGCAGGCGTTACTGTCGCACCCAGCCGTCTCGTGCCGCGGGTGGCTGAACCACTGTCAGCACCGGCAGCATCGGTGCGTTCGGCATCGGAGTCGGTCAGCGTGCTGTGCTGTGGTCTGGCCTGGGTGGCCGATTCGGCCAGCGCCAGAAGCCGTTCCTTTCTCCTGGCGGATGTTGTGGCTTGCTCCGTAAGCAGATCCGTCAGGCGGGAGAGGGATTCGGTGAGAGCGTCCGGATGCATACCACCGACGCGCCATGTGGTAGTGCACGCTTAGTCCTCACTGTCTGCCAGCGATGCACAGATAGATCACGGTCTCTGTATTCTCTGTCCACGGCTCGGCTATGCACGCTGTTGTCTCTAGGCCTACCCTGACGCGATTGGGCCCTGCCGGGGAAAACAGCGCGTCCGTGGTTCCATAACCATAAACCACGCCCCACGCCTCCGCCCAAATCACTTCGGTGTTCAGCGCCGGCGGCTCATACCAGCACCGCGATGTCAATACGGCTGGCCGGCGGGCCGTCCGCCGACTGCAAATCGCAGCTACGGCGACACGGCGCGGCGCTCCGGTGCCAGCGGTCGAGCTGTTACACAGATACTGATGGGATGCATGGCGATAGCTGGCAACTTATAGGTTCGTAAGACGAGCTGAAAGCGAGTGACACATCTCCCATGCCGACCCGGGATGCAGACAGTAATCCAACCCCGGCCGAGGGCACCGTGCAGGACGTGTTCACATTCAAGGATGTGGCCAGGTACGAGCGGGAAGCAGAGGGAAGAGCAGTTTCGATTCAAGTCGCTGGACGCTGTCGCAGAGCTACTAGTGGGGCGGGGAGAAATCCCGTCGACGAGCAACAGCACAGAGCCGACCCCAGCGAAAGATAGCGACTACAGTGATCCTGTGGAGCTGGGGCAGATGAAGAGGAGGAGGCTGTTCATGGAGAGCGATGAGGTCCAGCAGATCCAGGACCCGATTCCCCGTGAATATCGGCACATCAGAGAGTCGGAGCGAGTGATGAAGGAGAAATGCTACCAAAGCGTAAAAGCGTAAAACTGTTACAGCCAATAAAATTGCTTCAGTCAATAACACAGCTTCAGCCAAAAGCATTGCTTCGGCCGTGACAATCGCAAATATGCGCTTCTTAGAGCCTTCAAATACAGCAATCTATACTGCATTGCTTATCACTTGGCCCACATATTTTCAAAGTCGGCAGCCGTACAGCAACGACTTGTACCCATCTTGGAGTAACTCGAAAGGGGCGGGGATGGCCGAGTGGTTAAGGTGTCGGGCTATGGGTACCAAAGGTCCCGGGTTCGACACTAGCGCCGCTCAGGACATTTCCCAATCCCGCGGCCCACCGGCGAAACAGTGTGGGCGGCGCCATTAGCCGTGAATGTGCAGAAAGTGCGTCGTGAACCACCCAATAAACAAACAACAAACGAGTAACTCGAAACAACCTCAATTAGCATAACATTTTGGCCCCAGGAAAGTTGCACTCCATCCTGACATGAAATAATGAGAAAGCCAATAGGCTAATGAGCTTGATAAATCTGGAAATATCTTCAACAAGTCAGGTTCTTTTTCTTCAACATAAAAAATTAACTGTCGGCGCCTTCAACATACTAATGACGTCACTTGCAAGCTTAAGCTCGGTGCACATCGCGCCCGTTTTAGATTTCACGGACTTCGGACGTCCGTAAAAACGCCTTCGGGTATCCGTTTTGGACGGGCGCAGCGTGTGATCAGTGTGTGAAGTGAGGCTTGTCTCGACCATTAGTGACGCTTATATGGGCACAATATGATACAAATGCACTACACACGCACCTCTGACGTCCGTTAAAAAAACGCAGCTGGACCACTGCTCGACTTTTTCCGCTCCGGATTAGACGGACGTCCAACGTCCGTAAAACCTAAGACGCGCGCGACGTGCACTGGGCATTAGTCATGCTTAATCCTCATTAGCGTAAGGCGACTAAAGGTACACTGGACGAGCGAGGACAAGTTACGGTAGTGCAGTTAAGTCGGCTCTCCGTGCTTATCGAGCAAAGGCACTTTTCCTTCAATGCTCATACAACGATGCGATTTGGGACATCTTATGCAGCGCCAAAGTGATTTCAGATGCGATAAATTCACCTAATTGTATCAATAACGACATCAATGTAAATTTGCATGGCTGCCTGACAATGAACTGGAGACGCCGGGATGCAATCTTCCCACGCGACGGATGGCGAGTGCCGGCTTCGGTTACGAGGTGTGTGGGAACTTGCCCGAGCGCGGAAATGTCCCAACAAATACCCTTGGTTGAACAAAGATGTTCAAAGTACTCCAGGAGAAACATTGCAATAAAAACTTGCAAATATAAACTGAAAAGACCAGATCTGGTTCTGACTTTTCAGTGCAAACATAAGAACTTCATGTGCTGTATGAGACCACGAAAAACTGGTGAAGTTTCCCTGCCAGTGAAAATGCTGCCGAGAACATATTTATTTGAACAATTACACCAAGGTTAAGAGCACTTGATGAAAACTAATCGAATTAAAATGAGAATAAAAACCTTACAAGGGTGGGATGACCGCATGACTGCTGGGATAGGATGTGATGGCTGTCACGACTGTCTCATGGCTGCCAGTCAGGTGCCCGTGCACTGCACAGAAGTGCACTTGCAAGACCAGGATGTCGCTGCAATTGTTTGAATGCTTTTCTCTTCAAAGACGGACCAACAACTGCCGAGGGCCCGTAAAGCTGATAGGATGCCACTACAAGAGCTCTGATATAGACTGTGTGTATGCCCTACAGAGGCTTGGGTACCGCTACAATAACTGTGGTGCCCTTCTGCGGACTGTATGGGTGCTCTTGCGAAGGTTGAAGTGTCAATATGGAAACTACATGAGAGCCCCTACAACTGCTGGGTATCCTTAAAATGTATAAGGGGATCGGCGCTCCCACCTGGTTGCGCCATTAGTCATAATTGCCATCTCCCAGGAGGGGCACAGCGTGACCAACATCACTTTGAAGAAGGTCTGGTGCCCCCCACTCACCCTCTGAAGTTCCAATCCCTGAGCACCTCGAACTTGAATGTGTACATTGCGACGCTGTGTCGCAATCCCAGCATTGTTCCATCCATCCCCTTGTTTCCAACATTATGCTATCGTTGATCGGATATGAAAAATAAATTTGCATTCATTTGTCATCGTGTGTACTGTGCACTGTACAGGATAATGAAAATCCCGGCAATAGTATGATATAAACACCAACTTGCGGCGCCGACGAAACGCAGAAACGAAACGCAGAAAAACAAAACGCACGACTGTCCCAACAGAATCGGTATTCTGCTGCGGCGATATAGAGCATCTTGCCGCTCATTTCCAGAAAGGAAATACAGTATTTTGTGTTTATATTCACAACTTGGGTCAGACACTATCTCTTGTGATCACATTCACTAGCAATGGGTGAAAAAGTTCAACATATATTGGTGTGGTTCACTGTATGGTGGTAATGAGTGCTGTCAATTTTGTTGGTGGGGCCCACCTCATACAGTCCCGTGTCAAGGTAGCAAGCAATTAGTGGGGACAAGACAAAGATGGTGAAACCCAAGCTCCACCAAAAGCAAAGACAATTCCACCCCTGTCGATTATTTTGATTTTACCTATCATGAAATTTGTTATGAACTTTTCTTAAACGAGAAAGATTGGACATAACAATAGTGATGGACTCTACCGATTCCGAGTCTACCGGTTGCACCCAGACGAGAAAAGACACTAAAGCTAAAATAATAAGTTATAATTAGTCAGGTAGAAACCGTGAACGAACGATAATTATGAACCGAACAGGAAAAAAGCACTGCTTAACATTTCAGCGCTGGCGTTCTTTTCATGAAACAAAAATCCCCAAAAGCATAGGCGAACCCAGGGAGAAGGCCCAGTCCAGAGCACATGACAAACTGGACTGGACCGACGCTACTCTGGACCGGACAGACTCTGCCTTCGAGATGCAGAGGGGTACGCCGTCCTGGTCGATAATGGTGTCTGGCTAGTCTAGAGGGCTGCCTGTCTAGTCCAGTGACTTTTTTGTTATCGAGGCGGACGTCTTCATTATCCAGGGGCGCCGTCGTTTCTTAGAGGGGCATCTGTCAAGTTTAGACGGGTGCCTTCTTTGTCTAGAGGGGCGTCTGCTTAGCTTAGAAGGGTGTCTGCCTTATGCAGACTCCAGGAGGGCGTCTATTTAGTCCAGACGGGCACCAGTTACGTCCAGAGGGGTGCCTACCATATCGCCATGCGTGCCTGCTCTATGGTATCCTTGTAGAAACCTGCCCTACCCAATGCAGAAGATCGTCTGGATAGTCCAGAAGAGCGTCTGCCATATCTCTCAACTTCGGTGCAATCTGGGCAGCACATAACTTAGTGCATGAGCATGCTGATCGGATCACCTTTAGCTCGCACGGACAAACCACGAACAAATCGTGTGGCTCCCACAGCTATCACATCTGGTCGCCCGGACAGTTCATTGCGCAGATTTATTTTGTCGGGCGTGTTCGGTACATTTTATTGCGACATCTGTAATAAACTTATCACCGCGCCCAAGGCAGGAAAGTTAGTGATCATGAGCCGATATCGTTGTTTGAAATGCGATTGTTGCGATATGTTTAAACACTTGCGTCTTGCTTATTGATGTTGCAACTGGAGTTTGGGTATTACACACAAACAAGAAATAAAGCCGACCGAAGATGAATATTGTTCTCGAAATATTCGGTGAAATAAAACTTACCCTATCCTTGTCGGATGGAAATTTGCATTGACCCTGCTCTTTGATATATTTTGTATCAGTGCATTTATATTTCCCATCTCAATATCATTTCGATTGTACACCAGTGCTGGTGCGTGCGTGCGTGCGTGCGTGCGTGCGTGCGTGCGTGCGTGCGTGCGTGCGTGTCCTTACATGTGTTGTGGATTGACTATGTGTGGGTGTGTGTTGGTGCGGAGGGGAGGGCATGAATAAGCATTCCAAGACAAGAAGTAGCATTTCTAAAGATAATATGCAAATGAATCCGGTGTACGCAGAACGTAGTTATCCAACTGACCTTAGTTTCCCCAGTATCATACCAGTATCACAATCCCAACCCCGGTTCTACCGTTTAATTTCCCTCGGCGTGGTTATTCCCAAGTAAGTGAAGAATAAAGGCATGCATGGCAAATTAGGCCGGCTACGAGACAAGGAATGAATGACTATGCAAATAACACACTTACTGTAAATGTATAGTTAACCAACCGCCGGGGCACTATCCCATTTCCTGGTGCAATAAATTACCACACGATTTACGACGCAATTAACTGCGCCATTCATCACGAAATTTGGCACCATTGTTCTCGGTACCGTATGACAGATTTAGACGGCCTTGTGCGAGGCGAATTGGGGTGACCACCTCACAAAGACCACCCCACACTGGAGAATGTGGATCCCGGTGAAAACTTAATGGCAATACTAGTTGTTCTCGTCCAGATTTCTTGGCACTGTACCAAAATGGGCGCTAAATCCGCCCATGGAATGCCAACTTTTCCCCTTAGGACAGACAAAATTCAATCTGCTACATATTTAACGTTCCCCTTTGAAAGCTGTTAGGCCGGCTTATGTGGTGTCCAGTGATCAAGCAAAAGAAATCCAAATCACACATTGATTTGGATTTCTTAGGTGGTAACAAAGCACTAAGCAAAGGCGCTGACATAGCCGACATGTACGAGTAGGGTACCTGTACACGCACACATTACTATCAGCAGTACACTTGGAGGGTGGCCAGCTTGTCCGCCAGCTCAGAATAGCTACCTTCCAGAGCGCCACACATGTACAACTCACTGCCACCTGAGCTGATGCGACTTCCCGTGTCGATCTTTGGTCGCCACCTATCTACTTGACGTGCCGCCCGTGCCGGACTGATAGACTGCTCGACTTGCTATTATTTTATATATATATATATATATATTTTTCTTTTTAAATAGTTTAACTTGTATTCTGTGATTTTGACCCTCTTTTTTACCTTTTGTGCTGTGTTGTTTTATCTATTTGACGCGATGTCGTAATAGCCACAAGTAAATTGTGGATGACCTCAATAAAGTCTGTCTGTCTGTCTGTCTGGCTCCGCCGTGGCTGGACCGTCAGTGGGAGACGATGGGCTCCGCTAACTACCAGGCATCCGGATGCGAAGCGGACGCACGGGAATCCGAGGCGTGCCGTAAACGTTGGTTGTGTATGTGATACCCAAATTATATGCTTGGAAAACCCCATACGAGGAAAACTCAAGCTGATTGGAAAACACGAAGGGAAAAACAAATCGCAATTGAAATGGTAGCCGTCTGTTTCTGAGAAATTGCAGGGACCCAGCCTGCCGCCCGGGATCGAGAGCTTATATGTTCGTGTGATACGAGAGCGGAGGATAAATTGCCTTTGGATTTTAAATTGCGTGTTCAAGTTTTATCTTCCGTAGGAGCTCGCAATGTGACTCCAGAAGCTATGGGTGTCCATTTACCAACAACGTCCCAAGTTCGGTTGTGTTCATACTACACAAAAATTGGAAAGTGGACGTGACTAAGCAGTATGTATGGGACACCGGAGGAGGAAGTGATCGATGGTGCATGGGACACAGCACAATTGACACCGGGGTGGGCGTCAATCGTGCGGTGCGCTTTAACATTCCTATACCAAAATACTTTAATGTGATTCTGGAGATCAAAGTGATTAAAAAGTTTAAACCGGCTGTTGGTCGTGAGCTGGTGACGTGAGTTAGTCGTGAGCTGGTGACGTGAGTTAGTCGTGAGCTGGTGTAACCCGCTGGCTGTCGTCGCACGCTGTTACCTCTCCCGGCATGCTCCTTGAACTTTCCTTTGGGTGTCTTTGCGACGCATTCAACCGCTAGATCATATAGTGTCGCCAACCTCTCACACCAGTTGGTCGCGGGCGGACTCGGTAATGCCGCCGGTTGCGAGATTCGAACCCACAATCTTGCGATCAAGAGTCTTGCGAATCTTGCGAAATTTATATCTATACTCTATACCGACTGAGCTACCACGACCCCTCTGCTGCTGCCTCTCTCCGTTTGGAAACATTTTAAAGAGCTTAACAGCACTTTGTTCTGGTGAAGGTGGCGAAATGCCGTCCACGTCCGATGATGAGCCGGCAAAAGGACGGATCCGCAGTTTCGCAGGTAGGTTAACCAAGTGTATTTTGCCACATTCGATGGCATAGAGGGGAGGGCGACACCTGCTGTTCTTCGCAACCACGATTTTCCAAAATACCACGTAAGGGAGAGTACACCTGTGGGAACTCATTGGGAACACATTCTTTTAAAACTGATTGATTTAAGTTAGGTCCTGATATGTAACGATTCTAAGGGAAACTTCCCATCGAAATTTCAGCATATCTCACTGTTTCAACTTCGAATCAAAAGTGGATGGCCTCTCGTATCATCCTGGCTTAGATCAAACTGCTGAAATTTACAACTTGATTTATCGAACTTCATTTCCCTTTTTCTCTGGCATTTTTTCTCGGCCTGATTTTGGTTCTACAGCAGCGAGTGTTGCGGTCATTTTCTTTCCTATAGCATTTTAGTTTCCTTACTTTTAGTACCTGTTTGCGCTCAATACACAGTTGGGAATATTTGCTACAGGGACAGGGGAGGGCGCATTGGTGTTTACTTATTATGAAATGATGGAAAGAGCAAAATGTATTATAGAAAAGGTCGTCCTTGTAGGTACGAGATGTACCACTTCGTGTTCTCCTGAAATGTCGATAGTGATGATAGTGGGGCCATGCAATGGTACCGTGGTGATAATGGTGCCGGCTTCCTGAAGCTATAAGCAACCTTACGGAACTGCAGCGCATAGTTATCGACATCTTTATACGAGGCTGTGCACGAAGAAGCATTCTACATATCGCAAAGGTTTCGGCTTCCCGAATGGCTTGATGCGCAAAAAAAAATCATCGTTGCTGTTCAAAAAATGTCTTGGTATTTTTTGTTTTATTGTGTTGTAGCTGACTTAGTCGATGAGTCAAGTCAGTCATTCACAGTCATTCAATGGGTTAAGGAGGTGGTGGTGGTGGATTGGAGTTTGGGGGCGCGTCGACATCTAGGGTCATTTTGCGCCCATTGGGTTAAGTAGGCGGAATTCCCAATGAAGTATATGCATATAGAGGATTTAGACTTCCTTATCCAATACCAGGGCATTGGCTATGACATGAGGTACAATGTGGCTATTTTCCCAATGCCTCATTAACTGAACCATGTGTTTGACACTGATTGTGACATGGTCTGCATCAAGACCAATATCCATGTCTCTCACCTGGTTGGCAATGACTGCGAGATGGTCGGCATGACGACCAACAGTCATGTATCTCACCTGCTTGGCAATGACTGCGACATGAGTGACGATGAGCCCGGAGTAGGGGAGTCGGAGCTGCGGCGACGCACCAAACACGGCTTCGGCTTCGGAGACGACCTGTACAAGAAAGCATGCTGGTCACGATTAGTCCACAGGGGGCCACCGTCTATTCTCCAGCACCATACGGGGATGTGGGCTCATCATGTATCCACCAGTACTGTACGTATGCGGGATGTGTGGCCACCCTGTATTTATTAGCGCTGAACGGGAGGAGGATTCCAAAGGGAAACTGTCCATACCTTGGAAGTCGCAGTAACCGAGGTCAATACTTCGACACTTTTTGTGGTTCTTGTAAATTCAATTGTCATCAGAATGACAACAAAATAATAGTAATTAACCAAATATTGCGCACACCACACGAAAAGGACGATGTCCGGAAACATGCATGACAGCGGCCACTCACGTGGCGGCTGCTGCAGCTTTAGGCTAGGTCGGCTGTCATGGTGAGCAGGGTGGACCGCCCACCTGCTGCACCCTCCACCCTCCGACTACCCCCGGTTCTGAAGCTGGGGGAGTCGACCCCAGATTGTATTCTAAATTTATGTTCTTGTCATATTGAAGCGAAAACTTCTTGCATTCTTTTCCAATATGCTGGTCCGAATTCCGCAATTACACTTCGGCGAAAATAAATACTGAGCAAAACATGCTCACTTTTGTTACGGACAAGTATCAGAATTGTGAACTGGCGTCAATATGGATTCTACTTGAACAATTTCTGGTGCGACATCCCGTACGAGACGCACCGAGCAATATTTAACACATTAATTGACGTCACTGATGTGTAAACGACTGCGTGCTGGTTGACTTAGAAGTGTGCTGGTTAACTTAGAAGGTCCAAAATTGATATCTCTTGTTTAGTTTTGGGTGTTTTCACTTCAACGATATCTGCCTTTGCATTCCTTTCGTAGGTAGTTTGTCCTCATGATCCACATGTAAAACAGGTAGGTAGTAAGAATGGCATTCGCAAGACATATCTGGCGAAAGCCGTGTTTTCTTTTTAGGAAGGCTTATCTACATCTGCATTGGCTCTTTCCCCCTCCCCATCCCAAGTCACTTTCATGAAATGTCGCCCATGCTGTGACACCTTTGAATTGAAAACGGCAGCGCAACTAGACAGAGGGCATCAGAATACTTGAGTTAAAAGACACTGATAATTTGCGCATAACACAGATTGCTTTAAACAGTGAGGACCCACCCGGAAACGGAGTGCCACACCATAGCCGGACGAGTGCGCGCAGTGGCGTGCAGGGGTGGCCGTGTCCCACACTGCTGGTACGTCCGTCGACCAGCACATCTCGGCCAGCCATTAGCCCGGCGTGCCCGCACACCCGTGACGCCGGCGTATCAGTGGCCCGCTGCAGCCCACACCACACGCCAGACAGCGCGCCAGTCGGCCAGCGCGGCGTCAATAACAGCTTGGGTCTGCACGGCCAGCCAAGGTCGGCTGGTCGATGTGCCCCCCCCACAACCCGACGCTCATTGTGTAGTCGCCTGTCGGCCAGATAATGTGGCGCCCGACACGGCAAGGCATGACACTCGCCGATCAACAATTATCCGGCTTACATGAGCAGCCAAGCTTCCCAATCGGACGCCATTATGAAAGCATACGAACAAATCGCTCTTCTTAAGAGATTTCTGACAAGCCAGATGATCCGAAAAGCTTCACAATGTTTTCTGGAGTTTTCCTAATCGCACTGAATTGGAAAGTTTCGCAACTCACGTGGGCGGGGTAACACCAGTCATCCATACATCAGTGGCAGTATACATACGATATACACGGTATGTGTCGGGAGTCGACCGCCGCCCGCCGCCGGCACAATCTGTTCGGTACGCGTCAGATTGGCCAACGTCGAGGCAAAGCTAGCAAATCAAAGGAATGGATTGAAGCAGGTAGCAGGCTCTTGGTGTTAACAATTCGCGAACGTTTGGGACACTTGCCGAACCGTGATGTTGTACTCGCGTTACATCAGTAGGCAGCTCAGCAACAGGACACAAATATAATGAGTACCTGCGAAAAAGCGTTGGTCGAAACAGATCCTACCATGTATACCGGAATATACACCCTACGATTTGTTTTGAAATGCCGTCCAGAGTGGAACAATTGCGTGGCAGCGCCCATGGATTGTTTAAGGTATTTCCAGCAGTACAAGAACTAACAATCCAAAATGATATATGCATGTGTCATCATTTCATTCTTGTGAGCCAAATATGTTTTAATGAGCTTCTGTATTTAAGTGACATCGTAAATACAACAAATATTACAAGCTGAGGAACCACCATGTTAGAGAAAGTAAAAGAGAAATGCCAGTCGTTTCCACATTATGCACCAAACCTGGTCAGCAAGTGATTTCCATTTCGGTACACTTGGGGGCCGCGGACAGTCAGTAGACTCAATCGACTTCTGATGGCAAGCTCCTCAGTTCAAATCTCACAACCGGCTGGATTATCGAGTCCACTCGCGACCAGTCAGCGTGAGATGTTGATAACGCTCCACAGTCTATCGTTCGAATGTTTCGGAAAAGCACTACGCTACAACCGGCGTGGGAAATATGGCCTTCTTCGAACTTTAGCACCAAAAGAAATATAACTTTAAAACACCCACTCTTTATATTCTCATATGCCAGATGAAAAGCCTTACTGAATCCCAATTAGATGTCATTATCCAATAGTGATAATTGTGATGAAGAGGGAGCAGCATGCTCTGAAAGCCTATAACATATGGTGAGCAGCGGCTGATCCACTTCTAGTACTGGTACTCTTCATCTTGTCCGGTCATACTGTGTCATTGCCACAGTGACTTGTTAACACCATTGAGAACAATGCACATTTGCTATTGCAGGTGATCTTGGATGTTGCAGTTCAGAGAAGATTCATGAGTGGCTCAGAAAATTAGATGCCAGCAAGATTGGAAGAATTCCAGCTTGCTAGCATACACAACAGACAACAGATGATTATGTCTGAGTCACGCTGCAATCTGCATACAACCTTGATGCCATCGTAAATGTCCAATGTGGGTGGTACACAATTGTCTAATGCAAATGAATTAACACGCGCCCTGGAGGGGGGGCCAAATCTGCCCACACCTCCGGTTTTTCGTAGATAACTCCAGATTTTACCGGCCGATATACGCCATTGTTTGTGTACCTGCCAATAAATGACCGGCGCGTTGTTTGTAGTAAGAAAAATTAAAATCGACCGAAAATTTTTCGAGTTAAGGGTCGCTAAAGTCAAAAAAAATTCCCAGCGCCAGATCACAAATATCGTCGCTGATGCGCTTCCGGTATACTACCAAAAAGGAAGTGTTCTTGGCAAAACTAGCGACTTGTTTGATGTACGTTGTCATGCTACATTGTTCCAGAGTCATGCCAGGTCACCGAGGTCAAGTCAGGTCAAGTTCATAACAGGTTAACACACGCTCTAGAGGGGGTATGGCGAAATCCGCCAATCCTTCCGATTTTTCGTATATAACTCCATATTGTACCGGCCGATATACGCCAAATTTATCGCGTACCAGCTTAGAAATGACCGGCGCATTGTTTAAAGCAAGAAAAGTGGAAATCGGCCGAGAAGTTTTCAAGTTAGGGGCCGTTAAAGTAAGAGCTTGACAAGGTGATTTGTGAGGAAATCAGTAGAAACTTTAAGAGGAAGTGCCTTATTCTCGGTGACTTTAATCTAAAAGGTTATGAAAATGCTGGTGTTGGCCCCCCATCATGCAAAATGTTCAGGAAATGCCTTGAAGAGGACCTGTTCTTACACCAGTTTGTATCGGAACCTACCAGGCATGGTTCATTCTTGGACCTTGTATTCTCGGATTTAAGTGACTTGGTTCAAGACTTGACTGTAGGCGAAACTCTGGGAAAAAGTGACCATAACATAGTTAGATTCAAGGCACAGGTAGGGGAAATTATCCAGGATAATTTGGTAAAGGTTCCAAATTTCAACAGAGTAGACTTTGACGGCGTGAGAGTGGCTTTAAGTGCCATCAGATGGGAAGAAGAATTCTCCAATTTAAATGCCTGTGAAATGTGGGAAAAGTACAAATCTTACTTGAAGGAAACTCAGATTAGACATGTCCCCCAAAAGCAAAGACGCAAAAGAAGGGTAGGAAAGCCAGCATGGCTTACACCAGACTTGATAAAAGCAATTAATGCTAAGAAAACTGCATTTAGAGTCTTTAAAGAAGCCTCAAATGTCGTTAATCTCAAGGCGTATCTAAAAGCTAGAGACACTGTGAAGCAAAAAACCAGAGCAGCAAAGCGAGCAAAGGAACTGGATTTAGCTAGAAACTGTAATGGGGACAGTAAAAAGTTCTTTAGTTTCTACAAGCTGAGTAAAGTTTCTAACACAATTGGTCCACTGGAAGTAAACGGGACTACATTGGGTGAGGATAGTGAGATGGTTGAGGAGCTGAGCAAGCAGTTCAAATCAGTGTTTACATTGGAAGATATGACCAATCTGCCGACCGTACACCATAGTTCAGATACATGGGATCTGACAAATGATGTTGATTTCATTGGTAGTGATGTTGTTTACAATCATATCAGGAAAATAAAGCCAAATAAGGCAGCAGGACCTGATGATATTTATGCTAGGGTGTTGCGGGAAACTGAAAAGGAACTGGCATTTCCACTTAGTATAATATTTTGTAGATCAGTTTCACATAATGAAATTCCAACCGATTGGAAAAGGGCAAATGTAGTTCCTATTTTCAAGAAAGGAGAAAGAGGGAAAGTTGAAAACTATAGGCCAATAAGTCTCACATCCCTAGTCTGCAAGGTACTCGAATCAATTATCAAGGATAGAATAGTTAGTTATCTGGAAGGTAGCAGATTGATTCAAGATACTCAACATGGATTTAGAAAAGGACGATCGTGTCTCACAAACCTCTTGGACTTTTTCAACTTCGCCACAGAACAATTTGATCAGGGAAATCAGGTTGATGTAGCATATCTTGACTTTAGTAAGGCCTTTGACAAGGTACCCCATAAACGGTTAATGATACAGCTTCAGTCCCATGGTATTGCAGGTAGCATCTTAAAATGGATAGAGTTGTGGCTTTCAGATAGACAGCAAAGAGTGATGCTAAATGGTACAAAGTCATCATGGCAAAATGTTCTTAGTGGAGTCCCCCAGGGGTCAGTACTAGGGCCATTACTGTTCATTATATTTGTAAATAACATTGAAAGTGGCCTAAGCAGTAAAGTTTTGAAATTTGCAGATGATTTGAAGGTCTTTAGGGCAATAACAGGTCAGGATGAGCATATCTCGCTGCAAAAAGACTTAGACGAACTTGTGAAGTGGTCCGAAGAATGGCAAATGAAATTTAACTTTGATAAGTGCAAAATCATGCATGTAGGTAAGCAGCATATGAAGGCTCCATACTTGATGGGTGGCCAAGTGCTATCAGTGACTCAACAGGAGAAGGATTTAGGTGTTATTCTGAACACAAAATTGGGGGCATCAGAACAGACCAAGGAAGCCAGGAAGAAGGCACTGAGAATGCTCGGGGCAATAAATAGGAATGTATCATACAGAAGTGAGGAAGTGATCAGGAAGCTTTACTGTGCATACGTCAGGCCACATTTGGAATACTGCATCCAAGCTTGGTCTCCTAGCTATGAAAAAGATTGTTGGCTTTTAGAGAGAGTACAAAAGAGGGCTACAAAAATGGTTAATGGCATAAGCAACCTGGCATATGAGGAAAGATTGAAGAAATTGAATATGTTTTCACTTAGATATAGAAGGCTGAGAGGAGATCTCATCGAGGTCTTTAAATTTGTCAATGGTCTGGAGAGGGGATACCTTGGGGAAATGTTTGAATTTAACAGAAATGATGCAATTAGAGGTCATAAATTCAAAATTAAAATTAACCACAGCAGAACAAGGTTAAGGCAAACTTTCTTCACCAACAGGGTAGTAGAACACTGGAACCAGCTGCCAGAAAACATCGTCAGTAGCAGAACATTGAACATCTTTAAAAACAGCATAGACAATCATTATAAGAATAGAGGGCTTGTTTTTCAGTATTACAGGGAGGGCTGATTGGCAGATTTGGTGGGCAACTGGTTCAGTGTACAGAGTGCAACCAAGAAGGGACCTTGTGGCTCAGAGTTGCACTGATCTTTTATGTCTTTTATGTCTTTATGTCATAAATGCAAATGACTGTCATGCGATTGATGTCACTTTACATGTTACTCCCTATACATCTCGAAATCTACCGTTTGTCATTGTGTGCCTAAGCATTTCCATCCTTTATTCATGTATTTCACTCCTTTATTTGCGAAGCCGATTGTGCCGAGCCGCCCAACGGAGCAGTCGGGATGGGAGCCCGGTTCCGGTAACTGGAGCAGGTAATGACCTAATAAAGTGCTCCTATATAGGTGACCTGAAGTCAAATGGCGGATCTGACATCTGTATTGCATCATTAGTAATGTCCAAAACATCATTAATGCCAATTTTGGAGCATTTAATCACAACCACAGTGATCCATAACAATGACAAGCCAAGCCAAGCAAAACCAGAATATTTTGCTATTTTTACCTCATTTGACTTTGAAGATATTGACCTAAGGTCATGCACTTGGCACACAATAGAGTTCACTATCGTGCCCATCCACCCTGTGAATTTCGTTGCTCTAGCCTTCATAGGAGCTGAGATCTTAGGGGGGAATCCGTCCCCCCTCTCCAGGGCGCGTTATTTTCGGAGGCCCTCCAGGGCGCGTGTTAATAAACGACCATGACTTCATGTGCACATTCTCTCTTTGCGAAAAATGATCGGACCAGAAATATTCAGAAGAATGCGAAGCCAAAAGCAGAACTACACAATTAGAGTAACCCCTTCGCAACTGGAAAGGCACAAAGCAATTATTTCCCCAAAAATATTGGCAGGCACAAGCCATGTTTTTACATGGCATAAGCATTTTGAAGAAGACAAAGGACAAAGAAGCCAAATAATGGTGTTCGGTGGGAGGTGGGTTGGGGTGCACCTAGCAATGCCCTGGAACATTTCATGAGTGCACAAGCAGGATTTGTGAGTATATGTATGAACTTAAGCACTGAAGAGGCCTAATCCTTCTGAAAATGCCTCGTCTTTGGATAAGGACAGCTTTATTCCCAAAACAAAAACAAAACAACTGGAAGGACTCGTTCATCTCAGGGCTACATCTTCATCTGCGTTAAGAAAACCCTTATGACAATACTATTTCTAGGTACACCACTGGGTGCCTGTGCACCCACAGAGGGATGCAGACGTGCAAAATATAACTGATCGCAAAGTTGCCATGGCCGCCCACACTTTTCAACATCAAGCTGGATGTTTATGCGTCATTCTAGCCACTTATACTTATGTTTTGATACCAAAGTTTTTACCAATAAAATGCATTTAGTTTCAACAACCCTGAATTGAGCCTCATTTCTTATGATGGCCGGCACTACACAACAATTGGCAGTCAAACTTTCTGCTCTGTGAATTATCCGACCGTGGATTGGATTGGAGCTGAGGGGCGCGTCGACTACCAAGGTCATTTTTCGCCCATAATTACCCGTCTATACCCCATCACATAACCCACACTTAAGGCTGATCCCGACGAATAACTCCAATGGCAGTGGTGGCATTGATAAAAGTAGGTGGGTAATACCTGCCAAGTGTGCTATCTACCGTAAGCCTGACCAGCAACAATGATTCCATCCGGACAGCAACACAATGCTTTTTTGTAAAATCCTTCGTCAAATGAAGGAAGCCACGATTCTCCGCTGGCCTAATGAATGAAATCACCATTCCCGGACCGGTTGGACCCGAACAGCGCTTCTTGTATTTGATGGATACGGCGCTCTCCAGTTCCCACTCCGGCTAAGGCTTTTTGCACGACCACCAAGAAAGGCTGTAAATGTATAATCCACATCTTTTTCGTTTTCTTGAAGATTGGGACGCTCTGCAGCAATGCACGTTGCAATTTTTTTTTCATTCTGTATCAACCCTAATGAAGAAAAGTAAATGATACGAGATGAATGGTAGGACTGAAAATGGCCTAAATGGTTTGGCTTTAAAACGTTCTTCAAATCTGCTACGATTTTGCGACAAAATAAACCACCATATGACGAGAAATTGTAGCGTCTAGATTTCATGACTTGCATCGCTGCATGACACCATACAGTCGTGACAATAATAGTGTCCATGCTACTCCGACTAGTTTCTCACACCGTGTCATTCTAACACACAAGAAAATGAGGACAGGTTAATTGGCGACTACTGTGTTTCCGTGAACTCCTGTTGGCAGTTGGGAGACTGCTGACTGTCGTAACGACTTGAATCCAGCTAATGGGATGAAGCCAATGTTGCCGAAGGTAAAAGAGCAACTCGCCTATATTGCGTCGTTTTTGCAGCAATCGAACAAATGCCATTGACGGCTTCCACAGCCATCTTGACGGCCAAAGTGCGAAGCCAGTCGGTAGGTATTTAGAAGCCATCGTTGTTTTTCTTCTGTTTTCCTTCTTCTGGGATTTGGATCTCGAGGAGAGTGGCTGCTGCGGGAATGGTAATTGCTAGGTGCTGCTTTACTCCCATCTGCGATTCATCTATCATACCTGTTTTTTTCGTTCTGCCGATGTTATTGCGGCGAATATAACTGACTGATGTTGATGCCGGATTAGGATGGGTAACGGTTCAATCATGCTAGTCAGGGTGGAACTTCGCACACATCTGATGTTGCCAACGCTACATCAGTAATTTCTAAATTGAGCATTAGACCTACGGTGATGCATGAAGAGAATAGACTAAAATATTGGGTAGCCCATCCCACGACAAATCGACAAGAGCATTGAAATCGTGACATTGTGACACAGCATTACGTGACCTACTTTAACTTTCGGGACGGTCACAATGCGATTTCAAAAGGTGTAGAAATTAACTTTCTTCCGAGCAAAAAAAATGTTTTCCATGAAGCTCTACATAAAGTTTTGCGCTAGCTTATCGTGGCCTATTTAATGTGTTTATAACGGTATATTACTGAAATGCAGGCCTTTTGACGTTCATGGCACGTGGTGGGATAATAATGTTAGTCATCTGATCTTGAGTGCTGTGTTGCACAAGAGTTCCAACTCGTGAGATCAAGGGTTGAACAGAAATGGTAGAACGTCTCAGAATTGTTGTAGGTGGCCATTCCACGACAAATCGACAAGCAAATGAGCCAAAATAACATCCTACTCGGCACATGTCGATGAAAATATTTATTCCGGGTTAGTGTGTCCTATAATCTAGCTGTGTAATTTTTACAAAGTTCGGAGTAGCAGTTGATGAGTTATAGCCTCGGACATTCTGTGTATCACATATCCAGCACAAGGGGGCCCCCAGTTGTCCGCGAGGAGATTCTTATAAATAAATCACCCAGTCTTCACCAGGGCAGTCTACAGTTGTGCATCACGCAATCACGGTTTCCGGCCACATACAGGATATCAAATATTGGGACCGGAAGGCCGATAACGATTAGAACAGTTTGGGTTCCAGAAGCACGCGCACACCGACGCCAACTGGTGCCGCCAAGACCAATGATTCGACGAAGGGTAACAAGGTAAGAGCCGGTGCCAGGGTTTCAGGGTTCGCGCAAGATCCTATGATCCAAAGAAGTTCCCAGAACAAACGTTTCTGAACCATCTGGTTCCACAACCGTCGCACCGTGACACGGTCGCCGGTGAGACACATCCGGCTGATTGGTCCAACCATAAAGAGCTTACTTCACCTTCGCGTCCGACACCCCAGCAATTCCCCGCTCACAGGCAGCAGGTCAGCGAAAGTGAGCAGTGAGCACGGGCATCCAAGCACGGCGCCACCCCTGTATGTGCCCTCCCCATTCGCGCAATCGCATATTTTTATTTCGCGATGCAATATATGGTTAGCGAATAGTTTCTCGGCTATCAGGATGTGATTGTGGTGGTGGTGGTGGTGGATTGGGGCTTAGGGGCGCGTCGATATCCAGGGTCATTTTGCACCCATAACTGTAGTATACTCAATCTACGGTGCTACTATCATGGCTTATTAATTTTCACGGGTGGGAGTATATCACCCCTAGGCGAGCTTGTAAAAAGAAAAAATTTTCTTCCCCCCCTCAGTTTTTTCCCTATTTGCTTTTGTAAAGATGTGTTGGCTTTTAGCGGTCCTAAAATCTGGCGTCGTAGAGGTTCTAACATTGTACAGCCTACTAAAACATGGTACACAGTAAGCGATCACGTGGGCATTCCCCCCAACAATTTATTTTTTTTTTTTTTTTTAAAAATTATTTCTTTTTTTTAAAAAACTAATACCTTTTTTTTTTTTTTTTTTTTTTGGGGGGATTACTTCTCTCTTTTTTTTTTTTTTATTTTAAAATTTTAATACTTTTCTTTTTCGGGTTTTTTTCCTTTTTATTTTTTATTTTTTTATTTTAGGGGGTTGGGGGGTTTTGGGGGGGGGGGTAGAAGAAACACCCCCCCTTTTTTTTGGGGTTTTTTGGGGTTTTTTTTAAGCCTTTTTTTTCCCCGCGGGCCCAAATGGGTAAGAACCAAAAAAAAAAGAATTTTTCTGCCGATGTCACGTAGGGATTTCACGAGTTTCATGATCCTACGAACAAGCCGGTTATCCTGGTTAAAAGTTGTCAATGCGAGGAGACTGCTCAAGGAGTCTGTGAAAACCACGTGCTTTGTGGACCGGTCTTCCTGTATAAAATAGAGGGCTTGGAGAATCGCATACAATTCGGCGGTAAAAATCGATGCTTGCGTTGGTAAACAGAAAGATCTTACACTGTGTCGACTGACGTAGGCACACCCAACACCAAATACTGACTTTGAACCGTCTGTGTAGATTCGCGAGAAGTCGTGATATTCATGTATTTTTTTCCAAAGCCAGTATTCGGAGTTCCTCCGGGTATGTGCTTTCCTTGAGCACGATAGAGTCACATCAGTTTGCACTGGGACAGCGTGCCATGGGGGAGTGCTCGGCGTAGTAACACGTGCTAAACAGCGCGGCCTGATATTGCAGTCACGAAGGATCGAAGCTATGCGAAGAGAAAACGGTAATCCACCCTGATGGGCCCTGCGACATGTTCCTGATGTTCTCGAGAATATCCACTGATAGGCTGGGTGATTCCGGTTTTGAGCAATATTGCACGCGTATCTCGCGCCCAATAACTTACGGCGCAACGCAAGAGGTGGTTCGTCTACTTCTGCCATTACACTTTAGTTAGTTAGTTATTGGGGTTTAGGGGCGCATCGACTGCAGAGGTCATGCAGCGCCCTGCCATTACACTTTGAGCCGGTGAAATGCGAAAGGCTCCAGTAGCGATGCGAAGAGCTGAATTATGGATGACATCAAGACAACGCTTGGAGGTGGCACACGCTCCGTCATAAATAAAACATCCATAGTCAAGTTTAGAGCGAACGAGAGATCGATACATAAGAAGTAAGACATGTCTGTCTGCCCCATACGACCACCTGGAGACGGTTTTCATAACTTGAAGTCTTCTTGCGCATTTCTGCGCAAGATCGTTGATATGGGTTCTATATGTAAGTCGACGGTCAATCCACACACCTAAAAACTTTGCAGCCGGTTTGAAAGAAATGCGGTTCCCATTCATCATAATCGCCGGATCCGTGCAAGAACGTTTGCGGCAGAAGTGAACAGCAACGGTTTTAGATGTTGACATGGCGAAGCCCGTTTCGTCACACCAATTCTGCACCTTCCGGACAGTCAGTTGGAGTTGTCTCTCTACCGCGCGTACAGTACGCGAAGAACACCAAACGGCAAAATCATCCACGAATAGTGCTTATCCTATGGAAGCTGGTAGTGAGGAGCCCACGTCGTTGATGGCAATGGCGAACAGTGCGACACTCAACACACTTCCCTGCGGAACTCTGTCCACTTGCTGGAATGTGCCAGAGAGGAAACCTCCTACCCTGACACGAAAAGTTCTGGCAGCTAAAAAAATCGTCAAGAAAAACCCCATAGGACCTCTGATGCCCATGAAGTGCAACTTCATGACAATACCATGTCGCCACGCAGTATCGAATGCTCCGTCAATATCGAAAAATATCGCAGCTGTGTGGCATTTCTTCCTCAAACTAGAGCGCACAACAGAGTCGAGTGTCAAAGCATGGTCAAAAGTGCTGCCATGTTTTCGAAAACCACTCTGTATCACAGACAGGAGATTGTTACGTTCTGGAAACCACGATTGATTGATTGATTGATTATTTGGGTTTAAGGGCGCGTTTTAGAAACCACATTAATCGGACATTCACCATTTTTTCGAATAGCTTACATAAGGAACAAGTGAGCGAGATTGGGCGATAATGCAATGGGTCTATACCGGTTTTATTTGGCTTGCGTATGGGCACCACTATTGCTTCCCGCCAGGAAGGCGGAAATGTGCCCCTTGTCCATATGTCATTTAGCGCATTCAGGAGAATATCTAAGGCTGTTTGTGGTAGATGCTTAATAATATCATTATGTAATGTATCCGGACCCTCTGCAACGCTCAGAGTGCTGATTGCTGCAGTCAGTTCTGAAATAGAAAATGGAATGTTGTATTCGAGGTGATCTGTGGTTAAAAAGTCAAGGGGCGTGCTTCGCATTGAGCCTTGCAGGTCGAGAAACGGACACTAATACTATTTTTCGAGCGTGCTGACAACGCTCGTCCCATCTCGTCCGCTACTTCTTCCGGGCCAACGATATCCCGGCCGGCAACGTGTAGAGTGGGAAGTGGGTGTGGAGTATACTTCCCGGAAAAGCGCTTAATGCGGGACCATACAGATGACAGTGAGGTGGATCGATTAAATGTGCTCACGTAAGCTTTCCATGAGTCTCGTTTCGCTTCAGTGATAGTACGCCTAGCGAATGCCCGTGCTTTGCGGAAAGCTATTAAATTCGCCGTACAACTATTTCTATTAAAGGTGCGAAAAACCTTCCTGGCACGCAACGCCTCTCGGCACTTTTCCGACCACCACGGAACGGGTACTCGAACTGAAGTTCCTGAAGAACGAGGGATGAGCCGCTGAGCGCTCTGCACAGTTGCCGTCGTGAACGTCTCCACCGAAACACCGGGTTCACTGGAGTAGCCTCCGAGTCTACTCTCATGATTTGTTTGGAACGTATCCCAATCGGCCCGGTTAAATATCCACTTGGAAGGCCGTCGGCTTACGAAAACACGGTTAATAAAACGAGACCAAACAGGGAAATGGTCACTGTTATGTGGATCATCGTCCACGGACCATTATAAAAAGGATGCAAGTTCTGGACTGCAGAGGGTAAGATCCAGCACGGGGGTCTGCCCAGTTGGCAATGTAAAATGGGTGGCTTTCCCGTGTTAAGTATACATAGTGGAAAATCTCGAACAAAACATTCGGCTGCACGTCCACGGCTCGTCGTGGCGGCTGAGCCCCAAAGAGGGTGGTGGGCGTTAAAATTGCCGCACACCATTACCGGTGGAGTGAGCTGCTCCACCATCTGGGACAGCTCAGAAAGTGGGAACATCTCGCCCGGCGGGAGATATATGCTACATATGGTAACGGCGTGGCGATTTATTTTCATACGGGCAGCGATACACTGTCTATTAGGGTGTGTCGCCTGAAAGGTTTTTCTTATGCTTAGTGAAATTATCGTGCAGATCACCTTAAAAAAACCTGTGGTCAAAACCAAATCGAAATCAAACAATAAACAAAATATGCGACAGGCCGATAAAGAAACAAATTTGCCGGGCGCCCGGCGTTGAAGTCTCCAGTGATGGCGCTCCGTTGCGATTGGCATCTAACACCACGCGTCGGCCGCCGTCGGAGCGCCGCCGCGGCGCTGTGACGAAAAAGGCAGTAGTCGGTGCTGTGGATGACTTATGAATGGATTCTGGTAATTCAAAAACAGATCAGGGGAGCCGGGATATATCTGATTGTAAAGATTAAACTTCACCGAAGGACTGATCGCTCCACTTTCCTTTGTCTGTGCTCCACCTTTCACAGTGCTATGAATCATCATTCGAATAAATTGCGTACGCACTAACGACACAAAATAGCCTCGCATGCCATACATCCCTGTTTTATTAGTCAATCCAAGTCTCCTGTTCCTTTTCGTTACTCAAGTTTCAAGGGAAACTGGGATTATCAGCAGTAGGGACAACCTATTAACGACGGCGACACGAGCCGTGCTGATATCTGATATCGATGTGCTGAAATGTGATATCGCGATATCGCGAAAATGTGCTGATATCGATAGCTGTAAATGTGCGATGGCCGACAAAGTGCCACGAATGGAGTTTCCCTTTGTCCAAGACCAGAGAGGACCTCGCCAAATGCAAATCGGCACCGCAGATATCCGTGAAACCACTCGTCGACGCGCCATGGACGAAAGAAGGCGTCTGACCGCCGAGAGAGTCACATCACCACAACCGGGACCTTCTGGAATGGCCCAGCTAGATTCTATTCAGACCAAGATTCCGCCACAGATTCATCATCGCTCACATCTGTAGTCAATGAGTCAGAGTATATGGTGAACAGTAACACAGACGAACTGCTAAATACGGCTCTAGCAGCAGATCGGTACGGAGTGTCTAATCGTGCGTGTGCTGCGATCATAAACGGTTTCCAAGTTGACATTGGTCGGATCACTTCTGACGATATGGACTGCATAGTGGATAGCAAAAAAGTATGGCGAGCAAGGGATCGGATTAGAAGAGAGGTAGTAGCCCAGAGCCATGAGGATCATGCAGGTCGTGTATCTGGTCTCTACTTCGACGGTAGAAAAGACGACACGCTTATGACAGCCAGTTCAAAGAAGATGGAAGAGCACATTGTGGTTGTATCCGAGCCAGACAGTGCATATTTAGGACATTTTACCCCACAGACTGGGAAAGCGGAGGACATTTTTCAGGACCTGAACGCCGTGGCATATGAGTTTGGTGCGGATGTTTCTGTGCTTGGCTGTGACGGCACGAGAGTTAATACTGGCCAAAAAGGTGGTGTTATCCGTTTGTTTGAGCTCGGACAAAAACGCCCCGTCCACTGGTTTGTGTGCCAACTTCATGCAAATGAACTTAATCTTCGTGCAGTATTTGTCCAGTTAGATGGAGTCACAACAGGACCTAAGTCGTTTAGTGGGCTGATTGGCCGGGCTGCTGCAGGCGCAGTAGAAACCTTGCCAGTGGTCGATTTTGAGCCAATCGATGGCGGAAATGTTTCAGAAATGACGCAGGAGATTCTCAGTGACCTAAGTTCAGACCAGGCTATTATGTACAGTCTGGCGCGTAGTGTCCAGTATCTCAGATAGAACTGCGAAAATGAAGATCGGTCCACTAAACCACTCCAGGTGGCTGACTCTGGCGGCGCGAATTCATCGGCATTATACGCCGATAGATCTACTGATTGAAAATGGAACGAACAAGCGACGTAAAGTGAACCTTTCTTTCATGCGTCAGATATCCAGGCAACTTATTAAGCGACTGGTGCTTATCAAAAGCCTTTTACCCCACTAAACACTTTCATTGAGTTTTATTAATGAGCTTCATCACCAGAATCCATTCGTCAGTCATCCACAGGACCGACTGCCGCCTTTTTCGTCACAGCGCCGCGGCGGCGCTCCGACGGTGGCCGGACGCGTGGTGTTAGATGCCAATCGCAACTGAGCGCCATCACTGGAGACTTCAACGCCGGGCGCCCGGCAAATTTGTTTCTTTATCGGCCTGTCGCATATTTTGTTTATTGTTTGATTTCGATTTGGTTTCGACCACAGGTTTTTTTTAGGTGATCTGCACGATAATTTCACTAAGCAAAGTGCAATTTCCAAAAAAAGGTCCTTCGTGACACACCCTACTGTATATTTGAAGATGTCGATACTTGCTGGAAGGGAACAGAGTTGTGCACAGCAATAAGTACTCCTCCATGTGCTACAGTGTGAGGAGTAACATCCCTACGTAACACAGAGTAGTTGTTCAAGTGAAAACGTGCATCAGGGGGAAGCTTAGTCTCTTGGAGACATACGACTAATGGTGCTCGCAAATGTAAAATGGTTCGGAGATCGCTGAGGCTGGTTCTCAACCCTCTACAATTCCATTGGAGAATACAACTCATACGTCAGATATATAAGGATGAAAGTTGCGAACTAAAAACGGGGAAAACGAGAGGGTTAGGTTTCCCTGTGCCGGCCCTCAAATCCGGAGGTAACCCGTGAGCTTCGGGCTGACTCGGCCCAAGGGACTGAGTCCTCTGGCGGGAACGTGGTGACCCCTCCCCCGGTGGAAAGCTAGATGGTGGGAGACCTCGCTTCTGAGGCACCAGCCGGGGAGGGGGTGGAGGAGGACCCATTTGATTGATGGACGGAGCCGGTCCCTCTATTCGCCGTCGTGGCGATGGGGTTGCCGGCCTTCGTGGTGCAGCCGCCTCGGCTCCCTGGCGGCTCTTCTCGCGGTCCCTTTCCATTTCAGCGAGCCGCGCTCGTTTCGCCTCGCGGGCGCGTCTCTCAGCCTCCTGGTAGTGCAGATTAATATCTGGAATTTTTACTGGTCGTTGGTTGTGTCGGGGCGGCGATGCAGGTGCCGACGTGGAACACGAGGGTGGGGGAGAGGCCTGAATCACGGGAAGGGGAGAAGGGTCAGGTAGGGAGGAGGTGGAGAGGCTGGGTTTGGATGCGGTAGTGGTGCGTGCGGGAAGCGAGGGTGGATTGGAGGGCGGATGGGAAATGGAGGGTGGAGATTTCGAGGGAGATGGAGAGGGGGCTGGGACCGGGCGGAGAGGACCGAGGAGGCCTCTTTGAACGATGGACCAGCGTCCACGCACCATCCTCGGGTGTTGGTCGGGAGAGGGTCTCTGATGGTCGGACGGCAGTACTTGTGGACGGTGGAACCTCTGTCGTATCAGTATGGAATTGGCTTCGCTGGCCTTGGTTCATTTGCGCCGCAGGAGGCACTCCAAAGGAGCGAAGAAGGGCAGTTAATTGTGCGACCAACTCAAATGCTCTGTAGGGCTGTGTGTGCTGTGAAGAATACATGCTACTTTTAACTTTGGATGCGTAAGATATTCTTGGATGGGTCTGTTCATAATGATCTCTTGCTTCGCGAAACGATATTTTTTCCGTGTGTTTGATGTAAATTATATCTTTCTCTCTGATGTAAGTCGGGCAGGTTCGGTCGAAAGAAGTGTGTGGGTCCTGATCTGCGCTACAATTCGCACAAAAGGGTGTCTCCGAGGTGCAATTTTCGCCAGTGTGTTCGTACGAGGCACAGATGGCACATGCAGGGCGATTTCGGCAGAATTTGTTGGTATGGCCGAACTTTTGGCACTTGAAATATCTCATGGGATTCGGTAAAAACACACGGACTTTTACGCGGACGTAACCTACACGAATTTCAGGCGGAATATCTGTTGTACCCAATGCTAATATTACGTTGTTTGTTGTAACCAATTCATCGCTTCTCCTCACCCTCATCTTCCTCGCCTCAGTCACCCCAAACTCCGATAAGCCGTCTACGATTTCTTCCTCAGGAACGTCCCTTAGGTCAAAGCAGTTTATAAGGCCACGTGCAGTATTTTTTGTCTTGTGCGGTGCTATGGTTATGGGGATATTCTCGTCTACTTTATTCTGATTCTTCCGGACACTGTATGTAAACTCGGATAGTTTTAATGCGCTCTCTGCTGGTTGGATGGTTATTTGAGTTTTAGGGCGCATCGACCAGGTGTGGTCATTTAGCGCCCATAACTAATGGTTTGCTGCTTGCTAAAAATAATCAAGCCTTCCGAAGTATACATGTACACAGTTTCACACACCTGAGTCGCATCCTTAGGTTGGTTGGTTATTTGGGCTTAGGGGCGCATCGACTGCTTCGGTCATACAGCGCCCAGAGTCGCATCCTTAAGTATACATAAACGACAAAGGCACATTACAGTGCTGGCAGATGACATGGAGCTTGATGTCAGAGATATATTCAAATAGTTTGCTCCCCGTGTGGATAAAACGCGAATCATCCCCTAAAATGTCAGTAAGAGTAAGCGAGTCTACGCGTCCTCCAAAATGCCGTCTTCGCTGCACTCCAAAGCGGGGACAGCAGGACATGACTCACTGTGAGGGGTACATCGCACCGGTCGCATATCGGTCTGGGCTCATTTGTCAGCAAATGAATATGGGTGACGTATGTGTGCCCTATACTCAGCCTAGACAGTACTATTTCTTGCCTGCGGGATTTTCTCACTGATGATTTCCATAACACTAGGCGACTTTTCAATGTTTTGAGCTTGTTATTATCAACGGAGTTCCATGCTTTCTGCCACTTGAGTTCAAAGAATGCATTGATAACCTGGTTGAGATTTGTGGCAGTGAGGGGAAGTATGTGGGTGGAAGGCTTACCGGCTGCCCTCTTTGCTGCCGCATCAGCAATGTCGTTTCCAGTGATGCCCACATGGCTAGGGATCCAGCACAACGTGACGCTCTTTTCACACTGGCTGAGAGTATTAAGACGAATTGCAATGTCCTGTAAAAGGGGATCACGCGGATAGAACGATTTCAGAGCCAAGAGACTGCTTAACGAGTCTGATACGATAACATGAGCACTTTCATGCACCACTTCAATGAAGCATAACGCTTTTTGAATGGCCATCAATTCTGCGGTATACACGGATGCGTGATCAGGCAGTGTAAATGTCCTCATGTTGGAGCCACTCACGAAAGCACAGCCCACACCACTTGCTGTCCTTGAACCGTCGGTATAAGTAAAAACACACTCACGATACGTTTCCAGGTGCTCTAGGGCTTTCATGCGAAAGAGTTCTGTTATGACATTTGCTTTGCGAGTGTTCGCCAAGTGAATGTTTACCATAGGAGGGATTAGTTCCCAAGGGGGAGTCGATATTAACTCCACCCGCCTGGTGCTGTGCAGGCTAATGCTGCTCTACTGCAGCAACTCCTGCACGCGGAAACAAAATGGGTGCAAGCCCGTGCCTCGTCCATGCTGGAATATCTCCTGCACGCGAGAGGAAAACAAAGCCTCATAAGCGGGGTGTGTGGGGAATTGTTTTAACCTACAAGCGTAGCGCAGTCCTAGTTTGGCTCTTCTCATTGATAATGGCGGCTCATGAGCTTCCACCAAGAGGCTGGCAGTTGGCGAAGTACGGAATGCTCCCGTTGCGATTCTTACTGCTGCATGGTGGATGGTGTCCAGAATGCGTTTGTTCGAGGTGCTGGCCGAGTCGTAGACAAAGCAGCAGTAATCAAGTTTTGATCGTATCGGTGATCGGTATAGCCGTAGAAGGGTAGCTTTGTCCGATCCGTATGTAGTCCTAGAGAGGCATTTCATGAGATTTAAGGATCTGCTGCACGATTCGCGCAGTTTGTAGGTGGTATTTATACGTAATTCGATTATCGAAGAGGACACCCAGGAATCTTGCTGTTGTTCGGAAAGGTATTTCCTGTCCGTAAAGTTGGATTTTTGGATCGTAACAGCTTCGACGACGGCAAAAGTGCATACCTACCGTCTTTGTCTTGGAGAAACTGAAACCATTTACAACGCTCCACCTTTCCAGTTTCGAAACAGCAATCTGCAGCTGTCTCGACAGGGATGATGCACGTGATGCTGAGGATCAAATTCCTACGTCATCGACGAACAGAGATTTACCAATTCCGCATGGCGGGCCATCTCCAATGTCGTTTATCATGACTGCGAACAGTGCAACGCTCAAAATATTTCCCTGAGGAACACCGTTCACCTGAGTAAAGTATCGGACAGGACATCACCAACCCATACACGAAACGTCCTATCGGCCAGAAATCTTCAAAAAGGTGCCCATATGGCCGCGAACGCCGGCATTCCAGAGTTTCAAAAGTATACCGTGCCTCCATGTAGGCACCCGCAATGTCGAAGAAGATCGCACCTACGTGACGCTTTTGTTTAAAGCTGACTCGGATTTCCGTATCCAGTCTTAACACATGGTCAATTGTGGAGCGATATTTTCTAAAACCATTGTGCATTCCTAAAAAAGTTTCGCTCCTCCAAAACCCATGTAAGACGTATGTTCACAAGTCTCTCCATCAATTTACATAGACATGAGGTGAGCGAAAGAGGTCGGTAATGAAATGGCTCAAAATCGCTCTAGTCCGTTTTCAACAACGGGACTACGGTAGCTTCTCTCCAAGCGGGAGGAAACTCACCTCCATTCCAAACATCATTAAAAGTCCTGAGGAGTATTTCAAGCGCGTTTGCGGGCAGGTGACGAAGCATCTCGTTGTGAACATTGTCTGGTCCTTCGGACATACAGCGTAAGGAATGAGTTGCTGAAATCAGCTCAGTAATCGTAAAGAGCAAGTTGTACGAGTACTGGTCCGAGGTTTCAAAATCACGCAGTGGGATTGGTGCCGCCTAAAGCTGGAGCTACTGTTTCGATTCATGCTGCGTTCTGCAAGGGCGCCAGCGATTGCATTTGCAACTTGGAATGGTTCAATTACGACACGGCCGTCAACGTGTAGAGTCGGCAGTGGAGGTGACCGAAATTTCCCCGAGATACGTTTTATTTGAGACCACACTTGCGATGATGGCACAAAGCGATTTAGATTGCTGACGTAAGCCTTCCATGACGCCCTCTTTGCCTCCCGGATCGAGCGACGTGCTGCTGCCCTCGCTTTCCGAAAAGCTAATAGGTGTTTTGTGCCATTTGTGCTATTTCGGCTAAATTGTTTCAGGGCTCGGCGCCGCTTCCTAATCGCTGCTCTGCACTCCTCAGTCCACCACGGGACGGGTGCACGTCGAGGAGAGCCAGTAGTGCGTGGTATGCACTCGAAAGCGCACTGCAAAAGTATGGAGGTAAATGTTTGCACTGACATTGCACAAGGAGCGTCGTATTCACTAAAGCATGCTTGTAGTCGATCTGTAAAAGCCGACAACTCAATTCTTCGAAAATTCCACCGCTGTGGCCTGGACCCCAGAACCGCTCCTTCTAGGAATTCTAGCCAAACGGGGAAATGGTCGCTGCCGTGGAGATCTTGGTCAGCAAACCAGTCGAAGTATTTTGCTATTTGCGGGCTGATGATACTTAGGTCTAGCGCGTAAGTATTACCAGACGGTAGTGATAAGTAGGTTTGTTCACCAGTGTTCAAGATACATAGGGATTCCTCTAACATGAAAGTTTTCAGGCTTCAGTATGATGATAGTGATGAAATGAAAATAGTAGTAAGCGTATTACCAGACGGTAGTGATAAGTAGGTTTGTTCACCAGTGTTCAAGATACATAGGGATTCCTCTAACATGAAAGTTTTCAGGCTTCGCCAGCGTACATTGGTATCTGCACATCCCCATACAGTGTGGTGGGCGTTAAAATCACCCAGAAGCAGAATTGGTGGAGGGAGCTCGGCTAGCAGTCGTCGGAGTGCTGCAGAGGGCAACGCGTATCCAGGAGGGAGATACATGGAGCAAATACTGATTGAGATATGACCGAATACTACTTTTGCGGTTACTGCCTGGAGTGACGTACTCAGAGCGAGAGGTTGTGCACCGCCAGCAGAACACCTCCATGTGCAACAGTATTACTGTTGCAGTCCTTGCGAAAAACCTGGTAGTTACTTACAAATAGCAGGTTGTCGGGTGACAGCTTCGTCTCTTGTATACAAGCGACTGGGTTCCTGCCATGTAGTAAAATCTGTAACTCCTGGAGACTGGTCCTGATGCCTCTACAGTTCCATTGTAAAACAAAAGATATGTTGACTAGTGATTAAACTAGTACGGACTAGTAGACTAGACTAGACTCGTACGGTCTAAGAGTCAGTACGACCGGGCGCAGAATCGAGGCGACCAATCGGCCCTGGACCAAGAGAGTGGGTTCTCGAACGAGAACGTGGTGACGCTTCTCCCTCCGACGGGGAGCTGGCCCAAGGCGATACACGTTTTTGGGGAGCGTTCACGCGCGGAGGAGGAGGGCGCATCTTGCGCGGGCTACTGCCGACAGCCAAAGACCCGGACGGGCCTTCCACCGGCCGTCGCGGCGCCGGAATGCCTGAGCTCGAAGGAACCGGCTTGTCGACTCCTTGGCGGCTTGCTTCCCTGGCTCTCTCCATTTCCGCTAGTCGTATTCTCTTCGCCTCACGGGCGCGTCTCTCGGACTCCTGCCTCTGGAGGCTCGCGTCCGGTATCGGTATTGTCCTAGTAGTGTTTGCGGCCAGCAACGTTGGTGCAGAGGTCGTGTTTCTCGGCAAGTTAGACGGAGGTGGAGGGGACCTTGAGCGGGAGGTGGTTGGAATGGATGACATGGGGGCACTAGAGACTGGGGGCGAGGGGAAGTTGGACTTTGCTGGGGGGGGGGGCGGGACTTTGCTGGTTTCTTAGCATTTTGTACCAATGTCCACTCATCCTTCGAGGCGACACATTCGGCCGTTGCCTGCACCACCTCTGATGTCACGGAGGCAATATCATCCCTGGGCGGGGTGTCCGGGCGTCTCACTTTATCTGGTGAACGAAACTGGCCAGCGGTCTAACTTCCTGTGTCTGTCGCTGGTATGCAGATGATGCCAAATGTGTTGAGTAGGGCACTGAGCTTCGCAAGTAACTGGGTGGAGTTTGTATGTTGTCTTATTGTGGTGCACCTGGGAATATCTCTCACTGCCGCTGCATATGAGAGTTTTGGGTGAGTTTCGTCATACGCCTCCCCGGCTTGACGAAAAGAAAGTTGCCTGGTGCTCTTGATGTATAGGATTTATTTTTCTCTAACATATGCTGGACAAGTACGATCGTATGAGGGATGTGGTAACTGACTATTATCACAGTTAACACACCTCGTGTCTTTGGAGCTACAATTGTCGCCAGTATGCTCTGGCGAACCGCATTTCCCACACGCTGAGCGACCTCTACAGTGCTGTGTGGTGTGGCCGTATCGCTGGCATCGGTAACAGCGCATGAGGTTGGGGACAAACATTCTCACTTTAACTCGTACGTAGCCAACAGATACGGTAGTTGGCAAATCAGTGGAGTTAAAATTTAAAATGATGCTATTTGTTGGTGTCAAAATGCTACCACGACGTGCCTTTACCCTGTGTGCCTCTACTACACCGAACTCAGACAGACCATTCACTATTTCCTCTTCTGATACACCCCTTAGGTCATAACAGCTAATAACTCCCTTTTTTTTATTATTTGGGCTTAAGGGCGCGTGGACTACTAAGGTCATTTTGCCTAATAACTCCCTTCGATTGGCTTTTGGTCCTGTGTGGTTGCACCGCGATCGAAATAGTAATTTCGTGTCGCCCACTCTGGTCTCTAATGACATACTTAAACTCGGTAATCCCTCGAGCATTCTTGGCCTCCTCCACGTTCCGGAAACTCAACTTCCAATCCTCCATCACGCAAAGGTTCGCATCGTACAATATCTCCCAATACGTCACAGCCGCGTTTTCGTTGGAAAGGTGACAGTGATGAGAGCGTCTTCCCAGGTTCCTTCGAGGTGAAGACCAGAACTCGAGGAGATCGTGGCCTCGATACCGGGGTGTCAAGCCGGACATTTGGCTGGTTCTGGGGGTTCCGACCATGTGTTGTTGATGTGGTACGGGATGTGGGAGGCTCAAGACGGTATGCCTCCGCGGGTGTCGGGTCGGTGTCCCGACCACCTCTAGGGTAGCCAGGGATTGGGTCCCTGATCAGGGACCCAGGGGGAGATTGAGTGTTAGAAGAATCCATGGAGTTTGCCTGATTTCTGCCCTGCGAACGTTCCACCACTCTGGGGCCCAACTGGGGGGACGCCTGTGTCCGGAAGGCGGGAGGACGCCAAACGTTCGCGGGGCTATACGGGGCAGGCGACGCCATCACCCGGCCGGGAGAGAGAGACTCACCACCCCGGCCGGGAGCCAGCGCCGCCCACCCCTTGACCCCGGCCGGCCGGTCCGGCAGGCACTAGGCCGAAACCCAGGCCCCCAGCCCGAGGCGACCTGCCACTTCGCGTGAGGCCCCACGGGCCTGCCCGCCCCTCCGGGATATCGCGACCAAAGAGGTGTGTTGGTCCCCCGTCACAACTAGCACCGTGCGACGGGGGACATCAACCTCCAGGACTCCGTTAACCCCGGGGGGCGGGCCGAAGGGGCGCGGATACCTCGATAAAACTGAGCTGGTGGGCAGGACCGGGGAAGTCGCCCTGCCTGCTCATAGTAGGGATAGTTGGTGTTGCAGGGCCAGAAGAAGGACATGGATGTTGGAATGAGATTGGGATTGGACTGGGAACGTATGGATGGAAGGGCGAGTGAGGCACTCTTGGTCTCACCCCTCGCCGGTACGATGGTCGCCGGGTCTTTGGGGCACTCAATCCCCACCACCACGGAAAGGTGGTACCTCGTCGGGGGGTCAGGATGTGATTGTCATGTTGTGAAAGCTTCTCTCTCCTTGTAATCAACCGTGAGGTATAACTCATAAATCATAAACTTACAGAATTTGGAGACGTTTTGTCATTTCATGTGAACCTCTGACCTCACCGGTTTGCATATTGCATGCAAATACTTCTGCAACACAACACTCAAGATCAGATAGCCAAAATCAGATAGTCAGATAGCCAAATATTCTCATCTCAACACGTGCCTCGAGCGTCAGGTTTGTATTTCATTAATATGCCATTCTAAACACATTACAACAGGCCACTATAAGCTAGTGCAATACAACCATGCATGCCTAACTTAGAGCGGACATGTAGGTTTTTTGGGGTGAACCCCTAGTTTTTTTCCTTCGAAAGATAAAGCATCGAACTATATTTCCGCATTTTTCAGATCGCATTGTGACTATCCCGAAAGTTAAAGTAGGTCAAGTGACCTTAGGGTCACGATGTCACGATTTGAAATAACCCGTAAACGAAAATTCCTAAATAACCAAAAGATGCAGTAGATTATTGTGAGTTTACAGATATATACTTTTGCACAAATCTGATCGTTTTTCATGGAGATGAATAACCCAGACACCCTTGTTGCACCCTTGAGTTGCATACCTCAGAAGACACCCTTGCTAGGTGACATCTAAAAAATGTCCGAGGGTATAATTCCTTAACCGTGGACCTGATCTTTCTAAGAATGCCACAACTGGATTCGGTACAACAGAAAACCCTACATAATTATGTCTATCCAAATATAAAATATTGGGTATTATTTTGGCCCATTCATTTGTGGATTTGTCGTGACCAGGTTGCAACATTAGCTTTTGTAGTCCCCATGTGTGATGTTTTGTTTTCAAATCCAACCATACCATGGGCATATTGTTCATGAAGACTGGGTTGGAAACTATTAAATTTGCATACGGGATATTGGTGTATTGGTAATTCCTGAGGTGAAAGGCATGCTTTTGTTCTCTTTTCTCTTTCTACATCTTCATCTTTTCTCTTGTTCTCTTTGTGAACCGGCATCAGGAGGCATACCTAGGCTCCATGTTACCAAAGATCTGTAGCATGTGCTTCCTGAATGTAAAAGTAAGACATTTTATTACTTAGTCTTGGTAAAACGTGTGATATTATGCTTATTTATCCTTATGCTATTTGCTTGCACCTAATCTATGCTTATCAGACATACACTTAATAATTGCATGAACTCATACACTGCAAATTCAAGACTGAGAAATGAAAATCCAACACTGGGGGTGAGGTCCAACTATGGTGGGTTAGTGACGGACCGGTCGGTGTATGTGTGACGCGCGTCAAACAGAACTGGTCCACTCGCTACCTGGCAGACTTCGGCCTGGAAGACCGCTCTTGGTATGCCCTGCTGAGTTCATCACTCAGCGATACGGCTGCTCTGTGCGTGCCTGTAATCCACGGCAAGTCACAGCGTGCCTTTAGCAGCGCATGTCGCAGTCAGGATAGACCTGGTCGGGCACACGTGAGCCAGCCGGCACCGCCCCTGTGCCGGCCGGAGGCACTGGCAGACACTGGCATGAGTGAAGGAGCCCGCCGCACCACCCGTGTGGCGGGGACCTGGTCACATCGCTGACCATCGCTGGGAGATGTGTGAGCTACCGTCTCACGGCGGCCCCTCGCCCACAGTGTAAGCTCGCGGACTCACTGCGCTGGCCCCTGTCGCGTACCGATCGGTGCGTCCGGTAGTTGGTGTACTTCCTTATTGTTGGGCGCCCCGTCCGGCAGTTGGTATGCTTGCTTATTGTTGGGCGCCACGTCCGGTAGTTGGTGTACTTGCTTATTGTTGGGCGCCACGTCCGGTAGTTGGTGTACTTGCTTATTGTTGGGCGCCCCGTCGGGCCAGCGCGGCAAGTCCGTGAGCCGGTGCAGCGCATGTACTTATGCTTAATGCATCGCTGTGCCGTGTTGTCGCATTGTCTTTGCGTACGTGAACCAAATGACGACGATGACGGATGTCAGATGACGATAATGCTGATGATGGATGATGGTGGACGATGATGATGGATGACGACGACGGATGATGGCAGCTGATGACGGATGACGATGCCAATGCTTAGGCGGAACATTAGGCAGGTGTGCGCGTTGCTCATAGGGGATCGCCGCCAAGGAGGGAAACACCGCCAATAAAGGAAGCGACGCCAATAGTGGATATCCATGGCTGACATGGAAAAGGATTGCAGAAATCATCGCATGAAAAATACAATTAAAGTGCCAATCGAACCCTGCTTAAACGGACTTAATTCCTGCTTCAAGCCTCCAAAAAGGATAAAAACCAACGATTGCAAATATTGGAATCGAATTCATGATCGTCCTGTCATGTATCGGGCAGTTCGTGGTAAGGATCCATAAGATACAGATAGCATGCGTGAAAGAACAAGATCGGCTGGGGTCACGCAACTGGTTGCATGCTTTTCGTCACGTCGAAGACAAACGGGAGCACGATAGACTATTACGCCCAATTTCCATCCGGGATGCACAAGTCAATGGAAGGGCACGACAGCACTACAGCTGATCCATACAGAAGCGACGGCGTTCACCCAATGGCATTAGCACGCCATTCTGCCGTAAATAGCAATGGCCGGGTTGGTGCATTGACGGCACGTCACACTCGATCGAAATTATGTCGTTGAACTGAAACTAACGAACCGTCAGAGCCAGGGTTCACGCAACAAGCTAAGCTTGCCAATATAACTCTTGTCCATAAAGCCATCCCAACAAACGTTCGGACGAAACTCCACAAAAACATAGCAATGGTAGTAATTCTGCCGTAACTCGAACATTCGCAGGCCATTCGGTTGTGGCTGCAACATAAGCCCAGGTGGCCACATGTCAGTGCAGTACCGGGAAGCTACAGTGCATCGGGGAGACACTTACTCCGTACCCGGAAACCACAGTATACAGGAGACATCACCGTGCCGGGGAAACCAAGATACACCGGACAACCGCTGTCGTACTGGAAAACCACGGTATACTGAAGACATCACCGCCGCACTGGGGAAACTAAGGTACACAGGAGAACTACCGCCGGGCTGGGAAACCACGATATAATGAAGATCCCTCCGTATCGAGGAACCCAAGGGTACACCGGAGATAATATCGCCGCCACAGTACCTACCTGGTCCCGTCCGCAACTCGAATATAAGCTCGCCAGGATCGGCACAGTTAATGTTTTGGGGCGGGTGAGGGCGGGGGCACGGCATTTCAAAGCTTTATAGCATGGGAAGAGAAGAGAACGCAACATACATAGCATTGATCGAGAAGCAGACAGCCCAGTGAAACTGTGTACGGAGGAGATACTGCTCAGGCAGAGGAGAGAAGAGGAGATGCCATGGAGGAATAGAAGAGCAATGGCACATTGACCGAACGTTGATTGTTCCCTGTTTCACAAACAATAAGCGGGAGAGAGATGATCCTACCAAAAAGATAGCAAGCATACAGAATCAATGTGGGACGAGTGCCCTACAGAATAGGGAAAAAAAACGGGTTAGTTATGAATCCCGGCGGCAGCTGAAACCATGGTCGGATCTGTGCTGTATGTACTGTAAAGTGCCCCGTGACTAATTGTAGTACACATGTCTTTTACAGACGAATTTTTCAGGTATGTTTCACCGCAGCGGGTTGATCGGATGCGCCGGGAGCTAGAACATGTTAATTCAAGCCCAATTAGACCAGCAAGATGTACTTTCTGCCGTACTGGAGGGTAGAGAGGGCCAAACTCAGAGTACATATCGCGCCAACAGCAGCGGTCCAAGCAGCTGTGTTCACACTGGACCTCGGTTAGACCTCAGGTGTAAGCAAATGCTTCTATTGTTTTCTCTCAAAGATGCAAACCAGATTAAAATGGTACATACAAAATTTTAATGCATTTATCTAATACAGCATTCGTTATGTGCGCTGCCCGACAATCCGGAGGTGAAGGGAATCTGAAGCTGCATCTTGTATACGGTGAACATCTAGGATCCAATTGATATACAAATTCTTCATTATCAATCAAGTCAGTCCTTGCATGGAACGGTGATCACAAATCCGTTCGAGATTGTACCATTGCTCAGCAGAATTTCCAAATGTCGACAGCATTCACCACAGGGATAACAAGAGTATGCGTGACCGACTACACACACGGCGTTCCCATGGTAATAACAAAAATGGATCACGGCAAAACCGTGTCCCAATCGATGGTTGGAATATGTGTTTTAGGCTAGCATTGTATGGTCCTCCATGGAGGTGTTTCCATGTGCTGAACTCTACGAATTCCCTGAAGTTGAACTAGACTATTTTGCAGAAGCTTTCCTTCTAACACCGAACGGAGCGACCTTCAGATTGCGTTCCTCTGAAAAGAGGGTCTGTAGTCGACGCGAAGACATGCGGGTAAGCCGGATGGAGACGTGTCATAACCTCCACAGGTCGTAACCTCCACAGGTCACAACCTCCACAAATTCAACACATCGCAGCGGTCGTAACCTCCACAGGTCATGACCTACGCAGATCACAACCTCCACAAGTCCGCAGCAGTCATAACCTCCACAGGTCGTAACCTCCACAAGTCCACAGCGGTCATAACCTCCACAGGTCGTAACCTCCACAGGTTGCAACCTCCACAAGTACGGAGCGATCATATCCTTCACAGGTCATAACCTCCACAACTCAGAAGCCGTCACAAGCTCCACAAATTTAAGAACTACATAAGTTTATAGAAGCATCATTTCAGACAGCTATCGCTAGGTAGCAGCACGGTCTAGGTATTATAGCAACGGATATTGAATGAAAGTCATGCGATTGAATGTTGAAGCACAGATAACAATATGTCTGACTAGATGACAGGATGTGTCACTGAATACGCTTTTTCTGTGTGCGCGCATTGTTAACTTTTCAGATGTCGGGAACCGACCGTCGCCCCGTGGGAAGCTGATATGCGGCGGTGGCGGATGCAGAGTACGAACACCCTGCTAAGACCTGTTTGTATCAGATTTCATGGCTACATAAAATGTTGAATACATTGTGATTCTCGCGCAATATTTGCATTGTCCGCCCTGGGTATGCCGACTAGTCATACCCTGGTGACGCCATTGATCAGCTGTCTGGGGAAGGAACGGAGAAAGTGCAGCGTCTGTGGCGCGAAAGTGGACGTGGTGCGAAACCAGTCACGGTGTAGCTGATGAAAAGTTAGGGAAGCCTAAGTGCGTGATTAGACATATAAAACCATGCGGTAATGCAAATTTGTTGCCTAGCAGAGGATAATTTTCCACCAATGTGAACAGAAGATGGCCAAGGTTCGTGTTCTTCAAGAATTGGCTGGAAACAAAAAAAAAACTTTGCTGATTTATCATTCGGATATTTTGTGACTACAGATAGCCTGTGAAGCTCGTTGATTCCCTAGAACGGCTTTTAGTATTGTTGGTGATTCTCTGACATATATGTTTCCGCTTCATAAATGACTAAGTAGAATTTTGCAGAGATGATACTCAGGTAGCTGAGGCTGGGGGACACGACAAAATTGAGGGGGACAAATCGTCACTTTTCAGAAATTGGGGGACATGCCCCCTCTCCAGCCCCCTCAATGGTTGCACCCATCCAGCACATCAATAGTTCATCCCTAATTCCGAAGGACGGGGGGGGGGGGCAAGTACAAACGAAATGTCATCATAGATAAGGAATCAAATTGTGAGGTAACAAAAGTGTGTAAACACTTGCATTCGTAGCTGAGTACAATCTAAGCATACATGGGAGGAAAATACAACTTGCAATGTCTTCATAGCCATGAAAAGGTTCTTAGAATTAATGATTATTATTTCAAGAAATTACCAACGTTTCGGGTTTGATACTCAATTGCTGATATATGGTGATCAAGTCTGAAGCACAAAACCTCGGTACTGTAGTGAAACGATGTAACTTTTGAATGTACTGTCCCAAACGATTGAGGGCGAGGGGGACATTAGTACCTTGCGGGGTGATAGTAGTGTCATCCCTTTCCCAAAATATATACCACACGACTGCTAATCGACAAGAACGTAGCTTACAAACGTCTATGAAACCTAAAGTGATCTGCCCTAAACTTTACTTCAATGACTCTCAGTTCCTCAGTTGAACACGGGTCATGTTTGCGTTGGTAGACGCACACCAGCAGATGTTACGCCACACGTTCAGCAATGAAACCAACATTGGAGTGCTCTGAGCCTTAAGCCCTCAGTCGGCGCGATTTTTAGTCAGGTGCATCGATTTGTAAGCCTCAATGCAATTTGTTTTAAACTCTACTCGATATTTTGAGGGTCCCTTGTTTTTTATATAAACTGAACCATTCCGGAACCATGTGGAAGCTTTGAGGCCACGGTGCGTTTTTTCAAGATCCATCGCGATTTTTTTTTCTCGGGAGGATGGAGTCCAACGATTTTGTGGACTCTGATACGATTTTCTTAAGCCGCGACGTGATTGGTATGGAGCCCAGCAAGGTTTGCTTCAGCACTATCGCCGTTGTGGTGTCTGGCGATATTTTTTAGAGTTATACCCAGCGGCTTTGTTTTGAGATGAATGGCTCACTCAATCTAACTACAAGATACCGTCCCAGTCCTCGTAACACCCAGCCCAACACCCAGCCGGTTTGATCTTTTATCACAATATTTTGCAATGTCCTTTCTGCAGCATTTTGTGAGCAAATATGATGCCTATGATTATGTAAGCACTGATGTCAGAAGATCCAAATGGCACAGTCCAGGTGGCAGCTTGCGAGGTTGCCATGCAAACACATCAAATAGCCGTGAAAAATAGGAATATGGAGACCGGGTCTAGTCGATACACGGGATGGGTGATACAACAGCATTTTCTCCAAAACCATGAAGCCGGTTGCCATGGCTACTGTTGCATATGTTGCTACTGACACCCTCTTCTCACGGAAAAATGAAGCCCAAGTACTTTTGACTCGAGACTACAGAATGGTAAAGATGCGACACATTTTTGGATCGAAAGTGCCTTTGCTTTGTCCTTAATTTATAATCTGTCGCCCACTTGCTAACTTTTTAAGTGTCAGCTCATTACCATGTTCTCTCAAATTTGCGACTGTGAAATGTGTTTAAATCCGTGCTTAACATACAGCCTGTTTCAACGTTTTATGGATTGGAAATGGAATAAAATAACCATACAATTGTCTACTTTTATTAAGGCGTCTGCTAGTTAGTTAGTTATCAGGGCTTTAGGGCGCGCCGACTGCTGTGGTCATATTGCGCCCATAACGCTTGGAGTTGTGGAGATGCAGTTGTATCAAACTTCACATCGTGGGCAGCCGTCTTCCTGATACTGTTGTGGTGCAATGTTCCATGCGGTGTATATCACCCAGGGTCATATATTACTGAGAACGACACATCAGATAAAGATTTGATCAATTGTCCCGATTGGACGGTGGGAGAATTGTCTGATAGAATGTCTCTAAGGCAAGTCACCTGGGTAGACCCAAAGTAGAGCCTACGTTCGGCAGCATAACTAGGACATGTGATGAGAACATGGCGAACTGTCAGTTGTCCCGGACATCTGGAGCACTGTGGTTTGTCGTCACCGTATAACAAATACCTGTGTGTGGCATAGGTGTGCCCTATGCGGAGGCGGCATAGTGCCACCTCTTCATGTCTATATTTACGGCAGGACGAGCTTCATGGACAGACGTTGCTTGATAGCTCCCAGTTTGTTCGAGGACGTCGCATCCCACATTGCCTGCCACTTGTCTTGGAGGAAAATAGACACTAGTCGGTAATGGTCAGTGGCAGGGAGTGGTAGTGACCGAGTGCACGGGGCACGTGCTGCTCGCTTCGCGGCAGCATCCGCCAACTCATTACCATAAATTCCCACATGACTAGGGAGCCAACATAGAACCACCCGTCGTCCAAGACGTTGCATATCGGTAAGACGGCACAACATATCACGCAGAAGGGAGTTTGATGGATAAAACGTGTCCAAGGCCATAAGACTCAAGGAATCGGTGAATATAACGTGACGATCACCATCAGACACCTCGATAAAACATAAACCTTTCGTAATAGCTGCGAGTTCCGACGAGTACACAGATGCGCAGGTCGGGAGAGTAAACGATCGGGTGACAAATCCGCAAACAAAAGCGCTGCCCACACCGTCTTCCGTTCGAGAGCCGTCACTATATGTTGCCACCCAATCCTGGAATGTTGCAATGTGTTCCAGCGCAAGTGCACGAAACTCTGCTGGAGGGACATCGGCTTTCCTGATTTTAGCGAGAGTTACATCCACCCCCGGTGCAATCAGCTGTCATGGGGTGTTTCCATGTCCTGGACTCTCCGAATTCCCTGGAGTTGAACTGGACTATTTTGCAGAAGCTTTCAAATTATCATACCGAACGGAGCGACATTCAGATTCCTTCCTTCTGAAAGAGTCCGTAGTCGACGCGAAAAGACATGCGAGTAAGCCGGATGACCAGGGAACTGACGGAGCTTGCAGGCGTACCGCATTCCCAACCTTTCCCTGCGCAGACATGTGATGAAAATGGTTCGTGGGCTTCCGCCAGAAAGCTCGCAATGGGGGATGTGCGGAATGCTCCGGTCGCGATGCGGATAGCGGTGTGATGAGCAGTGTCTAATGATCGTTTGGTGGAGCTGCGCGCTCCGTCGTAAATAGTTAGTTATTTGGGCTTAGGGGCGCTTCGACTGCTTCGGTCATACAGCGCCCATAACAATGTTAGATTGACAGCTTAGAATGAATGGTGCCAACAGTAGTACACGAACATTCAGAATACGGCCAGATATCAGTGAAACGGCGAAAGAGAAGTAACATCAGTGAGACAGAAAAAGCAGGCGCAAGCAAACATCAGTCTAACAGTGTAACAGGGTTCATGCGAAAAGCAGTATTCGAGACTTCATAAGACAGGCAAATCACTAGTGTCACATGTCCGCGAGGTCTGCAAATCGCTCCAAACTTGATATCCGAAGGAAAGCGACACAGCAGTCCTGAAGGCATAATGTGCGATTCAGCCAGCAACATCGTCAGCGAAACAGCAAGGTGCAAACATCAGCGAAACGGCGAGACGGCAAGAGCAAACGCAAGCAAACATCAGCGAAACCGCAAAATGGGAGCAGCATCAGTGAAACAGTAAGAGCAAGCGCAAGCAAACGTCCTCAGTGAAACAGTGAAAAGGAAGCAGCATCCGTGAAACAGTAACAGTCGGCACGCCTATTATTGAAAGGGATAGATAACGTGAAACTGAGCAGCAGCTAAGTAGCGGTATATTTTCCCTGTGCCAACGATCTCCGAGCTGTCTCCTAAAATATCGGTATACGCCATCGCATGACAGTTTCGACCAAAGTCAGGCATTCGTTCCTCCTGGAAGTTGCGGCATGAAAACAGTATGTGGCGGACTGTCATGTGTGAATTACATCGAACACAGCGTGGTTTTTCCTCCTTGATCAGTAGGTAATCCGTCGTAAATAAAACAAGCGTAGTCCAGTTTAGATCGTATCAGTGAGCGATACAGCAGGAGCAGCGAGTGCCTGTCAGCTCCATAGCTAGTGCGAGAAACACAGTCGCGCAGTGTTCTAAAATGTTCTGAGTAACTAAGACGTGAATCAAAAGTCACCCCAAGGAACTTCACCGCAGGTGGCATCGGTATTTGTTTTTTTATAAACTGAGAAAGAATCCTGAACAGTTACGCCGGCCACAGAAATGCATTGCGCTTGTCTTTTGTGTTGAAAATTTGAATCCGTTCATCGCACCCCATCTTTCGAGTTTTTCGACGGCCAATTGGAGACGTCTCGACATAGCGGATAGCCTGGCGGTGCTACACCAGATAATAAAGTCGTCTACAAATAGAGACCGACCAAGTCGCGGTGGAAGTACGTCCCAAGGAACTTCACCGCAGGTGGCATCGGTATTTGGTTTCTATACAAACTAAGGCAGAATCCTGCACAGTTACGCCGGCGACAAAAATGCATTGCGTTTTTTTTTGTATGGAAAACTTGAATCCGTTCATTGCACCCCATCTTTCAAATTTTCTGACGGCCAATTGGAGACGTCTCGACATAGCGGATAGCCTGGCTGTGCTACACCAGATAGCAGTCATCTACAAATAGAGACCGACCAAATTGTGGTGGAAGCACGCCGCAAATATCATTTATCCTTATTGCAAAGTGCTACACTTAACACACTTCCTCGTCGCACGCCGTTAACCTGTACAAATCTTCTGGATAGCTGGTGACCAACACGAACACGGAAATGTCTGTCGGCCAGAAAGTTCTTTATGAATATCCCCATTGAGCCCCGAATACCGCATTTGTATATCTTTAAAGAATTCCATGGAGCCAAGTCGTGTCATACGCTGCCTTCGCTGGCCTTCAAACGGGAAATGTTCAACAAAGCATTGCATTGCTGGTTCCACACAGCATTCGCTTCCAACGAACAGCAAACACAGCATAGCTAAATTCGCAACAGCCGCCTTTACTTCTAGATGACACAAATGATGTAAATGTATGACAATACAATAAAGCCACCAGTCCAGTATATCCATGAATCATACATGCAAACGCTTTCATGTCTATTCCGCAGTGTTGGATACCTGTTTCGTTTTGCAGTTTTGGCCCACCAGATAATACTACCCCCACCCCCACCACGAAATGCACCCCATGCATTGTCTGATGAAGACCCGTATTCAACTTGCAACGGGACTACCAATCATCACCACCAACTATTGATAATTGTGATGAAAATGGAGCAGCATGCCCTCCATACCACATGGCGACCTCTGGTTGATATCGAGATCCACTTCGGGTGCTCATGTCTTGTCATAATGGCTCCTTGACACAACAACCTGCCACCGTCATTGACGATAATAAACATATATTTGCTCTTTCAGCTGGTCAGGCAAGCTGCAGGAATATTCTAAGAGGATACAGGAGCAAAACAGTGATATAACAAAAAGATTAGAAAGAATGCCAGCTTGCCAGTGGTCTTCATTTCAGTGGAATGAAACCACAATGGACAATGAAAAATGAAGCCTGGGTTACGATGTATATGAGCATTGGATATGTTTCAGTTCATGGTCCAGATGGTGTTCTTGCGTGTGTTTGTCTGGCACAGGTGCATTAGAAGTCCCCCACATCTGCATGTGCATCTTTTTCCATTGGTGAAGAATGTTCAGTCCTGATTTCTGGTTCCCCTGATAAGTTAGCTGACACTGTTCAAATTACGCCAGTACACATCACTTCAAAATGTAAGATGCTCCCAGTTCCACGCATTTCAGCCAGAGACTCCAGATTGCCACCACGCCAACGTTCGTGCTCGCGTACACCCGACTTGCGCATTCTTCGCACTCACCAGACGTCGTGAACTTCTGGGGATTCTGCTAGATTCCCCCAAAAAAATTATAATGCTGCCATATAATGTTTTTGGAAGCGTGTATATCCACTCATGAGTTGATTTACACAGAGAATGGTCTCCTGTGTATATCACGACAGTTCTGAGTGGATATACACCATGCGCACTATCTGTGTAAATCACGATAGAAATGTGACGTCACAGGTTTTAGCGCGCATTTTCCGCCTTGACAAGGGCCCTTCTCGAAGACGACGCCGGGGTGAAAGGTCGTGGAGATTCAGCGACTATGGGTAGGTTATTGTGGATTATGGAAAGCATATTCCTATATTGTGAATTGTGGAAGGTATATTCTTATTTGACATCCACCTCTGCGGTCTGCCAACTTGGATCCACCCCTACAATCTATCCCCTGGGACCCACCACTGTGATCCATCCCCTTAGTTGCGTCCCTGCGATCTACTCCCTGAGATACATTCCTGCGATGTTTTATGCCCCTGGGATCTGCCACCTGATATCTACCCCCATCGTTCATCCTCTGGAACCTACCCTCTCGATCTACCCCTGAGTCCACCCTCTGTGGATCCACCCCACCTTCATGAATCTATCCCTGGGATCCACAAGGCCATTTCCTCAAATTGTTGCAAGGGCTGCCAGTATGTGTTTCTTTAAGGAGTTCCATGACTGTAAAATTCATTGTTTCCTTCTTGAAGCATGAAGGCTTCATAAGCTGTAGTCAGAATGTTGTGCTGATCAGTATGACACCATTGGGATACACACTGAGAAGCCACAGACCACATGAACCTGTTAAGAAGTGCTGACCTGCTCTGGTCTCCCCTGTCCCCTTTCTGTTGCAGCCTGAAAACCGTAGTCTCACAGAGGAAGCTAAGGCCAAAGCACAGCAATATCATGGTGTTGGTGCTGACAAAAAATGCATTCGGCAGCATTTGCAGATCACATATGGCAAAGCAGTAACATGGCATGACCTAAACAATGTTCTGAGTGCCCCTAGGGATGTGAGGTCAGACTTGCAGAGTGCAGTTGATGTGCTCACCGAGCAGGGATTTCATGCAGCAGTTGTTGAGGACCAGGATGCCATCTGTGGTCTTTTCTTTCAGGATGCAGAGATGCAATCAGCATACAAGAAGTTTCCTGAACTGCTCCTGATAGACTCCACCTACAAGCTGGTGGACATCAGAACCCCAGTCTTCACCATCCTGGCAGTGGACTCGTTTGGACGAGGTGTGCCATTGGCAGTCTTCCTGGTCACTTGTGAAACTGCCAGAATGGTTGGAGCCATGCTTCAGGTCTTCAGGGCACAAAATGAAACAACAGCTAGTTACACCAAGGTTTGTATTACCAGTGCGTGCCCAGTAATGGTAAAACAAACATGTTCGTATGGAGGTGAGAAGTTGGTAGTATCATGCCCATCTTCCAACTAAAAGGCTGTGGGCACAGGTTAAAAGGTAGTGGTTGGTTCAAGTCCAACCTCTCAGTGTTCTTTACCTGGAACCAAGCTATCGGTGCATGCCAATATCACAAGCATCATTAAGGCAAACCAAAAATAAACATGGTTTGAATATGAAGGTTCTGTCCTTGTGCATCTCATCTTGACCTGTGTATCCTCTTTCACTGTCCATGTTTTCCCATCCCCAAGTGAGGCAGTCAAGAAAGCTCACCCATCCACCTTATTCCTCTGCTCATGGTCCAAGCCAGACTGTCATACCTCTGTTGCGACTATCTTTTGATCTGTCCCCATTATCTCCTGGTAATTGGTAAATGTTGGTATCTCCCTCTCACTCTCTATGTTGGGAGTGCAGCTACATCACACAATGTTGAGAGGTATAGAGAAAAAGAATGTAGTATTGCACTCATAGAGTGTACAGAAGGAATCGTTCTACAAGCTCCCACTGCATCCCAACATTTTGAATAAATTTAACTTATTGGTTCTGGTTTATGTACCATGTACAATTTTTAGTACTGGAATGTAGTTAAAACTCATCCCATTTTCAGGTGTGGCTCACTGACAAAGACCGCGCAGAAAGATCAGCGATTGCGGAAGTGTTCCCAGACTGCAACCTGTTCCTGTGCACATTCCATGTGCTGCAGACATTTCGGCGAGAGCTCAGTCTCAATGACCAAGACCGAGAGGGATCGATTTCTACGGACTCTACAGCAGCTTGTATATGCCAGATCAGAGGCAGAGTATCAACGTGTTCGTCAGGATATTAGACATGCTTCCACATAATGTTACCTTAGGGACAACTGGGACGAAATCTATTTTTGCATGTTTTGCAGGTCTACCAGCCACGGAAGATGATCCAAACGTCTTCGGGGAACTTCGCTAGATATTTCGTGTCACCATACGAAGAATTCGGAAGACCGGTAGTTTCACCGTTGCTGCCCAACACCGCGTTTTGCCATATTACACCTGTGCCCATTGGAGGGTGCAATGACACAGACCGGGTGCATCAGCGGTCCCAGACTCCGCTTCTGCCGGTGCTCTCGGCTGTGCAGTGTCTATTTCGAGCTGCATGATGGCTGCATTGTTGTGATGTGTGCACGCCAAACCTACTAGTCCAGACATGCGTTGTGCCTTAGTTTATACATGGTATTCATTCATGGAAAGAATGACCTGACAAGCTAGTTACGAAACGCGCTGTCTAGTCCATAAAGGCCTTATTAATCCATGAAGCAGGACTACAGTTTATAACAGCTTTTATATAAATATCAACGGGCGCTAAATGACCTTGTAGTCGGCGCGCCCTTAAGCCCAAATAATTAATATCTCAATCAGCATAGTAAGTTTCTCTCCACTCATCCTGTTAATGCCCGGTGCGATATTTGCAATTACTAATGACTCATGCCTGTCCAGACAAATGAAAAAGAAACTGCAGCCCTGCTTTCAATGACATGGACATGTACGATATAGATTACATGAGTGGCCTTGGGTGCCCAGATAGCTGTCATCCATTCTTGTTGTTTGGGGGGGGGGAATTACCATGGTATTTGCCATGTACTTAGATTGTAGTACGTTTCCAATTGCATGGATATGTATGATATATATTACATGAGTGGCCTTGGGTCCTGTGTGACCCTGCAGTCTGCTGGCGTGTGCGCCCATATAGCTGCCATCCATTTTGTTTTTTGGGGGGCATTACTATGGTGTTTGCCATGTACTTACACTGTAGTATATTTCCAATGACATGCATATGTATCATATAGTTCACATGAGTGGCGATGTACTTACGATGTATGGTATATCATACGTAAACTATGATATAGTTTACAATGTGCTTACATAGTATGTTTTCCAGTGTTTAATAGTGGTATGCTTAGCCATACTACATAGAAACAAATACAAATGGCTGTATGCAGTATCACGTGATTAATATGGCGAATATTTCATGTAGTGAATCATTGAAGACTTGATTCAGTGGCGAGCCCAGGAGCTTGAAAATGCGGACGCCGAAGTTTACCCTTCTAGTGGAGTATCCCCACTAAAGTGTGCCCTTGGGGTTCACGTGTAGCCGCACATGGAAATCGTAAATCGCATGGAATTGGAGCTGCCGTTCCATCAGCCCACCTGGGTTATCGACGAACAACGATGAGACGCCAGGGGGCTGATTGCTGTCCCTGTGCCTTAGCTGCACGCCCAATAGGCTCCCGATCGAGATGCAACGGGTGGCAACACTGGCGGCCCAAGAAACTCCACAGCTTCTCTGATAGGGAATATATCTGGAAGCTCTTGCATTGGTGGAGGGCCATAGCATACCAAATAAATACCACAATTGCGAAGTTCCAGGAAGTGGGTCGGGAGGGGACGGGACTATGGGAGAAGGCCTCTCTATGGGCTGCGGAGTCTGCGGTTTATTGGGGAGTGCCGAAATTAAGCCTCAGCAACGTGGAAAGAGGCCCCACAGGCATGCTACTGGGAGAGTGACAGGCATTCCACTAGTGGGATGACTGTCTGCCATTGCAACAACAGCAGAGCTTGTGCCACCCGTCGGGATGCCCTAAATCCGAGGGGTTCATGACTGGCCATGAAGGTTTCCAGCGTCTCACAGGTCTGATTGCGGTCAAGAAAATACTCTAGCATCTAGACTGGGTAGGCCTAGATGTTACACGGCAGGTTGTAATTTGCAGAACTCGGCGGTTTCAGTTGTTCGGTGATGGTGACGGTTCAGAGCAATGGGAGTTTTCAATAAATAGGGCCCGATAGCGCGATAGGAACCTCTACCAGTCTACCAAGAGGCGATCCCCTGACTGCAACGTCGCAGGTTCTACCCGTAGGCGAGGTAAGGTAGGTTCCTCACTTCATGTCCACGCCATCCCTAGCAAGACGTATCCATCCTGACACAGCTATCGTCGGTGAAATTTCCCGGCTCCACTCAGTTCTGCTATGCTCCCCTGTACTGTAAATCCAGTTTCCCTGACACCATGCTGTTTTATGTACTGAGGGGAAGGTCACCCATGTTGCTCCCCCCAGTAATGCAAACCTTTAACATGGGGCCATATGTAGTTTCCCCCCCCCTTCCCCAATCAATTTGGCCAGTCCATTACTTTCATGCATTGTACCCTCCTAATAACGTTCGGAAATCGAAGCCCGTGGTTGGTATTGCCCAGCTTTATGCTAATAACATCACCATACCCGTCCTATTGCTCTAATGGTATGGTCGTTATCTGACATCACCGGATTCACCATGTGTCTGCTTAACACCAACGCACCATACCACATGAGTTCAGTCCTAGGTTTTGATTACTTCGCCGGTCCCGTTCTGAGTCGACATCCTCGACCAGCATGCATTCATTACTCACATATGCTGCGCGGGCGAACCTGGCGTGGCGATGCTCATGGGGACGCATTCCAAAAACCGCGCACTCTTAGCAAAATGTTCGGTTGGAGTGGTATACATGCAGGTAATTGCGAGGACTGTGGGGACCCATTCACTGGGGGATCCAAATAAGGGTTAACTAGGTCTTGCCCCCTCCCCTTAAGAAGTGAATTTTTGTCCAAATTGCGCACTAAAATGTAATTATGTCGAAATCTAAGAACATATATTGACATAAATTTAGGTCAGAAACTGAACTACTTTAGATGTTATGATCTCATGACTTTTATTTCGAAATGGGAGAAACGTTTTAATTCACCCACGCCCAGCTGTTGGACCCTACTCTGGAACCATTGCATGTGATCCCATGCTAAACGATACATTTTTTTTTGGGGGGCTTTCAGGGTACTCAACACCTTCCCAAAAAGTCGGCAAAGTCGGACACCCGCCCGTGCTAATAGCGATAATCTGAGTTGATTGACACAAGCAGCGCTACCAGTATAAATCGACTGCGAGTGGGTTTTACACCAAATGGCACTTCAATGTAAATCACGATGCATCACCATTGCATCCAGTATAGTATATACGTGTAAACCACGATAGATCTTAGTTGATATACACAGACAGCGATGCCTGCTTAAATCGACTCATTGGTGGTCCTACACCAGACCGGCGAAGTTCTATGTAAATCACGATGGATCATCATTTACACAGAACTGCATATCTGTGCAAATCACGACAGATCTGAGTCGATATACACAGGCAGCGGTATCTGCTTAAATCGACTCATGAGTGGTTTTACACCAGTTTTACACTTCTGTGTAAATCACGATGGATCGTCATTTACACAGAAGATAATCCCTGTGTAAATCACGACAGATCTGAGTCGATATACACAGGCAGCGCCATCTGCTTAAATCGACTCATGAGTGGTTTTACACCAGACGGCACTTCTGTGTAAATCACGACAGATCTGAGTGGATATACACAGGAGGCAGTCCCTGTGTAAATCGACTCATGAGTGGCTTTACACAGAGAAGCAGGCATGTGTAAATCGACTCATGAGTCGATATACACGCGTCCAATGTTTTTTTCGTCATGGGTGAGGCCATGTAATGATCCGCATGGGAGTTTGCTGGGAAAATTCCACGAATTAAATTTAATATAATTTCTCTACTTCCCACATTTTCTGGTGGAAAAGAAATCGGGATGCCCGTGACGTTTGATGCAACTCATCTTTCTGCTTAAATGTGCTTCCCGGCTGGCCGGCTCTCCGAGGCGCTGGTCCGGTGTTCTTTCAGGATCCGTTGGTTTTTTTGCCTTCTCCGGATGTGCTTAAATGCCACAGCGCATATATCTATGACCACGTTGAGTTTTTGAAACACTGACGGTTCTCAAGGCTTTGTCATATTTTTGTGGAGTAGAGATGTTTTTTTTTTTAAATAACAGGTGCAGTTTCGGAGGTCGAAGGTTTCGTGGGGCACAGTGAGCAACAGGCCCCGTCACCCGCGGCAGCACACTCACCGCAGCATGTGAGGTAGGGGTGTGGTGGGGAGGGCACTAGACCCCGCCAGCTGCGGCGGCACACTTAACGCGGCATGTGAGGTACGGGTGGGGTGGGGAGGGTAATAGACCCAAACACCGGCGGCAGCACACTCACCGGGGCATGTGCGGCTGGGTGGCGGCGCCGGGAGACCTGTGCCGTGCCGGCGGCCACCGCCGCCCGCCCGCCGCGTCACGTCGGCACCAGGAAGTGCAGCAGTGGCGACAGAATGATGAACACTATGACACACACGCAGATGACGCTCACCGCCACCGTGTTCATCTGGCCGTGCGGACAGCAGCACGTGCAGCAGGCCACCTTGCGCGCGCAGCAGGGTAGCAGGCCGGGCTCGGGCTCCTGGCGGAACTTCTCGATGCCGCCCGAGTCGTGCAAGTACTTGATGTACTTGCGACGCAGCGGGTCCGGCTCAGCCGGCCTCACCAGCTCGAACGTCTGGTAACAGTCCCCGTTGAGGCGGGCGCCGCTGTCACCGCCGGCGGACAGCGTGCAGTGAGTAGCCGACTGCCGGCCCGGCGGGTATGGCATGGGCGTGAGTTGCACCAGTGGCAGGTGCGGCCTGCTGCCGCCGCTGCCGCCGCTGCCGCCGCCGCCGAATTCGCCTCCGCATCCTCCTCCGCATCCGCCGTCGTGTCGGGACGCCAGGGCCGACCCTCAGTCTAACAACAGCCGAACAACAGTGCAGACGACTGCCGCGGCTGCCGACCAGGCGCGAAGCCGGCGGCCCAGCCGGTCACCAATCGCCCGCAGAGCAGTCGGCACGGCCGCGCACCTGAGCCGCACCAGTCGGGTCTGCTGACGGCCGGACGCCAGCCAGCACACGTCCGTCGGCAATTTCACAATGCCGTGAGCGGCGTGGTGTCCCGGCACCGGACGCGCGCCCGTCGACCAGACGGATCCGTCGTCAGCGACGCACTGCCGGGCCGCCAGCCAGAGGCTGGACCGACGCGGCCGGCGGCGGCGGCGGCGGCGGCCACCGCCGCGCCGGTGACGCTGCAAGTGGTGGCAGCCAGCCTGCTGATCGGCCACAATCCGTTCCCGATAAGCCGATGGACCACGCGCTAACTGCGCCCCAATTCATCAGCAGGCCCATTTGGCAGTGCGGGTAGGCCAAAGCGGATACTTCTCCTGCAGTTGGATCACGCCCCAAGCGACGCCACGAGCCACCCGAATGCGTTCCGATTGAACCAAGCATGCGGACAAGACTGCCACTGACCTACGATTAGGTCACCTGGTAAGGCAGCCGGGGCGGATTCGGTTGACATTAGTCAACCCGGAAATCGACGCCGCCTGGCTAGCAGGCCGACGCCAGGCAGCTTCACGACGGTAAGTAGACAAACCCTCTGGCGGGCGAATATGCCGTCAGGATATCGGATATCAATGCGACTGCTCCTACGGCTACTGACGTCAACAACGGCCGGCGGCACAGAGCCGGAGACGGCCGGCCAGAGGGCGTCCGTTCGGTTGTGGGTCAACCACTACGCCGGGCATCGCGGTCTCGTCAGCTGGGCGCCCCGGGGAACTCTGTACAGATGGAACATTCCACAGCAAATCCACCGCTAAGATGACAATTAGATACCAGAATGATTTATGTATGAACGAAAATGAGTTCATAGGGTTGTCTTGGTCTCCGAATCCAGCTGTGAAGGTTTGAGCTCCATCATAGCAACGGCCTCAAAGTTATGACATTGTGCGGTCACCCTACAAGGGTATCCTTGATGCTCATATCACCACCATATAGTGGCCATCATATCAATCCATATATCGAAAACGAAATTATTAGACGCTATATTATGTAAATATAGGGCCCTGGACTGACATTTCTGGAAATTGTTTTAAACGAGGCAGGGTTTGTTTTCTTTCGGTATTGCTTGATGGAACCAACATAAACGAATGCCATTGATTTGGTTGTAATGAAGACACGCGAAGAATAGTTAGGTCAGGTTAGGTTAGAATCAGGTTTGAAAACGAGCTACCGAGCCATGCATGTTAGAGACACGTGGAAAATGACATTGGCAAGCCAATATAGCCTAGAGCTCAGATCACATTTTATTTATTCATGTTCGGCGAAGTTGCGTTCCCCGAAGGTCATGGTAGGCCAGTCCAGCGACGACATTTATCTTGAAGAATGGCCTGGAGCATAAAATATTTGTATCGGATTCTTTCAACAGAACCATTCAGGCAAAATATGCAGATGGTTTGGTTTGGTTATTGGTTTTACGACACATCGACCGCTGAGTCATGCAGCGTCGCCAATCTCTTACACCGATTGGTCGCGGGCGAAGAGTAGCGACAGGTGAGACTCGAACCCACAGCGTCTCACAGATTGTGAGATGAGCAACTTATCCCTAGACCACTCGTCCCCAATGTGCAGATGTTTAAGATCTCAAAAATAAAATGTTAGATCAGGTTACGCCACATGTTCAGGTTAGTTAAGTAAGTTCAAGCTTACTTAAGTTAGTACATCACTCCCAGTGCATCACTTTTTAAGTCTACAAATTGTGTTCCCAAGAAGAATTGATATGACACTGAAACATCTTGCTTTTAACCGTCCAGCTTCTGACATTGTGACGTGACATCAGGTCACGCTGTAACAATATAGGTTGATAAAACGATTACTTCATCCTTTGCTTAAGTGCATACCACGTGGAAAGTAATTCTATGGAAAGATCAGATCAGGTCAAGTAGCGTCAGATTTCATGAGATCAGATTATCTTGGCATTGGTTGACTGTCTAACGTAATGCCGCACGATTTAGCTGGCAATGAAACCGAATTCAGATCACATGAGTTTACACGGAACAGCAACATTCAATAGTGTAGAATATACTTACACTTGACCTGATCCAATGTCATTCATTGACTTTTGACACATAATTGACACCATTCCTTTCCACCATGACCGTGTTAGTTAGTTATTTGGGCTTTAGGGCGCATCGACCAGGGTTCATCATTCGCGCCCATGACGTTTATCCTAGTGCTTCACGGTAGGGAAAAGTATTACCTTGGTGTGTAGGTAGTTTGGAAGTTAATCGCTGCTAAGTAACGGAACAAGTTCCCAGAATGAACAAGTTTTGATGAATTTCCCAGGATATCTTCGTAAGTCAACCGATCCGCGTCTCTTCCAAAGAACAATCGGCGCCCTGATGCAAAATACTGACATGTCAGAAACACGTGACGCACAGTCATTATTTCCGGACAGCGTGGGCACCGCGGTCTCTCCACCCCACACAAAAGATAGCGATGGGTGGAGTATGTGTGCCCGATGCGCATCCTGCAAAGTGTGACCTCCTTTTGTCTGGACCTACGAAGGCACGGCTCCCAAAGTCCTAGACGTGGCTTCACTGTATGCAACTTATTGTTATTTCCTCTATCCCACGATCTTTGCCATTTAGTAAGTATGAAATTGGTAATCATTGAGAAGTGGTCCCTAGCAAGAAGTACATTAGGGTAGTGATTTCCAAATTTTTTGGTGTTAAAGTCTTAAAACTTGCGTTTGGTTCTAAAAAGACGATCTGCAAAGTTTTAGAGCAATCTGAGGCCAGGAAGCCGCCGCGCCTCAGGGCTTTCTGAGGCCGAAATGACGTTTTTCTACCAACTTGCGGGATTAAGCCCGATTTCAGGAATTTAAATCATTAGATAGCAAATAAATATTTATTTCATTGCATTGTACAGTTTTTCATCCACAGCTGTGCTAATTTTCACTTTCCTAACTTGAAAATTGTGCCTGCCATGACGCAGAGTTCCGGAAGGTGTGCCGCCCGCAGCGCCACCACTGCCCTCTATCGGCAGAAGTATGAACTGCGACCATTCACCGTTCATTCTGCAATATAAGTATCTTTCTTGGTCAACTGGGGGGCAGGTAGGTGGCGGATTTCAGACAGTGCACAATGTGCTGACTTCTTATGCGCACAGCGCTATTTTATTACGATTCCAGCGACTTCTATCGACGGCTATACACGATAGGAGCGTACCCACAGCCGGCTTTGGCATATTGTGGCCTGCCTTTCAGCCTCCAAGCTCACAATGTTTACCTGAGATACCCTGCTAGCATGTTTTTTGGCTGCATGTTAATTTTTGCTGCGGATATTTGAATTTAATTCATTTACTTTGGCGGAAACACTGACAATCCCACACCTTACTGGGTGGGTACTCGGTCGCACGACAAACGCAGACCGCTCAAATTTAGCACTACTGGCGATGATTTTATGCTCCGAACATCGATTGCCCACCAACTGTTGCATCTGCTCACCATTACCACCATTGTCATTTGTAAATAATTGCTTTGTAAGTTACCCCACCGGCGGCCAATATATTGCGCGGCCATGGCCGGGGTGGCCGAGGCATATTCTCCAACCATGACTATGGTTGGAACAGAAAATAAGGATCTACGAGGGCGTGTATCGCACGCGGAATTTCCAATGCAGTTATGCACCCTGAACTTCCTGGTATAGCAAACAAATATTTGTGATACATTTTTATCCTATGGCGAGGGATGAATGTTGAAACTTACCAGTTGCCTAACCAGTTTTTGCTTCTTTTCCAGACTAGTGAACCTATCAGATTTCGAGTATGAAAGTAAAAAAGTTTAAGGGAGATTCATTCCGATTGACGACGGCTCACTTTGCGTTGGGCCATCCCTGCGAACTGCCGAAGAACCAACTGCCAGTTCAGATTCATGTATATAACTTCTACAGACTACAGTCTAACAAACTTCGGGCTGTTGACAACCATGCAGCGGGCGAAAGGCAAATCGCCACGAGCGTTGCCAAGGGCGTTGCATACCTTTGGGGGAAAGCAAGCGTCCCTGTTAAATCATTTCAGTCGATTGTCCGGGGTGTCCTGGTGATTGTGAAGAAAGGAAAGGATCTAACAAAGACCCCAATAAAGAAACGCGCTGGAGCAAGCAAAACGATTCCCCTCCATGAGCTGATTGACATCTGCGCGTGCAGTTGTCCTTCGAGAAATGCCTGCAGCTGCCCCAGCGAGAACAAGGTTCCATACCGCGAGTGGAATTTCTTACAAGACCAGCGAGGTGAGAGGAAGCGAAGCATCGGCGGCATTGACATGAAGACCTCCAATGCATTGGGCAGGACGCGAAGAGATCAGAACCGTCTGCGGCCTGACACGACTTTCCTTCAGACGGACGCCAACGACTCGGATCCTGGTCCCTCGGGTCTGACCGAGCACAGCACGGGACACGAGCCCGAAAGCATGGACGAGGGAAGCAATGGTGACGATGCATATGACACAGGGAGTGTCCACGAACCAACACAGACTAGGGCTCCGTACAATATGATGCCTCTGGAGAATTTCGCTAAGGAGTGTGACCGGTACATCGAGGTCACTCATAGGATTGCAGCGGCCCTTGGCACCGCTCTCTTGAAGGACCTTGGCCTCGTCGCTGAGAACGACACGAGACACGTCATCACACGAGATAAAGTGATAAGAGCCAGACAAAGGGCACAGGAGAAAGAAAAACGAAAGCTAAAGGAGGGCATAGGCGGTAAGGTGAAGTGCATGGGATTCGATGGGAGACAGGATATCACAAAGATACGAGAGAAAACAAATGAGCAAGACGTACGGCTTACGGGAAAAGAGAAGCATCTGGTATTTGTGAGCGAGAAAGGTGGAACTTACATAGCTCACAGAACAACGACATAAAAAAATAGTGCATCAATTGCTAGCAAGGCTTTAGAAGTCGTTCTGGAGTGCGACTCAGAAGAATCCCTGCGGGCAGTATTGGTCGATGGCACTGCCGTCAACACAGGCCGCGAAAAAGGTGCACTCACGAGGATGGAGCGCCAGCTGGGCCGTAGCGTCCAGTGGCTCATCTGCCTTTGTAAGGAGTCTTACTTTTTTTTTCGCCACCAAAATTTGTATATATTTTCCCATCCGAACAGGCCGCCAGACATCCAGCCAGCTCCCGGTCACCTTACCCGTCCCTTTCAAATATTTGCCCGGAAAGCGACAAACGCGAATGGCGCCGACGCCCAAGATCAAACGGGCGGCCCGACAACAACAGACGGCGAGCGCAAATAACGGGACGGCCCCGCGAACAGCTGGCTGCAAATACCATCTGGACCCCCCGGAAGAAGGGGCATCGGCCCGTGAGGTCGGTGCCCTGACCTAGATCCGTCACCACCCAAAATCTAGAACGCCATGAAGGCCCCAGGCGGCAAAAGCCAAGAACCAATCAAAAGCGCGAGCTCACCCCGAAATCCTGGGAGTGGGTACAGGAAAAAAAGGCGGAGCAATAGCATGTTCAAGAGAACAAAACATAACAGCACGGACAGGAGGAAGAGAGGAAGGAGAGACGCAGGGAGAAGGGTCTGGAAGACCCGCGGAGGTGGACGCCGGACCGACGCCTGAGGGCCGTCCACCAGTGGCCAGATGGCTGAGTTTTCGGATGGAGGAGAAGAAGCACTCAGCCAAGGCCACTCGCCACTCACCATCGGACATGTGAGTGCTAAACTTCTGGCATGTCATCCTCTTTCCCCAAACCTTTCCGAACCAACCTAAATTATCTTCCACAGCTTCTGCCTTCTCGCTAAATTCATTGCTGGGAGCGACCTGTCTCATGGGGGGAACCAAATAGGATAAGTTTAAGATGGGGAGGAGGTGGACGGAGATGTCGGAGATGGCGGAATGTATATGAGCAGTGTGTGCGTAGTGCGATGCGATGCGGTGTATGTAAAGGCAAATATATTAGATTAAGCATATAAATTATCTAGTGGCATCAACAAAGACCGGTGGTGGAATTTCGACAGTGACGGACAGGAGGCGCGATAGAGCAAGGCCGGATCAAATAAGACATAGTGCAGCAATGGATGACGTCAGAATTACGACCCTATGGGAACGGTGCCCGCGTAGGTGCCCGCGTAGTAAATACATCAGCGACCAGACGCGAAGAGGGGAGGATATTTACGTCCAGAATTGAAATGGCGGTCGTGCCGCGGGTGATGAGGGGTGCGCGCGCTCTGACTGGGTCATCAACAGCCGACCCGTAGACGGAGATCGTACCATGAGTACTTCCCGACAAGGTGGAATGATGTGTCAGTATGTCAGATATGTCAGACCTGGTCGCAAGTGTACGACGAATAAGGCCCAGCGCGGCATCGATCGAACTTAAGGCTAGGTATGTCCGTCAAAGACATCAGAGCACTTGTATCAGCCCTCGGAGTCAGTACGATGAGCCCCCTCGTTGCAGTTAAGACTTTGTCCAGGCGAGAAACGCTGCTAATAATGTCTAGGCCAGCCATGATTGGCAGTGAAAGGTTTACTTGTTCGGCCCGGTAATACCATCAAAATTAGAGCATTGGTCTGTCGATCTATGTGTTTGTGTACCGCGGAAAGGGGGGGGGTCGGGAGCTAAATTTGGGGACCAAGCAATTAATTAATTGATAAGGAGAGCACGAATGGGGGCGAGCGAATGCGAAGTGAATGAAGGGAATGAACGTGAGTAGGTAGATTCAAGGATCAGCTGAAGCCGCTTGGGGCTCAACACAGACACCTATTTCGTGCGGAACATAGCACAAAATTATACTAATACTGGCGTCCAAAAAGTCCCAACACGGACATGTCATTCAAACCAATGGCAAATTTAAATGTCATGAATTATCTCATGCAAAGTACTAATTATAATCTTGCTAAAGACTCTCACTTACCTATATGGTGTTCCCAAAACTTTGACATCGCACATATATAAATTCGTGTTAGGGACGACAACTCAAACCAACATCACGACGGCTGGGGTTTCGGGATGTGTGGTGGAATTGGCGGTGAAAAAGCAACATAATACACCACTCACATAGGCACAATGAACAAAGGAGTGAGTTAGGTCCAGCCCCCAATAAGTTCAGTAGTCTATTCTTGATGCAGCCTAAACTCGAATGGAACTGGAACTGATTGAACTACTTGAACTGACTGAATTGTCCACACCCACTTCACACACCATACCAGTTTCAGTTTAGTTTAGGCTGCATGGATAATACATTGTACACACCCCCTTAACACACCCACTATCTAAAATACATTTCACACACCCATACCACTCAGTCGAGTTTAAGTGAGGTTAGCAACAGATAAAACACGCTAGAGGTTACATTTTAAACACATAGTTTATCACGAATACATTCCACACACCCACACACCCATACACCCCCACCCCACTCACGGCACCCACCCCACCCACACCCCACACACCCCACCGACGGCAGAGCCGCCACCCCTACACCTTCTTGATGGCAACGTAATTCCGATGAGGTATGTGCCGCTAATTTTTATAATAAAACAAGAATTGACTGAAATACTTCGCCACTATCCACCTCATCCTTACAAGTTACATGACATACAGTAATATACTTCGTCATCGGCATACCTATCTAGAATCATGGCAATTTGTGAGTCCGTAGTACAATCCAAACACTTGCCATGCCATTTGCCCATTTAGACCCTGATAAATGCTTATCCAATTCCTTCCTTGTCCCAATTCCATCCTGTCCTGGGCCTTTTCGCAGGCATGTGTTCGTGGAGCTGAATAGAGGCCACGGTACCAGTGGACCCAAGTCTTTCAAGGGCCCGGGTAGCGGGTCCTTCAAGGGCCCGCTGTGACAAGCTATAGCTGGCGACATTCACCGCCACCCGGGGGGGGGGACTTCTGTCCCATACCATTCAACGCGCCTGACATCGCGGAGCAGGTTGTCGCAGACCTGTCTGCTGTCCAGCGCATCCTTCTCCGGTACTGCCGAGCCGTCGCCACCGGCGTTGTCAGTGCTGAGCTAGCACGCGCCAGGCCGGGTCAGCTTAACCACGCGCGGTGGCTAACTCTCGGCATCAGAGTGCTCGTACTGTACACGAGAACTGCGTCGCCAACCCCTGCTCTGACAAAGATGACAGAGAGAGAGAGAGAGAGAGAGAGAGAGAGAGAGAGAGAGAGAGAGAGAGAGAGAGAGAGAGAGAGAGAGACAGAGACAGAGACAGAGACAGAGACAGAGACAGAGACAGAGACAGAGACAGAGACAGAGACAGAGACAGAGACAGAGACAGAGACAGAGACAGAGACAGAGACAGAGACAGAGACAGAGACAGAGACAGAGACAGAGACAGAGACAGAGACAGAGACAGAGACAGAGACAGAGACAGAGACAGAGACAGAGACAGAGACAGAGACAGAGACAGAGACAGAGACAGAGACAGAGACAGAGACAGAGACAGAGACAGAGACAGAGACAGAGACAGAGACAGAGACAGAGACAGAGACAGAGACAGAGAGACAGAGAGACAGAGACAGAGACAGAGACAGAGACAGAGACAGAGACAGAGAACAGAGACAGAGACAGAGACAGAGACAGAGACAGAGACAGAGACAGAGACAGAGACAGAGACAGAGACAGAGACAGAGACAGAGACAGAGACAGAGACAGAGACAGAGACAGAGACAGAGACAGAGACAGAGAGAGAGAGAGAGAGAGAGAGAGAGAGAGAGAGAGAGAGAGAGAGAGAGAGAGAGAGAGAGAGAGAGAGAGAGAGAGAGAGAGAGAGAGAGAGAGAGAGAGAGAGAGAGAGAGAGAGAGAGAGAGAGAGAGAGAGAGAGAGAGAGAGAGAGAGAGAGAGAGAGAGAGAGAGAACGAACGAAATCTTAGATTCGCACCCTCCCTGCCTTCAGTTGTCACAGAGAGGAACTAAAACTGGAAAAACGGCCAATGCCCACAGTATACACTTCCACCGATAGAGGGCAGTGATGTCGCTGCGGCCGGTGCACCTTACTAGACTCTGCGTAAAGACGGGCACAATTTTCAAGTTAGAGAAGTGAAAATTGGCATAGCGGTCAATGAAAGACTGCAGAATGCAATGAAAAACTCTTTATTTTCTATCTAATTATTTGAATTCCTGAAATGGTGATTTATCCCGCAAGTTCGTCAGAAAACGTCATTTCGGTCTCAGAAAGCCCTGAGGCGCGGCTTCCCGGCCTCGGATTGCTTTATAACTTTGCAGATCATTTTTGGAGAACCAAGCACATGGTCTTAGACTTTATCACCCAGCGCTTTTACAAAAACGCATAAAATCACTCCACCCTAATATACATGGGCGGGGGTTCTGAGCTGCCCACTTCGCCGCAGTGTCCGCACGCTCATTTCCCCACACTAGGATGTGGCTTGGGATCCAGCATAAGCTGACGATTGTTCCTCGTCTTTCCAACGTAGTAATTCGCACGAGAATGTCGAGTAGAAAGGGGTCCGACGGCTAAAATGTTGTCAGTGCCAAAAGGCTGCTAGGGGTGTCAGATATAATCACATAGATTATATCTGTCCTGAGATCCTGAGATCTCAAGACTGAGATCTCAGGACTGAGACGTCCTGAGAAACCTCTATAAATGGCAATGCTTTCACGATCGCAATAAGTTCGGAGCTATACACAGAGACATACACAGTAGGGTGAACGAACGTCCCACAGTACCACACACAAAAGCACACACTGCTCCTGTGGTACTCTTTGAGCCATCAGTAAAAATATTTGTGTCCTCGGAAGAGTGCAGGTGCTCCATCGTTCTCAGCCGACACAGTACCGACGGGATGCCTCCTTTGCGCATGTTTGATAGAGACAAGTCAATTGGAGGTGAAATCAGTTTGCAGGGTGGTGTTGGCATTTTTTGTACTTTCATCACTCGGCGCACTCTCATTCTACTATTTTTAAGCAGGTTCTGCATCCGCGTACAGAATGACAATGCCCTCTGATTCTGCCCATTGGAGAAAAGCATCAAGAATCGGCGGGAGAAAACTGCGTCATAAGTTGGATGCGTGGGAAACTGCCGCATCCTACACGCATATCGCAGACCCATCATTTCACGTCTCAAAGCTAGCGGTGGTGCATTCGCCTCTGCTGTCAGGCTCGCAGCCGGTGAGGATCTGAAGGCCCCAGTAATAATACGTAGTGCTAAATGGTGCACTGTAACCAGACTGCGCTTGTTGCTGGCGCAGGCACCATCATACACGTAGCATGCATAGTCTAGTTTGGACCGGACAAATGACTTATATAATATCGTCAGGGTTTTGCGGTCCGCGCTGTAAGACACTTTGGCAACGCATTTCAGTAAGTTGAGAGACCTAAAGCATTTTTCTCTAAGTGTCTTGATGTGGTGTTTGTATGTCAGGTGGCTGTCAAATTCTACTCCCAGAAACTTAATGGTTGCTCTCACTGGAATAGACTCGCCATACGGGTCAACGTCTAGTTCCTGGATACATCTACGGCGACAGAACTGGATTGCAGCAGTTTTTTTCGGTGGAAAACCGGGAGCCATTATTAATGCTCTGGAGCTTGTTTACTGCAAGCTGTAATTGTTGTGTAATTGCTGAAGTATTCGAGGCCGAAGACCAGATGGCGAAATCATCGACAAACAACGAGTGTCCTATGATCGGTGGTATATCGGCGTCAATATCATTAATCATCATGGCAAACAGGGTAACGCTGAGGACACTGCCCTGTGGAACACCACTGCTTTGCTGGAACCATTAAGGTAGCTCGTGTCCTATCCGGAGGCGAAAGAAAGGCCACTCAAAAAGTTACGGATGAAAGTGCCCAGATGTCCACGGATTCCAGACTTTTGAGCCTTCATCAAAATACCGTGGCGCCAAGTGGTATCATACACTCCTTCCAGGTCGAATAAGATAGCTCCAGTGTGTCGTCTTTCCTGAAATGCTACACGTATAGCAGTGTCAAGTGTTAGGAGATGATCAGTTGTCCCACGATGCTTTCTAAGACCACAATGGGAGTTCGCAAAAAGTCTTGCGTTTCTAAAAACGATGTAAGTCGCACATTTACCTTTTTTCAATAATTTACACAAGCACGAGGTAAGCGCGATGGGCCGGTAGTGTAGGGGATCGAGCCCACTCTTGCCGGGTTTCAAGACCGGTATCACTGTGGATTCCCGCCATGTTGACGGAATTTGGCCTTCCTCCCATAGCGTATTGAAAGTTGTGAGGAGAATCTGTAGTACTCGTGGTGGGAGATGCTTTAGCATCTCGTTGTGGATGCGGTCAGGCCCCTCTACCACACTTTTCACGTTCATTATTGCCGGCCATAATTCCGCTGTGGTGAAGAGGTTGTTGTAGGAGAAGTGGTCGGACGTGGAAAAGTCAACAGCTTGGTTTTCTAAGAGAGCCTTCCGACGATGGAATTCCGGGTGGAGACCTCCTGCCTGGCCACGTGCTACCAGTGCTCGACCCATAAAGTTTGCCACATCGGCAGTGTAATTAATCTCTGCACCGGCTATTCGGAGCACTGGGAGTGGGACGGAATTAAATTTGCCGGCTATGCGTTTCACTCGAGACCACACTTGTGCCATTGGAGTGGATCGGTTCAGAGTGGCAAGGTGGTGGTGGATTGGAGTTTAGGGGCGCGTCGACATCAAGGGTCGCTTTGCGCCCATAACTAAATTGTAATCACTCTACGGTGCTGCTACCATATCTTGCTATCTACCTTCACGGGTGAGAGTATATCACGTCAAGGCGAGCTTGTCGAATGAACGTAAAACTGTTCCCAGACGCCACGACCTCAGAGTCGTTCCCTATAAGCATACGTAAAGACGAGTTGGTATTCAACCGCCATAAAATCTGGGGTCCTAGAGGATCTAGTAGTGTACAGCCAACTAAAATATGGTAGACGGTAAGCGGGTAAGAGTAGCGCAGACATAGAGGTCGGTCGTCACCGGTAAGCATGTAACTGTGTGTTGCGAATGTATGATCTATTCTCAATCGGCAGAGTATTACTTCTTCCCGGCGTCTGGTTCGGCGAGAGGACAGCCACTTTCCTAGTGTCAGTTTTAAAACTCTGAGCTTACTACACTTGGAATTCCAGGTTCGTTGCCATTCTGACCGTATACTTGATAACATAATGGGGTATAGATCCCTTGGAGGGAGCCGTAGACGGACCACACCGCCATTACCAATGGCGTGTTTGGCGGTAATATCGGCAGCTTCGTTTCCCGCGAGTCCAGCATGGCTGGGAATCCAACAGAAGACGATATTTTTGCCGACGTCATCTAGGGATTTTACGACTTTGGTAATCCTCCGAACAAGGCGGTTATCCTGGTTAAAGGTGTTCAGTGCCAGGAGACTGCTCAAAGAGTCTGTGAAAACCACGTGTTTTGTGGACCGGTCATTCTGTATAAAATAGAGGGCTTGCAGAATGGCATACAGTTCGGCAGTAAAAATCGATGTTTGCGTAGGTAAACAAAAAAGATCGAACACCTGAAAGCAGTCTACTTACGAAAGCACACCCGACACCAGAGGCCGCCTTTCAGCCGTCTGTGTAAATGCGTGAAAAGTCGTGATATTCGTGTATTTTTTTCTACTTACGAAAGCACACCCGACACCAGAGACCGCCTTTGAGCCGTCTGTGTAAATGCGTGAAAAGTCGTGATATTCGTGTATTTTTTCCAATGCTAACATGCGGAGTTCCTCCGGGCTTACCTGCCCTTACTTACGAAAGAACACCCGACACTAGAGGCCGCCTTTAAGCCGTCTGTGTAAATGCGTGAAAAGTCGTGATATTCGTGTATTTTTTCCATGCTAACATGCGGAGTTCCTCCGGGCTTCCCTGCCCTTTCTTTGAGCCGGCTAGAGTCACGTTAGTTTTCACTGGGACCACATGCCAAGGGGGAGTGCTCGGAGTGATTACACGTGCTACGGAACGCGGCCGGATATTACATTCTCGAAGACTCGGGGACATACGAGTGGAAAACGGTAATCCACGCTAAGTAATGTGACGTGCACTTGACGTCCCTGAGAAAATCCACCGATAGGCTGGATGGTTCCGGTTTTGAGCAACATTGCATGCATATCTCGCGCCCAATAACTTACGGCGTAGTGCAAGAGGTGGCTCGTCTACTTCTGCCATTACACTAGCAGCCGGTGGGGTGCGGAAGGCTCCAGTAACGATGCGAAGGGCTGAATTGTGGATCACATCAAGACAGCGCTTGGATGTGGCACTCGCTCCGTCATAAATAAAAGATCCATAGTCAATTTTAGAACGCACGAGCGATCGGTACATGAGAAGTGGAACTGATCTGTCAGCTCCATATGAACACCTAGAGACGGTGCTCATTACCTGGAGACCTTTTGTACATTTGTTGATAAGGTTAGTGATGTGAGTTTTATACGTGACATGGCGATCCATCCACACCTCCAGAAACTTGACCGCAGGTCTGAAAGGTATGAGGTGACCGTTCATCCTTATCGTTGGGTCTGTGCAACGGCGTTTCGAACAGAAGTGAACAGTGGTAGTCTTTGAGGTGGATAAAGTGAAACCAGTTCTATCACACCACTCCATTAATTTCACTACATTTAAATGGAGCTGTCTTTCCATCGTCTGCACCGTACGAGAGGAGAACCATACTGTAAAATCACCCACGAATAGCGCTCATCCTACCGATGTTGGCAGTGCATTGATTGATTGATTATTGGGGTTTTAGGGTGCGTCAACCCTATTGGGTTATATTGCACCCATAACAAGGCTGCCTAAGCGCACGTCAGTCTGTCACATAAGTATATAACACATTGGTGACTATTAAGGCACTGGACATAAGATCTGGTGAAACAAATTGAGTTAGGTAGGTGCATAAATTACGTCAAATCCTATCTCCGCAAGGAAGCACAAAACTGCTCTATTTTGTATGAATCGGGAGTCATCTCCTAGCAAGTCCTTCAGCTTCAGAGCATTCGCAACACATCTGAAGTGTCGCCTACGTTCTTCTGTGTATGCTGGGCACGCCACCAGCACATGGTTCACAGTCAAAGCGGCATTACACCTAACACATTTCGGCCTGTCGTCCCCGCACAATAAATACCTGTGTTGCTAGAGTGTTACCAATTCTGAGACGACAGATGGCTACCTCATCCCTTCTAGTTTGGCTGAAGGACGAGGCCCACGGAGCTAAGTATGGTTTTACTTGCTTTAATTTGTTGAACTCCTCTTGGTCCCATCTGCCCTGCCATTGTCTAAGAATAAACGATGATATAACTGGGTAGTAGTCACTGGCAGGCAGTGGGAGAGCGCGACTCCTTGGCGCTTGTGCTGCACGCCTTGCAGCTCGGTCGGCCAGCTCGTTGTCACGGATTCCAACATGTGCGGGAATCCAGCACAGTGTTACATGTTTTCCCCTGTCATGCAGGGAAGTAAGGTGCAATAAAACGTCTCGTACGATGGCATGTTGCTGGTTAAAACTGCGCAACGCCATAAGACTGCTCAGAGAATCAGTAAGAAGAACGTGGAAAATTTCGTCGTCAACCTCGATGTATGAAAGGATTTTGCTGATGGCCATCAACTCTGCAGTGAATACGGTGGCGTGAGGCGGCAGGGTGAAAGATCTTGTGGCGGATCCTCTAACAAAAGCACTACCAACGCCGGTGTCAGTCTTTGAGCCATTTGTGTAAGTGACTGAGTAACCATGATATGTTGAAGAAATGTGTTCGAGTGTACGTGATCGTAGCTCCTCTTTTGTTATGTCATGCTTTCTCTCTGCAGAGGGCGATGTCGATGAAGGGGGAGAAGGCCGTTGGTACACAGGGAACGTCTTGTCCGTAAAGTTTTAGCTTCATGTCCGGGCAGTTACGACGACGGCGGCAGAAATGAACTGCTGTTGTCTTTGGAATGGAAAATCGGAAACCATTCAGGTGTCCCCACTTTTCGAGGTGTGAAATCGCAAGTTACAGCTGTTGCTCCATGAGAGGGGTTGAAGAGCTGCACGACCAGATGGCAAAATCGTCAGCGAAAAGAGATCGTCCGATTGATGGGGATAGTGAGTTGCCGATGTCATTTATTATGAGCGAAAATAGGGATGTGCTCAGGACGCTGCCCTGTGGAACTCCCTCAACTTGGCGTAGCCAACCTGAAAAATGATTGCCGACGCGTACACAAAACTCTCGACTTGTCATGAATATTTTTTAAAACGTGCCCAGGGATCCGCGGATTCCGCACTCATGAATCTTTTGCAGGATGCCGTGTCTCCAAGCAGTGTCAAAAGCACTCTCAATGTCAAAAAGAACGCCTCCTAGGTGTCTGTGTTTCGCAAAAGCTACCCGAACTTCTGTGTCAAGCCTTAAAACATGGTCGATCGTGCTACGGTTCTTTCGAAAGCCGCACTGGTCATTGGATAAGACGTTCCGGTTGTCTAAGAACCACGTTAGTCGGAGGCTAACCATTTTCTCCATCAACTTACTCAGTGATGACGTCAGTGAAATTGGGCGGTAATCAGTGGGGTCATCGCCATTTCTACCGGGCTTCAACAGTGGTATTATAATTCCCTTTCTCCAGGCGGGTGGAAAGTATCCACCGTTCCAAATTAAATTGAAAATCGTGAGAAGTGTATATTTTGCATACGTCGGTAAATGTTTCAACATTTCGTTGTTTATATAGACTTGTCCTTCGGACACGTTCTTCAATCCGTTAATTGCAGAGTTCAGTTTGGCTTGAGCAAACGGTAAATTGTACACGAATTGTTCTGATGTAATAAAACTAATATCTTTCCTCTGACACTGGGCACGGTGTTGTAGAAAAGCTGGGTCAGTTGGCTCACTGCGCTTTGCTATGGCATGTGCAATTCTATTGGCTACTTCTCCCGGATCCGTTATTGTGTTTCCTCCAATGCTAAGAACCGGCAATGGGATCGAGGAGAACTTCCCCGAAATCCTTTTCATTCGGGACCACACTTCCGATGCCGACGTGGTTCGAGTTCATCCACCTACATATGTTCGCCAGGATGTTCGTTTCGCGGCGCGTATGGTACGTCGAGTCAGTGCTTGGGCCTGTTGGAAGTCCAGCATGTTGGTCATCGTGCCATGTTTACTGAATTCTTTAAGGGCTCGCTTGCGAGCGCGGATAGCCTTTCCGCATTCCGCAGTCCACCAGGGATCTGGAATACGGCGTGGGATGCCAGAGGTACGGGGAATGCACAACTCAGCGCACTGGAGAATCCGTGATGTAAAATCATCGACGCTAGTACAATTATTTTCAATGTCCTGTGTAAAAGCTGTCTGCATCTCAGATTCGAAACGAGCCCAGTCTGCTTTCTTCAAGTTCCAGCGCGGCGGCCGTGTTCCAAAAACCACGCCTCTACAAAACATTAGCCACACTGGATAGTGGTCGCTTCCAAGGCAATCGTCGTCGACTGACCATTCGATATGATGGGTCAGTTGGGGGCTGGCTAGGCTCAGGTCTAGCGTAGACATTCGGCCCGATGGAAGAGTAAGATGAGTATGTGCACCTGTGTTTAGAACACATAACGGCTCATGTATAATTAAATCCCCAAGTATTCGGCCCCATGTGTTGATATCAGAGCAGCCCCAGACCGTGTGGTGAGCGTTGAAATCACCCACTAGTAACAATGGTGGTGGAAGCTCAGGAAGTAGATGTTTCAGATCCACGACAGGAAACGGGACTCCAGGAGGCAAATATAGGGAGCAAAGACTAATGCCGCCCCGGTAGCTCAGTTGGTTGGAGCGCTGGCCTGCACTGGTCTCCCCTGTACTGGCAACACAGCGTTCGAGTCGCTTCCCGCGCTCGCATTTAGGCCGGGAGTGTCAGTTGGCAGCTGGCCCGATAAGGCCGGGGACGAGCTACCGGGCGGCCGTGTCGCTGCATTGGCGGCACGTTAAACTTTCGATCTAAATTCTGCCGTTGAACTGGAGTTCATGAATCGGGTGGTGGGGCCAGGGTTCACGCAACAAGCTCTGCTTAGCAATAGAACCCTGGCTCCTCAAGCCACCCCAACAACTCAGATCAAATTTATAAAATTTATTTAAAAAAAAAATGTGGGTGCCGCGAAGAGTTGTATGCGCTGCGATTGCCTGAAGAGTAGTTCGAAGAGGCAACTCACGTGCTGATACGCTGTGGTGGACAGCATGCAGGACCCCTCCGTGCGGGTTATTTTCAGGGTGAACATCGTTTCGCACAGTATAGTCTCTTATATTGACGGTGTTCTCTGGCGTGAGCTTAGTTTCCTGAAGGCAAATGGCTAGCGGACTACGCCGATTTAAAGCGGTCATCAAGTCAAGAATCGAGGTTTTTCGGCCCCGGCAGTTCCACTGTAAAATGGCCGTAAGAAGAGCCATCTAAAACGTGTTAAAACGAGAGACTAACTCGATACTCACTGCTGCGCGGAGGGTCCCGAGGCCGGAGACACTTGCCAGGGTGGAGCTCGCTTCCTGCCTCTAGGGGGTGACGGGTGTGCCAAAGCATGTGTGTTGGAGTTCCAGTGTTAAGAATACCAAGTGGAAAATTCCGGATTATACGTTCCAATGCACGTCCACGACCACTACTATTCGCTGAGCCCCAAACATGGTGATGTGCGTTAAAGTCACCGCATAAAATCAGCGGGGGAGCGAGCTGATTTACCACTTGCAGCAGTTCTGCAAGTGGAAAGATTGTTCCTGGAGGTAAGTATATGGAGCATATGGTGGTAACACGGCGATTAATTATTATCCGAGCAGCGACAGCCTGGGTGTTTGATCTCAGGTGTACTTGTTCGAAGGGGACTGAATGGTGGACGGCAAGAAGCACACCACCATGTGCCACAGTGTGGGTGACGACGTCCTTGCGTAAAACAGAGTAGTTTCTTAAATAAAAGGAAGCACCAGGAGATATTTTGGTCTCCTGTAGGCATATTACGGCCGGTGTACGACGGTGCAAAATATGTTGTAATTCGTTGATGCAAGTTCTCACACCTCTACAGTTCCACTGTAGAATATTACTCATTTGTCAGTAAGTGAAAGAGGTCCTAAGCTAAGAGCGTAAAAGGCCAAGAGCGACTAAGTCATGGTCCTGTAGTCGGGGGGTCTTGGCTTCGTGGGCGTGAACACGGGCTCTCAAATTCACTTGGCGACACCGCGCCGGGAAGAGCACGCTTCATAGCGCGATTTGGGGATGGGGAGGATACTAGGGGGTACACGGTTCGACGGGAAGGTGTCTCCGGCGGTCTCATGGCCACTGCGGAAAATGGCGTGGAGTGAGGTGTCGCCAGTGGGCGCTGGCCCTCAGGCTTGGAGGTCGAAAGGGTTGGGACATCTCGGGCGGTGCGACCCTGTGCTCCTAAATCTGGGGCTCCAGAGCGCACATGCACCATAGGATGTCCAAGCTTTGGATCTGAGATGGTTGTTGGTGGTGGGGGTGGGGGAGTTGGCGTGGTTTTGGAAAGCTGGATAGGAGTGGGTTCGGTGGGTATGGCGGGTAAGGATTCGAGGGTAGTGGAAGTCTTAGGGGGTTTCTTAGTCCGCTGAACACGATGCCACTCTTCTGGAGCTCGCTCTGTAACGGGTGGGGTAACTGCGACTTCCTGGGCCCTTGGCCACGAAGCAACGCGCTCTGCCGTGTCGGTTGTGTCATGTGCAGGATTACTTATGGTGGGGGCATTTCGGTGGTCTCAACGCAGTCCTGGGTTGGCTGCCTGTTACTTGTTGGTATCGTAAGGGGCACTCCAATGCCATCGTTAGCGTGGATACGTCTCGTCCAAAGAATCGTCGTCGTTGTGCTGAGAATGGAGGGCACACCAGAAGAACGTGCCTCACTGTCAGTGGCATGTCACAGCGAGTGCACATCGGTCTGTCCTCGTTTCGTAGCAGGTAGCCGTGGGTAGCATAAGTGTGGCCTATTCGTATCCTGGCGAGTAGCACTTCTTCCCTCCGGGAAGTTCTAGATGATGATTTCCAACACCCCAGAGTTGGCCTGATGGTTCTTAGTTTGTTTTCGCCGGTCGAGTCCCAAACTTGTTGCCACTTGTCCTGGAAGAATGCGTTGATTGCCTGGCTGAAGTGTGTCGCGGGAAGAGGAAGCGAATGGGTGTACTGTCTCCGCGCAGCACGTTTTGCTGCTTGGTCAGCCAGCTCATTCCCCCTTATTCCAACATGGCTTGGTATCCAGCAGAGGGTCACATTTTTCCCGCCTCGCTTAAGCAGTCATGCGCAATAAAACATCCTGCACGACAGGGTCATGAGGATAAAACTGTTGCAACGCTAGAAGGCTACTCAGAGAGTCAGATAATATTACGTGATTGACTTCGTTCTCTGTTTCCATGAAACACATGGCCTTTGTGATGGCTAGAAGCTCAGCTGTGTAAACAGTTGCGTGAGGAGGCAGTGTGAACGATCGGATCGTGGCACCACTCACAAAGGCACACCCCACGCCATCATCAGTTTTCGAACCGTCGGTGTAGGTGAGAGTGCATGAACGATAGGCGTGAATGTGTTCAAGACTCTTCATCCGAAACACTTCTGGGGTAATTTCGTCCTTACGAGTGTCTGTCAGCGTCGTGTCAACCGACGGCTGGATCAGTTCCCAAGGGGGAACGGGCAGTGGCTCAGTCCTTCTAATGCTACGCATTCGAATACCACTCCCCTCTGCCAACTTCCGCAACTTCACGCAGAAAGGAGGTAGTGTATTGCCACGTCCGCCACAGAACATCGCACGCGTAAGGTGAGCAAACAAGGCCTGGTATGCTGGATTTAGAGGAAATTGCCTCACCCTGCACGCATACCGCAATCCGAGTTTGTCTCGTCTTAGGGCGAGCGGAGCTTCATCAGCATATGCGAGAAGACTTGCAGTCGGAGAAGTTCGGAATGCCCCTGTGGCAATACGCAAGGCGGCATGGTGGACAGTGTCGAGCGTACGCTTGTTGGAATCACTGGCACAGCCGTAGATAAAACAGCCATAATCGAGTTTTGAACGGATGAGCGATCGATATAGAAGTAAAAGCGTAGACCTGTCTGCTCCGTAGGCAGTTCGGGTAACACATTTCATAATGTTCAGGGACTTCGAACACTTCTGCCGCAGTGTTTTCATGTGGTCCTTGTATGTTAGACGACGATCGAATGTGATGCCCAGAAACTTAGCTGCGGACTGGAAGGGGATCTGCTCTCCGTAGAGCTGAATGTTCGGATCCTGGCAGTTACGGCGGCGACAAAAATGCACTGCAACAGTCTTGTGGGTAGAAAATCGGAAGCAGTTCAGGTTACTCCATTTCTCAAGGTGAGAAGTAGCCAGCTGCAGCTGTCTCTCCATCGAGGATGAACGTGATGCTGAACACCAAATTGCAACGTCATCAACAAAAAGGGACTTCGCGACACCACATGGCAAACAGTCTCCAATGTCATTAATCATTACGGCAAATAAAGCCACACTAAGGACGCTTCCCTGAGGAACACCGTTGACCTGCGTCAACCGATCAGACATTGCGCGACCTACACGGACACGAAATGTTCGGTCAGTAAGAAAATTCTGCAGGAAATGTCCCATAAAACCACGCACACCACACCTCCAAAGCTTTACAAGAATACCTTGCTTCCATGTCGTATCATACGCGCCCTCAATGTAAAAAAAAAAACACTGCTCCTAGATGTCTCCCTTCTTTAAAGCTGGTACGAATTGCGGTGTCCAATGTTAATATATGGTCAAGTGTGGATCGGTTCTTCCTGAAACCAGACTGCGCGTGGATAAAAAAGTTTTGTTGTTCCAGGAACCACGTGATGCGAACACTGACCATCTTCTCCATGAGTTTACACAGGCACGAAGTCAGGGAAATCGGTCGGTAATGAAGAGGGTCAGAACCAGTCTTGTTCGGCTTCAATATGGGAATGACTGTCGCATCCCGCCAAGATGGCGGGAATCTGCCGCTCGTCCAAAGAGTGTTAAAACATGACAGAAGTACTTCGTGTGCATTTCTGGGGAGGTTCTGGAGCATCTTATTATGGATGTTGTCCGGTCCTTCGGATACGGGGTGCAGTGCAGCAATTTGTGATGTTAATTCGAACATTGTGAAGCGTTCATTATAATATAGTTTCTCGGCGGTGGCAAAGTCAACCATCGATGCTTCGCGTCGAGCCCTATATTCGCGAAAACCTGCAGTTCGATCGCAGCTCAGGCTTCTGTCCGCCAACGATCGAGCGATAATGTTCGCCACGTCTCGGGGTTCTGTTATTATTCCGCCAGCGACGTGCAGGACTGGTAGTGGTGTGGATCGCGAATGTCCGGATATTCGTTGTATTTGTGACCAAATCTGCTTGGTAGGGGTGAATCGGTTCAACTTGTCTACATATTGTCTCCACGACGTCCTTTTGGCTTCTCGGATTGTTCGCCGGGCGGCTGCCCTGGCCTGCCGGAAGGCGATCAGGTTTCCCAAGGTGCTGTTTTTGTCATACTTTCGGAAGGCACGTCGTCGGGCGCGAATGCCATCCCGGCATAGCTCCGTCCACCATGGCACAGGCGCACGTCGAGGTTTACCAGAGGTACGCGGAATGCAGTCTGCAGAACAATCCAAGACTACGGAGGTAAAATTATCTATAGATATTGCAGCACCGTTCCCGTTTGTACTAAAGATGTCATCAAGCTTAGTTACAAAGTCCGGCCAGTCAGCCTTTCTAAAGTTCCAGCGTGGTGGCCTTGACCCCAAGGTGGCTCCGTCAACACAATGAAGCCAGACTGGAAAATGGTCGCTACCTCTTGGGTCAGATTCAACTGACCAATCGAAATATTGCACCAGCTCCGGGCTGGCGACGCTAATGTCCAGCGCGGAAGTACTTCCGGATGGGAATGATATGTGAGTGTGTGCACCCGTATTTAAAATGCAAAGCGATTCTTGGAGAAAGAACGCATCGAGTTGTCGTCCGCGTGAATTAATATCGGCGCATCCCCAGATTGTGTGGTGGGCATTAAAGTCTCCTAAAAGTAAGACGGGAGGAGGAAGCTCGGCTAAGAGTCGGCCGAGTTCTACTAATGGTAGAGGTCCGCCAGGTGGGAAGTATATCGAGCATACTGTTGTGTTTCTGTGTCCGATAGACATTTGTGCTGCCACCGCCTGCAGGTTGGTACGCAGTATAAGCGGAAAGGCAGGAGCACTGTGGTGAATGGCTAACAGGACGCCTCCATGTGCAATGGAGTCTGTCTGGTTGTCATGACGAAAGACCTGGTAGTCTTTTAGATAAAACGGGGTTCTAGCTAAAAGCTTCGTCTCCTGCAGACAGACAGCTACCGGAGAGTGCTCATTTACCATAACTTGAAGATTCTCCAGGCTGGTCCTCACGCCCCTGCAGTTCCATTGTAAAATTAATGAGGACATAGTTGACTCGACTTGACTAGATTTGACTAAAAAGGGTGCACTCGTAACACCACTACTCTAAAGATGTGGAGAGGACATGGTGTCGGACGATCTAGGGCGAGATCTATATTGTCCCCCACCGGGTGGTGATGGTGTCCATGGGGGTGCTCGCTTGCGTCCAGTGAACGTCGCATGGGGTGGTGTGGGAGGCGGACCCATGGTCCCTTCCGTCTCCTGGGCACCCACAGGACTGACCCTAGGGGCCTGGGACGGTGGGGGAGTTATCTCGGGAGGCCGTCGCTCAGCCCGTGAGCTCAGCGACGACTCCCTGGATCCGACTCGTGCTGCCCGTCCAGAAGAGCCCATATCGGGTGCCCCTGGACGGACCTCAGTCGGGGGACGTGGTCTGATCGCCAGGGGCGAAACCACCGGGACCCGTCGTAAGGCTACACCACCCTCTCCAGAACTAGGTGGAGGGTTTGGCGTAGTCCCGGGTGGAGCCGGGGTGGGCTGGCTTAGGCCGACCACGGCGGAAGTGGAGGGGATGGACCCCAGGCCGTTGGTGGAGAGCTTGGCGGGTTTCTTGGTCCGTTGCACACACTGCCATTCCTCGCGAGCCTGCTCTGAAGCAGTCGACGAAGAGACAGGATGAGACGAGGTCGTCCGCGGCGACGCAGCGTGTTCTGGCGATTCGGGTGTCTCAGTAACTTGTGTATGAGCTGTTGCTGGGGAGGTGACGGGTATGCCGAAAGAGCTGAGGAGTGCACACAGGTGTGCAATCAGTTCCTTGGTTTTGTCTGCGTGCACCTGGTGTGCAATGGGTGCAGAGTTTCTGACTTTCGATGCGTATGATATTTTGGGGTGAGACTGTTCGTATATTTCTCTAGCTTCGCGGAAAGTTACCTTGTGGGTGTGCTTGATTGCAATTATTTCTTTTTCCTTGACATAGGCCAGACATGTTCGGTCAAACGAGGTGTGGGGGGTCTGTCCGCGACCACAGTTCACACAGTGTAGCGTATCGGATGTGCACTGCTCGGCACTGTGGTCAGAAGAAGCACACTTCCCACAAGCTGGACGATTCCTGCAATAATGGTTAGTGTGTCCATACCTCACTTGAAGCATCGCATGCGGTTAGGCAGAAACACACGAACCTTTACACGTACATATCCCACTCGTACCTCCGACGGTAAGTCAATTGTGTTAAAAGTCAAAATGACATTGTTTGTTGTAATCGTCTCTGTGCCCCTGCTGATCTTCAGTTTCCTCGCTCCAGTTACTCCGACATGGGATAAACCATCGACGATCTCGTCCTCCGGTACGTCCTTTAAATCGTAGCAGTTGATTATGCCACGCGATGAGTTTTTTGTTTGGTGGGGTTCTACTTTAATTTGGATGACTTCGTCGATCCTCCTATTCCCTTTCCGTACACCGTATACAAATTCGGATGCTTCCAGCGCTTTCTCTGCCTCTGTCGCCAGGGCGAACCCTACCTCTAGAGCACCATCTTTCAGTCTCTCACATCGAGTAATCTTTCCAAATCTGTCGCATCCGTCTTGACGCTGAAATGGAGACAGTGAGCTAAGGCTTTTCACCAATCCACAAAAGACAAGGACACGTGTATGGGGTGTTTGTTCTCTGCCGCTCTTCGGGTTGGTGCCATTCCCACCAGCGATTGGTGGGAAGTTAGTCTGGTCCCTACGAGAGGGACCAGGAGTGCCTTTTGGTGTAGTGGATGCCATGCGAGTGATTTGGTTTCGGCTCCTCGGGCGCCCCACCCCAAAGGGGCCCTACTGGGGGGACGCCTGGGCCCCGCGGACGGGAGGTCGCCAGGCGCCCGAGGAGCTATACGGGGCAGGCGGTGCCTTCGCCCGGCCGGGAGAGAGAGACTCACCACCCCGTCCGGGATCCAGCACCGCCCACCCCTTGGCCCCGGCAGGCCGGGCCGGCGGGCACCGGGAAGGGTCCCAGGCCCCCGGCCCGAGGCGACCAGCCACTTGGCCCGCGTGAGGCCCCACAGGCCCGCCCGCCCCTCCGGGATATCAGGACCAAAGAGGTGTGTTGGTCCCCCGTCGCAACTAGCACCGTGCGACGGGGACCTCAACCTCCAGGACTCCGTCAACCCCGGGGGGCGGGCCGAGGGGACGCGGCTACCCCGATAAAACTGAGCTGGTGGACAGGGCCGGGGAAGTTGCCCTGCCTGCTCATAGTGTGGATAATTGGTGTTGCAGGGACAGGTGAAGGACATGGATGTTGGGATGAGATTGGGATTGGAATGGGAGCGTATGGACGGAAGGAAGGGTGGCTGTGGTGACCCGAGGGAGCGCCATTTCCCTGGCCAGCCGAGTAACGAGGCTGACCCCACTGCGGGGAGACGGGGAGGGCCCATCTCGTTGGCAGACGGGGCCGGTCCCTCCACTTGCCGACGTGGCGATGGGGTGGCCGGCCTCCGAGGAAAAGCCATCTCAGCTCCTTGGTGACTCCTCTCGCGGGCCCTTTCGATCTCGACAAGCCGCGCTCTCTTTTCCTCGCGGGCGCGTCTCTCGGCTTCCTGATAGTGGATGTTCGGGATTTTAATTGGTCGTCGGGATGGAGATGTAGGCGCGGAAGTGGGAGTTGAGGGTGGGGGCGAGGCCTGGCTCACGGGAAGGGGAGGAGGTTCAGGTAGGGAGGAAGTGGAGAGGAGGGATTTGGGGTGATGCTGGGGAATGAGGGGCGAGGAGGCGTTGAGGGGTTGGTGGGACATGGGAAGTGTGGATTTTGAGGTAGGTGATGAGGTAGATGAGGACCTCGGAGTTGGTTGGGTGGACTGAGGAGGCCTTCTGGATCGTTGGACCAGAGTCCACTCTCCACCCTCGAGGAGTGATCTGGGAGGGGCCTCAGATGGGCTAGCGGGGCATCCACTCGTGGTAGGTGGGACCTCGATCGCATCGTCGTGTTGGATTGGCTTCCTGTGCTTCTCAGGCGACGACAGGGACATTCCAAAAGACCGTAAAATGGTCATGGGCTGAGCAACTAGCTCGGAGGCCATGTCAGGCTGAGTGTATGTGTGGCCAGTGACATGTTTAGTGAGTCTGTTGTGTGGTGTAAAGTTCGGTTGTGCCATTGCTGCATATGATATCCTTGGGTGGGCTTCCTCATATGACTCACGTGCCTCCAGAAATGTAATATTTTAGAAAATTTTATCGCGACTATCTCCTTCTTTTTTTAGAAAAATCGGGCAAGACCGGTCATATGCAGTGTGGGGGTATTGGTTGGAGGCACAGTTAGAGCACTTTGGGTATTCTGCTTCGCATTTGTCCCTGATATGCTCTGTTGCACCACATCTTCCACACGTCTCGCGATTTCTGCAGTGCTGTGACGTGTGGCCAAAGTAGGAACATCTGAAGCATTGCATTGGGTTTGGGATAAATACACGAACTTTTACTCGAACGTATCCGACAAAGATGAACTCGGGAAGGTCTGTTTGTGTGGAATGATAATAAAAAGTTGTCCGTTCTTTGGGTTTCTTGTCCTTTCCTGGTCGTGGATTGGATTGGATTGTGGCTTTACGACGCCCTCAGCAGCTGAGGCCATACAGCGTCGCCTGCCTCTCACCCTGGCAGGAAGGGCGGGCATCGCGGGGAATCGAACCCCGTACCTCTGGCTTGCCAGACGCTCAGCTTAACCACTGAGCTACCGACGCCCTTCCTTTCCTCGTCGTGATTCTTCCCGCCTCTACCACACCCCACTCTGTCAAACCATTCACAATGTCAGCGTCCGACACATCTCTCAGGTCATAGCAATTGAGCACGCCTTTAGAGAACTTTTTCGTATTACGGGAAAAGACCTTGATATTTACGGTGACCGTTCGCCTGTTGCTTTCATCTCGTATAGTGTACTTTAGGTCCGTTGTTTCCATCGCCCTCCTTGCGTCATCTGTCGTTTTCAATTAAACCTCTAGGCCACCGTCTCTAAGTTGTTGGCACCTCAGTATCTCCCCCATCCTGTCGCAAGCTTCTTTTCGTTGAAATGGTGTAAGCGAGGTCAAACGTTTGCCTCCTTCTGCCGACTTGATGATGAGAATACGGGGTGCGGGAAGGTGAGAACTTCTGCTGCTCTGTCTCCTATTAGAGGGAACAGGTAAGTTGTTTTTTGTGGTTTTGGTTGCCATGCAATATGTTTGTGTTTCGGCTCCGCGGGCCATCATCCGGCCGGGAGAGAGAAGCTCACCACCCCGACCGGAATCTAGCGCCGCCCACCCCTTGACCCCGGCCGGCCGGGCCAGCGGGCACCGGGAAGGGTCCCAGGCCCCCGGCCCGAGGCGACCAGCCACTTGGCCCGCGTGAGGCCCCACGGGCCCGCCCGCCCCTCCGGGATATCAGGACCATAGAGGTGTGTTGGTCCCCCGTCACAACTAGCACCGTGCGACGGGGGACCTCAACCTCAAGGACTCCGTCAACCCCGGGGGGGCGGGCCGAGGGGGCGCGGCTACCCCGATAAAACTGAGCGGACGGGTAGACCGGGGGAAGCTGACTTACCTGATCGTGACAAGGGAGGGGTTGGTGTTGCAGGGTTGTATGAAAGACATACAAAGGGACGTAGACACGGGGTGCATACTGGGAAGGGAGAGAGGGATGGTCGGTGGGAACTACGTGAGTCCCCGGAAACACCTCCGTGCTTCCAAGCCCCTTATCGGGGCGGCTGTGCTAACCCGAGGGAGCGCCATTTCCCTAGCCAGCTGTGTAACGAGGCTGACCCACTGCGGGGGATCATGACCATGTTCGCCCCGTCATTGAGCATCCCCCATTGTTTCAGCATTACTGGGGAATGGGTCTGAGGTGTGAGCCTGGCTTGCTCGGATAGTGTCCCCGCATTCGCCAATGGGCGCGACCACCAATCATAATTCCCTATATGAGTTCCTGATGAGGAGCTTGGAACACTTAGTCTCCATTGCCCTCCCACCGGTTCCAGCATTTTTGTTATTTGTGTCTGTGTGAACGCAACTAGTAACCCACCTAACCGTCTCCAGTTACCTCACCGTCTCTGTGTGCCACCTAGCCGTCTCCAATCCAACAAAACAAATTGACAGGTGTGCAGCTATCTCACCAATCGTCAACCGCTGCTTCATTTAGTGTTACATATTTTGTACATTATGCGCAGGTTTAGTCTACTAAGGAAGGTCAGTTATATTTACGTACGTATTTATGTATTTACGTATTTATGTGTGTATCAAGAAAACGTTTTCCAAGTTAGGCGATGCTTTCATTCCAGGAAATAACCCATTGCATTTTTAGCATGACTAAATGATTAGTTTTCAACAATTCACATCTTTCGTCCCGAATTTGAGCCCCCAGAGACCTAAAAAGTACTTGTTCAGTCAATGGAGGTATTTCTCGGTCGCCTATTTTCTTACCCACCACGATTTTGATTGGGGCACCTCTACTGCGGAGACAGGGGGACCAACCTTTCACCAGGAACCTTTGGCCATCGGCATTGGGAGCGTCGGCATCTCGGGTGTCCTCGGTCAACATCGCATAGCATCACTGCACGTCAGCTTCTCCACCTTCACTGACATGGCGGGGTGGACGAGCAATCGATCAGTTGTCGAGCAGCCGTCATCATCCCCGTTATATCATTTCACTGTCAAAGTTAACAACTACCATTCGCCACCATGTTGACACTACTGAAGACCATTATTAACTCACCTACTCTGAGAATAAACACGAGTACACGGGAACTACACACCATCGAAAATTGCACCAATCAATGATTTTTCTTCAACAATTTTTATTTGTCATCCTAACACGCATACATATATGCCTTTGGTAGTGATCATTAACAGCACAAATATCTTCGCATGCTATTGAGAGGGCACTTGCAGCCCCACCCAACCCCTCAGTGTTGGCTTTGCCCTCCACAAATTTCAATTGCCATCCAAATAATGTTCAAAAATATTCACCTATGATAAGCAGCGCAGAAAATAATCCTGGTCTACCTCAAAATAAACGCCAAAAATACCATGACAACGTTACTGATGCAACCGCACCCGAAAGACTAGATGAATGAGACCATTTTGTACGAATGCAAAATAGATACCCTAACATTACCAGAAAACAAGCCCAAACATACTATACACTGTAGCTTATACCCCTGCCAAATCTTCGCCCACGCAATAGCAACATAGAACACGCCACGGCGGTGGAGTTGCCAATTTTCGCGTAATCGCCTCACCATAAGCTGCTTATTCGAACTGAAAATACACGGAGAAAAATTGATCTCGGAAAAGAATAGAGATGGCGCTATATTCAAAGTAATTGCCACCAAATTGCGCCCGACAAGGTAACAACTGTGCAAATAAGTGACCCGAATGAATTAGAGCGTGCAATAACCTAATCATGCCAATGTTCTTCAATCATGTCAAGTTTGCATCTTAATAGTTTATATTGCATTCCCAATGTTGGTTCGCTGAAGGCTTTGAAGGCTTGGCGAGACAAGCCTTACAGAGCTTTTAGTTAGATCTAAGTACAGATCTTTTGATGGGCACTATATGACCAACGCGGCCGATGTGCCCTTGAGCCCAAACAACCAACCAACAGATCTTTTGAAACATCTACCTCATTTATCCAGTTAAGTCCGATAATCCTCCAAAAGCCAAACTGAGAACATTCATCAGAATTCTTACTGATATGACTAAGTTATCACAACTGGCAGGACGGTAGGACGACAAAACTGCCAACGTTGCGAATGCTATGCTACATTGGTAAAAGCTTCGTTAGGTTAAGCTATGTCACGCTCGTGGGGAGAAGGAAGTGTTTAAGACCGGACGTGCTCACGGCTAAGTGTCCTTGGCTCTATTGGCTCCGTCTAGCTAATCCATACTTCATATTGGCTCCGTCGATCAGAAGAACGGTGTCCCTACCAACTGTAAATTCGTTCCAACACTCATACTCACAGTCATTGCTGAAATGACAGTGCGGGAGCGACAGCCGATGAGTGGCCTACCCACACTGGCGGATCTGGGCTGCCGGTTTTTGGAGAGGGACAACATTCGGCGCCGACTGTCTCCCTAAGTGGCGTATTTGAGATTTTCGTCAGATGGGCAAACTGATTTGTGGTAATCAACTTAATCAAACTGATTTGGGGTAATCCGCTCGTGCTGTTCACCCTCACAAAAGGAGTAGGATAAGTGGGCAACGTCGGCATCGAGCGGGTATCAATCCCAACTGTCTACATGAGACTTCCTTTTGACGATGACCAACTATGTTGACAGGTAAATGCAGCCATCCGTTCGCCTCAGCTAAACCATGTTAGGGTAGCCTGGACTAGCGGACCTACGCTGAAATCTTACCTGGTCCGCTCAGCCCTGGAATTACCGCCATGCCCCGCTGGTAGAAGAACGTGCCACACCTGTAGTAACGGGCTCAAAGATAGATGCACGCGGAAAAACGTATTTTATTAAATAACGTGCAACCGCTGTCTTGGTAAGTGGGAGAAAACAAGCGTGGCATCAGGGATAGGTACAATGAGCACTTGGGAGATGCCAGACTTCGGAGAGAATACACACCTTTAGACGAGCACATGATCAACAAACATTCTAACATGGAACACAGCGACACTAACATAAACTTCAAGGTAGAAATTATAGCAACAGCCAGGGACAACGCTGATCTGGAGGTCCTCGAATCTCTACACATACGTAATCTACGGCCGCATCTAAACACGCAAACGACGTCTTGGTATATCACATAAAATTACATGAACATTAATTATACTTTATGTATTACGCGTCATATTGGATATATACCTATATATGTGTGTGCATGTATGTGTCGATATGTATAGGGACCATCGGCTCGAGCTTCCTCAGAGGATTCTATCTTGACTTAATTGATTCCTGGTTTTTAGTTTCTTGAAGTGTCTGTACCACTGAGGATGCCTTTTCTGTGATTCACGTGAATTTTTGCACGCTTTTTTCCCGCGTTTTTTTTCAATTGTTAACCCTGCCATTTTTTATATCACTACTGACGATGGCCCCTGGCCGAAACGTTGAGTAATATAGCATAATCCCTAACGCTACTTTTGATGTAAACTCAGTACCTCCTGGTATATTGGAGGTCGTACATTTCTTCTCACGCAATGTCTAAAACCCAGGAGCACTTAAGAGCCATTCTTTGTTGTATTAAGTAATCAACTTACCCGTATCTTTTAAAGTCACCGGTTTCAGACCACTGTATTATCAAATTCATAAAATTAAAATAATGACAACCTAATTTTAGCACTAGAGCCATTCTTCGTTGTATTAAGTAATCAACCTTCCGTATCTTTTAAAGTCACCGGTTTCAGACCACTGTATTATCAAATTCATAAAATTAAAATAATGACAACCTAATTTTCCAGTGGATAGACCCAACCTGCCACCATCGTTCTTAAGTCACCAGATTAGGGCCCCTCTCTATTGCTGAAAAGTTGTTTAATCTCTTTATAAGTCAACTCACACTCACACACGTGCTAAAATTATCATGCAATTATTACGCAAATCACTTAAAATAAACAATTTTCCAATTTCACGACTATTCAGTCGATAACGCCCAGTCGCAACCAAGTCAACGTTCGTGTACATATTTAAAGCCCTCGTCCCCTCATGCCACCTTACACAGTCGTCGCATTCGACACACTTCGTGCGTTTTTGCAATTTCTGCCATATGATGATCCTGCGCCTTATTTAACGTCATGGGATGCTTAATATGGGTGGTTAATGGGAAAATTCGGTTAGTTCAATTCAATATTATTTTTCTTATGCCCGCATTCTCCGTAGAAAGGAATCCGGAAACCACTCTGAACGTCGATGTACCTCACCTTTCCGTTTAAATATACTCCCAGGCTGACTGACAATCCAGGAGGTGCTGATTCGGTGTTCTTTTTGGGCCAGTTGCTTTTTTCCGTCTACTGATTTGCTTTAGGACACGAGGGCAATTTCGAATTTCCCCAGCGCGTTTTTTGCATCTCGATGTGTCTATTTGCTTATTTATTTTGTGGACTTCGGGTGTTTTTGAGAAAAAAAATGGGTTTTCAGAGCCAGGATGTGTTTATCTACTGCCCCAGAGCGTTTTTAGGACAACATCGTTTTTTTTGCGGACCGTAGCCTGTTTGAAGGCTCTCATGCTATCTGTGTCTCGGTATGATTTCTGGTTTCCAGCACATTTTGAAGCCCTCCAGTGGGTATTTGTATGAGGGACCTCCCAGTGTTTTTGTGGGGGTAGGCTGCTTAGCATATTCGAAAGCCCTGTCGGTTATTTTACGGGACCTAGTATGTTTTGGAGAGACCCGGTACGTGTTAGGCCCCCAGGTGGCGTTGAAGGCACCGCTGTATTTACCCAGGCTCCCGAAATGAAATTGTTGGTACCTTCGACGGGAATTTGGGGGCACAGTGTGATTTTGGATGGATCCGACGCGATTTATCGGGATGCAGGTGAATTTTGGCCAAGCGCGAGTTTCCGGTGCCCCGACGCGAGTCGTGGTCCTCGCTCTAGGTGGCTGGCATCGACGAATTTTTTTCGGGACTTGTGAATCTTTTCTGAGCCCTTGCCTTTTGTCCTGGTTCCGGCGTGACTTTTTCGAGCGACCCGGATAATTTTCAGGACCCTGCATGTTTTTGTTGATCTTCTGATAGATTTGTTTGGCTTCCGGAACGGTTTTCCAGGCTTGGGCCCCTTCTGAGGCCTCTCCTTTATTATCATGGCCACCGAATTCTTTTTTGGGTTCGGCTACCATTTTTGTGACTCCAGTGTCATGTATGTGGGGCCACCGATACAAAGTGCAGGGCGCCCGATGGGAATATTTGGAGTCCAGTGCGATCTGGTCGGTTCCGGTGCGATTTATCGAGACCAGGCACGGTTATTTTGGGGTTACGATACGAAATTGCTTCGCCAGAAGAAACATTTTCAAGACCTTTTCTAAATTGTTCGAAGCCCGAGTCGTTTTTCGAGCCTCGACATGAGTTGCAGGGACCCGGCTTGATTGTTTTGGCCACTAGTGCGATATGTTTCGGCCTCGGCGTTATTTTTGTGGATCTGACGCGTTTTTTTCCGGGGCTTTCGCTTTCCAGGTATCTATGCGAGTTTGGGTGCCTCGGTCGCGATTTGTCGGATCCCAGAGTATTTTCGGCCTGGATTGGATTTGTGTGGTCCTGCTGAAATTGTCGTGGCTCCGCCTTGGTTTGATTCGGGCCCCGGTTAGATTTTTCGGCAGCAGTGTGATTTGAGGGGCCCGGCGCAATTTTACGAACATCTCCGAATTTCTTTGCGCTCACCATTTCTCAAGAGCGGAGGAGGAATTGCCAATCTTGTCTCCCTTCGGTACACCAGTGACCCTGCTCCCCCTCAAGAACAAGGGTCGTGAAAACCAAAAGATCGATTTCGCCATTCAATTTTGGGACCCAGTTATTTTCCTTTACAAATGTGCAATTTTGACCCAGTCCTGCTCTCGCCTGTACCTTTAAGATAAAAGAAAGCACTCATATCTGTGCCAGTTTAGGATTATGCTCCAGCAATATCTTTTAGGGAGCTGGTGGTTTTAGCCGTTTCAGCGAGAGCAACAGTAGGAGTGAAATTTGCATTCGGTTAGTTAGTTAGTTGGGATTTAGGGCATATCGACCATGATGATCGTATAGCGCCCATCCCTTTGCTATTCAGTTGTAGAGGCCCCGGGCCACCGCTGATTGGAATCCTGATCTTTGATAAGAACCTTCCATCTTCTGGACTCTCTACCATGACACCCTAGGACGAGTCCCATTAAACCTTGTCAACCTCACATTCCCCACATGTACTGAGCCAATGCCTCCAACTTCTTCCAAACAACTCCACTCACGGAAAAATTATAGCGTAATCTTCATTGAGGACGGGGTTGAAGGCCGAGCGAGATGCCTATGCCAATATAGGGGTAGAAGGCCGAGCGAGGTACCAATGCCAATATGGTGACGCGTCAGCAGGGACGTAGCCAAGGGCAGGCGATGGGGCGGTAGCCTCTTCCCCCTCCCCCGGGCTCCTATGGGTCCCTGACGCAGCCCGTACTTAACCGTCAGCGATATCGAAATGGCGACGGCACAAAAGGCAATAGCACTTCTTATGGCCGCCGAGGCTGTTATCGGGCTACTCAAGAACGTCTACAGGCCCTCAAGAACGTCTACAGGTCGTTGCCAGCGTATACTGGCCGTTACGGACATTTACAGACCGTTACAAACATCCATGGATCCTTACGTATGTTCAAAAGGATCGCTACCGTTCCGAGATTGTTCCTCAGACCGTACGCTGAGGAACTTAGTGATGACTTTCTCCTGGTGAAGTATGGAACAAATTACCATCGATTCTGAATCAACATCCTTTGCAATGCAGCCTTGATATCCTGCATCTTGATGCATGCATAGGCGGTTCCATGTATTTAGCAGTCCCATGTTTACTTACAATTTGAGGATGGTGGGGATCCGTCGATCAAGGCCCCCGATGAGGTTGTTTAACTTTTAAAATGCTTATATTTCTAAGGTAAAACGGGCCTTTTCGAAATAAAATTGCGGAAATCCGAGGACTTGTGAGATGAGGTTCAGGCTTCGCCACTTTAGTATAGCCCGTGATCCGACACGGTGGGATAAGGCTCGTGGGACTGACAGCATTAGTACTTTAATAGGGAAATATCTTCATCTTAGGTGTTTTCTCATTGTCTAACACAAAAATATCACCGGAGTCTCACCTGGGTGGGTTCGAGTCTCACCTGTCGCTACGTTTCGCCCGCGACCAATCGGCATGAGAGATTGGCGACGCTACATGACATGACAACGGTCAATGTGTCGTAAAACCAATAACCAACCAACCAACCAATTTGCCCATCCAGTGGTAATTATTTTAGGATGCCCTGGTTCGTATGCTGTCGTGTCAACGACGTAACACATACCGACCTTATTTGCAAATAACTGTCAGTTACCCATGGTGGGCGGTGTCCTAAACACATCCCAACACCGCAGCTGATGCTGCTCTGCAAACGCTTCCCGAGAAGCAGAAGCGTCGTGTGTTGTTGCAATGCCTGCTAACGATCAGCATTATCTCTTCTGTGCTACTTTCAAGACCTTGAACCACAACCACACCTCGACCTTGAACCTTGACCAAGACCAAGACCACAACTCATTTCCAGAACGCCTCTGATATTACCAGGAACTCATACAGTATGGGTGAGGGAGGTTTTTTTGATCGGTGTAGTGCTTTGGATTTGATTGTGCAATGTCTTTTATGTTCCCTAGAGAAACCCTCTAAATTCAGCTTTTTGTATGATTATGGACTCAAGTTACCGTATATGTGAAGGTTTATTTTGACATTCCAATATATGGGGGCTGCCGGAGCACATTTATTCTTTTTCAGTAGCAAATTCGCCTCTCCCGAGCAAATGGCTTGTTCCTGTGCGTATGTTATCGCCGTGGCCTACAGGGGGACATTTCTTAAAATACTCCCCAGGATATGCCATCCAGCTGATATATCGACGATATTCTAGTCCCGTTTGTGTGTGGGGGGAATATAGCGTGTCCCCATTCAGCCCGTTTGGGGGCGGTCAATTGCCGACATACCCTCACCCCCACTCTAAATCCGCCAGAGCCTACTCATGACACTGAATGCAACCGTGCAGAGATGCAGCATGTACATTAACAACAGGACGAAGGTTGGGTTGTAGAACAAGGGTGGGCTCATTGCTCGGGATAAAGCGAACAGCCCATAGCCACTTACGACGGATACCATCGTCAGCATACCTCAGGAAGACGCAATACGCGCAAAATGGCCAGGCAAACTTTACACCATGTCGTGGCATCATTAGAGATGCTTCATGAGCGGCAGAATATGGGCAAGACATGAAGATCCTTAGCTGAATATACAGGATTGGTCATAATACTTTCGCCAGCAGTGAGCCTACAACCCAATCTAGACTAAAAAAAAGAGTAGTATTTTGGATTTTCAGCACATTGTCCTCTTATTTTTCAATATGTATAAAATGAATGTTACTTCGTCCCGATTCTTCTTGTATTACATTTAAAAGTTTTATCATTAAGAAGCGAAGCTATTTCGGAATGAAAGGCATGATGAGTGTTCGCTTAGGCACTATTATTTCACAATCTCAACGACCACTTTATCCGCCTCCAGTGGCCCCACACTACAACTTTAGAGTGAAGTTTGTAGAAGTTAAAGAAACTTTTAGCATTTCTCACCGAGCAGTCACGAGCTAACTTAAGTTAGCCAACAAGTTTCCAGTCAAAGAGTAGTTGATCAATCCAATATGATGCCTGGTGATGCAGTGGAGAGTTCATCATTGAGTGTTTTTTTCAAATAGGTGAATACATTACGTATGTCCAGGATTATTATTTTGTAATTATAAGCTGTGCAGTCGGGGGATGGGAATTGGGTTAAATTAAGTGGGACTGGTGATGTGTCTTTAATAATCCTTACGAATGCGGAATTACACTGGTAATAGGTGTGCCTGTGAGTGAATTCAGCACGTTCCTTCAAGTATTTGAAGCTAAATACTGGGCATACGAACAATAATTGGGTAGTGTCTTAAAAACGGTAGATATAACACTGATTAAAGTGTTTCGGTCTCTTTTTCTCATCTTATAGCATTTAACCTTTACAGGGTTAGCCTAGATGGCCCCGTGGCTCGTGTTTCTTTAGGATTCATGATTAAGCACTTGCTGACTTTAAAGTCCCCGACCGTCACTAATACTTGGTTGCTGACCGTCCACCTCCCACATCGCAGCCACTTCACTGTCATGCCAACCAGACAACACGACCCAATGACAATGAATGCGTCATCGGTTACCAACCGGAAACAGCCCCCACAGAATTAAATAGTCGTTCGCTCCTTGGAGTCCGAACAAAGGACGCCGATCAGCGGCACGCAGAAGTCGTTTGCCGGCAGCGCATGGACTAAATGCGAGTTGTGTACGCCGTCATGAGGTTCCGTCTCATCTCATCTCATCTCATCTCATCTCATCTCATCTCATCTCTCCTCTCCTCTCCTCTCCTCACCTCACCTCACCTCACCTCACCTCACCTCACCTCACCTCACCTCACCTCACCTCACCTCACCTCACCTCACCTCACCTCACCTCACCTCACCTCACCTCTCCTCTCCTCTCCTCTCCTCTCCTCCTCTCCTCTTCCTTCACTCCCCACCCACAAGAAATATATGTACTGATGGCTGTTGCAAGATTATGAACTACTTAGCTTGGAAGTTGCTATTCCTCTCAATAATTTTGCCCAGACATAAAATTAACGTGGCTGAAATTCTGAGCACCTTAAGAATTGGTCTTCGTTAGGACTCAAAACTTAGTCCCGAGAACACGAGCGCCGGAGGGCCTCTCGCATAACGGAAACCGGAAGGGGCAGTCCCCCCCCCCCTCTCTCTAAGATCCGGGAAACTACTGCAGCTGGAAGCACAATAGTGGGATGGCAGATTGCAGATGTAGTGAGCTGGCTTCAGTACACATTTCATATCCCTGGGTCAATCAATGCCTGCAAGATCAGACGATATCTAGGTCGGCTGCCACACGGCGCTGCCCCACCACCTCAGCGCACCTGTGAAGCCTGTCTGACCTTGAACGCTCGACAGCCAGGACGAAGGTCGGCCGGTCGGTCGGACGACTTTGAAACGATGCAGTTTTTATATTTATCAACGGATTTCAATTTTTGCGCAGGATGCGCTGGTCAATTTTTAGCGGTCACAAAATGTTATTACAATATCCACGCCCGCTTACGTTACATCGTCGAAAAGCAGGAGGGACGGGCGGATCCCGTCCATCCTCCCACCCCTCAGTTGCGAGTGTTAATACACCATGTTGTGGAATAACTGTTGGAGCACTTGGGGTGCTGTGTTTGTGTGCTTAAGCTGATGTTGAGCCCCTGGATCAATGGTTGGCGTTCCATGTTGTTGGAGGCCTACCATCCCGTGAGGGGCTGCTGTTGAGTGTTGGGCATCTATTGGGATATCACTGAGCGCTAAAGTTGTTGTTGGGGATCACAAGACATGGTCAGGATTCGACGTGGTGCACCAGACAGGATAGACGACAGATCTCTTGGCAGATCAGCAGTATATTGGAACATCGTGTTTCCACTATTGCATGAAACATTTGTTGAACGGAGATTCCTAGCTCTCAAGCTTCCCTGCTCAACTATGAGTGGGAACACATTGGCATTAGCACATACTTCTGCACTGAAGATCGGTTGGCATGTCGTGGCTTTTCAAAAATAAAAAAAAGTGCTAAGCGTTCCGGTAGGTCTGGAAGTGGTTTCGGCTGGAAATTATAAGAGGCTCTTAAATTCTCCAAATCTCAAAACGCTCTGCAACGTACAGGGCTGCCAAAGCTCCGGCAGAATTCGATCGTCCAGGAGCCCTCCAATGCCTGCAAACTGCCGCGTGCAGACAAACACGACCGTCAGACTTGAATCAATACCTCAGCTTTATGAAGCCCCTCCGGTTGCAAGGGGTCCACCCAGCTTGAAGAGGCGTCTCCAACTTCGAGGGGACCTTCCAGCGTATTCAAGGGCTCCCTCAGCTTCAAGGGGACCACAACTGCTCTCAGGAGTAGTTGTACCACTCCTGTTCCCAGCTGGTCATCTAGCTCGGAACTTACCCAGCTCTTAGAGACCCCTCAATCTCTCAGGCTCCAGGCACTCTTCTTCAGGCTCCAGGTACTCTTTCGAACTCCAGGCACCATTCTTCTTCCAGAAGCCAAACAACTTCAATCAAACTCCATCAAACTGCAGAGAAAATCAAACTCCATAGGACATAAAGCTAGGAGAATCCATTAAGTTGCAAGGGTATCCTGCTTTAAGAGATTGATATCATCTTAATTGATTGATTATATGGGTTTAAGGGAGCGCCGACTACAGTGTTACCTTCATTTTCGATTCAAGCTGCCTCACCAACGACCAGCCTCAAGGACTCTTCCAGCTTCAAATGGCCAGTGCTTATACCGTCGAATCGCGCTTCTCTAAAACAAGCTTAAATTTCGCTAATAAACTACTGCGATTCGGGATTCTATCAGCGGGCAAGGCGTACACAGCCTTGCTCCATAGGCCATTAGTTAACTGGCCTGTCAAGGATATCAAAAGCATCATAAACGATATGTTCGTTCGACGTACTCCAAGAGCCAATACAGAAAAAAAAATGGCGTTTTTTAATCTTAAAAAATAGGAAATGGTACACAATCCGAGCTTTTTGCAAAAGGAAATGGGAAAGCAAGGTCCAAAACTGCAGGCTAAAAAATTAGTGTTACAACAGAACTAGTAGGGCATGTCCCCACAAAACGGGTTCAATGAAACGTTACACTAATGCTGCCCCTCATTAAGTTACACCCAAAAAATAAATACTTGGCTGATTGGTAGAGACTAAATGTTTCACATCTGGTTGCATATTGGATGAGTTCCGTACGTGCCGAGACCGGCCGTTAATGGCAATGCTCGGTAGCCGTTGGTTGGAGGTCTCGACAGCCGTTAATGGTCGATTTCGGCAGCCGTTAATGGTCGGTCTCAGCAGCCGTTAACCCGTCCAGTCTCGGAGCGGGTCATCAGCCGCCCCCCACCCCCACCCTACCCTCCACCCCTCAGGTTTCTTTTTCGCGGATAGCGGAAGAACGGTGCGCGTCAGAGCGCGCAAATTTGGCATACCTTTCCCACATCAACTTGACATGCTGATTCAAAATTTTTAGGTCAGGTCATCTAGGGTCAACGAGTTAGTCAAGCTCAAGTGAGGTCACCTCCAAAAAAGTTTCAAACAGTCATCACACTTTAACGGATACAGATATTTTAATGAAACTTTCAGCGTTTCCTTCCCTTTACGGATGCAACAAAACGTACAGGTGGAATTTCTTCTTTTTTTTCGTTTTTGACTACATATAAACTTTGCGTACTTGTCAACTTGCAGTTCAAATACAGGATTATCTAAAGTAAGCATTTTTATTGGGGAAAGTTGACTTCCAACAACGTTTCTCGGTCTGCTCTACCCATTCGAAAAGGAAAATTAAAGAAAACTTGAAAACTCAAAATTTGGAAATTTCCAAGAAAAAATTTGTGGGCCAAAAAAATTATAGCCCTGGTCGATATGAGAAAAGGACAGCCCCCGCTGTCCTTTTCTCATTCCAAATAAATTTTGATTTTTTCATATATCTCCTGAATGAACTCCCCAGAATCAAAAACCTAACGTAAGTCGTGAAAAGTCGTGAAAATATAGCCCCATGGTGACGACACTTTTGGGGGTAAATTGTTTTGGGGGGTGGACCCGGACTCTACTCGTCGAGCGCTTTCTGATGACACCTCTGTCGTTTTCGTGCGACGCTTAGTTTGGATTTTAGAGGGGGTCTTCAACCGCCCCCCCCTCCCCCGAGACCGGGTGTGAGGATTTAACCGGAAAGACGGCGCTGGTTAATGGCCAGTCGGCAGACGGCTTGGCATGGGTCGTGGCGACGCCGCCTGGCGGCCGGCGTCAGCACATCTGAGTCGATGCCGCCTGGCGGCCGTCAGCACATCTGAGTCGATGCTGTCTGGCGGCCGGCGCCAGCACATCTGAATCGTAGCCTGGCGGCCGACGTCAGCACATTGAATCGATGCCGCCTGGCGGCCGGCGTCAGAACATCTGAGTCGTAGTCTGGCGGCCGACGTCAGCACATCTGAGTCGTAGCCTGGTGGCCGACGTCAGCACATCTGAGTCGATGCCGTCTGGCGGCCGACGTCAGCACATCTGAATCGATGTCGCCTGGCGGCCGACGTCAGCACATCTGAGTCGTAGCCTGGTGGCCGACGTCAGCACATCTGAGTCGATGCCGTCTGGCGGCCGACGTCAGCACATCTGAGTCGATGCCGCCTGGCGGCAGACGCTGTTAAGGATCGCACACAGGCGAGCCGGACGTTAGCCCTGTGTGCATCACCACAGTTTGCCAGTCGCCGACGCCGCTAACAACCACAGACAGGCGAGCCGGCCGTTAGCCCATTGTGCACCACCACAGTTCACCAGCTATCGGCCGCCCGTGAGCTTGAAAGAAAGCCTTAGGCTTCATAATCCGGCCGGTGGTGGACGGTGGTGAACTGTGGATATGAACCCCAGGGGTTTGACTTCTCTGGCGGCCCCAGCGAGAAATCCCCCCCGCGGCGTGCTTACCTAGAAAGTTGAACAGTGCTGAACGTTTTGCACGTTGTGGTCTCTGGTGGCGGGACCGTTGGATCAGGATCACGAAATCATGGCGATTGGTGAGTTTAGTCTGTAGTGCAGCGCTAGAGCGCAATGCTAGATGGCATGGAGAAGATGAATGACGTAACAAAGTCCATGTCTAGGGACGCCAGGTCCTTATAATTCAAAGTACCGACCAATTATAATGAAATAAACATTTTTAACGCCATACCTGCTGCCCCCAGCGCTAGACTGTGCTCTTTGTCAGCCGTTTGTCAGTCAGCGCGTGCCAGCAATAGCCCTGGCAGGTACGATGTGTGCACCCACGTCAGCGGGCCATGCACCCACGTCAGTGGGCCATGCACACACGTCAGCGGGCTGTGTACCCACGTTAGCGTGTCATGCACCCACGTCAGCGGGCTGTGCACCCACGTCAGCGAGCTGTGCACCCACCTCAGCGGACTGAACCCACGTCCGCGTGACATGCACCCACGTCAGCTAGCTGTGTGCGTGCGGTGGCGGTGGCGTCGATGATGACAGTGCCAGTCACAGTGTCGGTGAAGGCAGTGTTGGGAGCACGGTGGTGTTGTGGCGGCAGTGGCCGGAGCGGCGGCGATGGCAATGTTTGTGACGGCAACGCTGGTTACAGTGTCCGTGAAGACAGTGGTAGAGAGCTTGGTGGTTGCTATGTCGGTAGTAGCTGCAGCGGCGGCGGTGGTAGCGATGAAGGCAGCGGGAATGGAAACTCTACCATATCCGAGACACCCACATTATTTTACAAAAATTAAGTGAACCCTTCATATCGCACAAGTGAGAGGGTACTGAGCCAATAGATTACTTCAGCATGCTTATCGCCACGTCACAGGCACAGATGTACCGCTGGTTTTCGAGGTGCAGCAGCAGAGATACCCCGAAATATGTGGCAGAGAGGTTGATGCCTCGGACGATGAGCATGTGCTGTCAGGACATTCTAAGCAAGCTGGGGGTGGACCAAAGCATCCTTGAGCGTTCTTTGCACAATGCCAACACAAAACGTTCCCAAAATGCGCAGCTTAATACTTACCTTCCTAAACTAGAGAACCATGACCAGAAAACCTGACCCAAATTAGAGCCATGGACAAAGCTGCATTAGTTTACCTTTGAAATGTATGTAATATATTGCATATTAAACGCAATATTTATGAGGTACACACCAAAGAGTTCGGGGAATTTGACAAGCGCGCGCGAACCAGATGTAGCACGGGTTTCCGCCGCTAGAGGGGCGAGCCAGCCACACTGGCCCTTTGTGAGCCGATGTGCAAACAGCGGGCAGGCTGAAAGACCGCGTTCTTTTAATTGGTTTGAAGTTGTTCGGTGATATTATTCTCTAAAGGAAATGACAGATTTCAAGGAACAGATCGTTTGTTTATTGGGTGGTTTAAGACGTACTTTATGCACGCTCACGGTTAATGGCACCGCACACTGTTTCGCCGACGGGCCGCGGGATTGGTAAATATCCCGAGTGGTGCGAGTGTTCAACTTTGGACCTGATATCTATAGTTCAATACCCGAACCACGCGGCCACCCCGCCCACTTTAACGAACAGAAAATATGCATGAAATTTGCTTCAACCACAGAAAAACTGCAGCAGAAATGCACGGAATGCTTATGGAAACGCTCGATGATAACGTTATGAATCAAAGCAATACATTTAAGTGATACAACCGTTGGAAGGACGGAAAACGTCTGTGGAAGACGTCAGCAGTCTGGACACACGTCGACAAGCATAGCACGGTAAAGCATCGGAAAACTGTGCGAGGCTATCAATGCAGATCGTAGGCAATATATCTATGATGTTTGGGAAATTGTCAGTTCACCGTACGGGAACGTTCCATGCAGTTTGTTAAACGTTTTGAACATGAGACGAATTACAGCAAAATGCGTGCCGAAACTGCTGAGACATTACCAGAAACAACATCGCGTTGCAGTCTCCCCAAGACAAGGCGCCGGCCCACACATCAATCATTGTTCATCAGTTCCTGGCTTCCAAAAACATAAGTCATTCCCCATCCCATCTATTCGCCTGATTTCGTCCCCTGCACCTTCTGCATTGTCATGTTGCCGAAGATGCAATTACCACTGAAACGGCGTCGTTTTGACACAATTGATGAGAGCTAGGTACAATCGCAGGAGATGCTCAACAAAGTCACGCATGTGTGTTGTTTTGTATGTTTTGGGAGGAAGTGCCCCCTCAATGTTGGCTTTGCCCCCTCCGCCCGTCCAATAATTCCAATAATTAGCATGGGGCCATATGGGGTATGCCCCCAATCCATTTGGGCCGTACATTGCCTCCATTTATTGTGCCCCCACACACAAAAAAAAATACTACGAATATTTGTTTTAAGCAACGTTCTTGCAATCACACTTTCCAGAGATGCATGGAATCCTGTAAACATTGTTGGCATCACTGTATACACTACCTCGAACGGGACGGCGGATGCTCGGGTTAGTAATTCCTCCTTCATGGCCAAATTCCCCGATAATTTGGGTAGCACCTTGTGTGTCATTCTACGATTAGATTCACACTAAAATCTCAATAGTCTTCATTATTCAACCTTGGTATTACATTCTCTACAGCCCACATTTCATAATCACATAGTCTACCCCACAGCCCGTGTTTGCGCCGTTTTAGCCTTCATATCGCACTCCTTGATAGTGATTTAGTGTTAGCTGTAAGCTACCAAGCATACAAACTCAAGTTGAGCATCATGCATGAATGCGCTAACATCAAAGACAACTTTCGAACAGAAACATAGATAGAAAAACCCGACAATAACCAAACATCCACCACCATAATTAATTCATTTTAGTTTGTGTTATCACCATTCAAGGTTCGCTTACCGGATTGGATGCCTGGAGAAGCACGGCCTCCTATCCTCTTTTTGCTGACCCGTTTAATGTAACAGGTACAGAGTGCAAAAGTGCCCGTCAATGATTGACCTAATATGCGCCTAGCCATTGGCTTCTCCACCAAACTATTAGCCAAAAGGGATTGTGAGACGTGATGTAGAAAGTTTGGCGCTGGACGTATTTAGTGTAAATGGACTGAAAACATGATTCTGATAACCAGTTTATAGTATAAGAATCCATCATTGAACACGATTCATGTTCTGGTCGGCCCCTGTTTCACAGACCACTTATTGGCTGTTGGACATGCTGACACTTCGACCAGGGGGTATCATCAGCATAACCTGTCGCTGGGTTTTGGAACCAGGGCAACAGAAACCGTGGTGGAGCCCACCATGGTCGATTTCAAAACGGATTGTACGAGTCAAAACAGTGGCAGATGCTCATAGCAGTGCAGGGTGGGAATTTTGGGCTTCTCCTGGAGTATGGAGACCTAAGGACATTTTATTCTCTAACCAGTGACTGCAAATGTTGAACTTTTTTATTCTCCAAATGAAACGTGCCAATAATGGATGACATTTTGTTTCCAGGATCTCAGTTCAGCTCCAACAATGCAGTTCCAGTTTACAGTCCATCATAGAAATTAGAAGCCTGGACAACAGAACAGAAGAGCACGGCATAACAGGCCATAAGGCATGAAATGCAGATTGCAGTCAATTGCCCCAGCAAGCATATCATGTTATATCAGAATACCTACAAGTTTGTGGTGGTTGTTTTTATTGCATTGTGCATGTGTCAAACCTATTGCATGTTATGCATGTGTGTATGAATCCTCAAATATGCTTTGAATAAATACATTCAACTCTGGCTATACCTATACATTTATTTTGCCTGAAAGAACTGATATTGAAGGTGCAAGGAAATGACATGAAGGAAATGTTGCTGCAAAATCCCACACATTTGTGGTGGATCCCTTGGTTACATCAGATAGGTACGGATCGCACAGTTACAAACTATGTCCTGGCTCAGTTTGGGCCCCAATCAAGGCCGAACTCGTGGGGGGGGTTACTCAGGTCAATCGTTAGTGTGCACGATGCCCCCAAATCCGAGCGAAACAAAAGCATCAACGTAGCATAAAAGCAATAGAGAACAAAATAATATAAATTTCTGAACTAGTTATTACCTCAGCCTATTACTCTCCAGGATATTTGCACACTGGCAGGACGGCCGCCCAGCACAAGCACTCTGTAATCATAGATGAATCGTCATTCGGTTTGGGCCAATCTCGTCTTATTCTGAATAACAAAGATATGAGGGATTAGGTTTTTGTATGTCTTCAGAATTCTGTCGAAATGACACTTTAGAAGGAAAGATGGGAAAATACCACGATTCTTCTTGATAATTCCGGGAAATACTGGCGTTACACCATTAAAACTCCATTACAAAACCTCTCGTATTGCTGCCATATCTTGCCACTCTAGTTGGAAATCGAAATATGTACGTAAATATGTCATCGAAAATAATGACGTCAAATGCTCGCATATCGGATCCGAGGTCCGTTCTCCAGCCGCATTCCGGTCGGAGACTACCGGGGAACGTAATGCTGGACATCTCAGATCTTTTTCAGCAATTCTGCTATTTTCATGAAATAGAGCATTCTATTTCGAATTGAAATGCGTAAAATAGCATCAGCTGGCGAACTTTATTGATGGCAGAAGACCTATTTTTGGGAGCCATGTAAATGCTTTAAAAATGTCAAAAACCTTGGGTTACTTTGGTGTGAATTCCACCTCAATTCGGAAAACTACAGTAACCCATCAAGAGAAAAGCATCTGAATAGTAGTTGTATCACTTCAGCAACTGCAGTAACTGTGCATGTACGGAGTTTAACACGCGCCCTGGAGGGGGGGAGAAATCCGCCCACCCCTCCAGTTTTTCGTAGATAACTGCCGATTTTACCGGCCGATTTACGCCATTTTTGTGGACCTGCGTAGGTATGAACGGCACGGTGTTTAAAGAAAGAAAAACGAAAATAGACCGAATTTTTTTTTAGTTAGGGGTCGGGAAAGTCAAAAAAAATGATCGGCGCCAGACCACAAATATCGGCGCTGATGCGCTTCCCGTATATTGGCAAAAGGGACGTGTTCTTGGCAACACCAGCGACTTGTTTGATGTATATTGTTATGCTACATTATTTCAAAGTCATGTCAGGTCACCGAGGTCAGGTCAAGTCAAGTTCATGACAGGTTAACACACGCCCTAGAGGGATGGAGGGCGAAATCCGCCCACCCCTCCGATATTTCGTACACAACTCCATATTGTATCGGCCGATATACGCAATTTTTCCGTACCTTCTTAGAAATGACCGGCGCATTGGTTAGAGCAAGAAAAATGAAAATCGGCCGAAACGTTTTTAAGTTATGGTCCGTTAAAGTTTTTTAAAAATCACAGCGCCAGATCACAAAAATCGGCGCTGACGCGCTTCCCGTATATTCACAAAATGGAAGTGTTCTTCACAACACTAAGCGACTTGTTTAATGCGTATTGTGATGCTATATAATTTAAAAGTCATGTTAGGTCGCCGATGTCATCACGACAGACTAATGGAACCAAACTTGGTCAACTGGAATGGTGTCATAAATGGAAATGACTGTCATGCGATTGATGTCACTTTGGATGTTACTCCCTACACATCCGGAAATCTACTGTTTGTCACTGTGTGCCTAAGCGTTTCTACACTTTATTCATGTACTTCACTCCTTTCTTTGCGAATCCGATTGTGAGAGCAGCCCAACGGAGCAGTCAGGTGGGCAGCCCGGTTCCGGTAACTAGAGCAGGTAATGACCTGATACAGTGCTCCTATATAGGTGACCTGAGGTCAAATGGCGGATCTGGCATGTGTTGCATCATTAGTAATGTCCAAAACATCATCATGACAATTTTGGAGCATTTGAAGACAATCACAGCGATCCATAACAAGGACAAGCCAAGCCACGCAAAACTAGAAAATTTTGCTATTTTGACCTCATTTGATCTTGAAGATATTGACCTAAGGTCACGAAATTTGCACATAATAGAGTTAACTATCGTGCCCATCGACCCTGCGAACTTCGTCGCTGTAGCCTTAATGGGAGCCAAGATCTTAAGGGGGTGGAATCCGCCCCCACCCCTCCAGTGCGCGTAAGTTTCAGAGGCCCTCCAGGGCGCGTGTTACACGTTCTCCGGGCTATTTCTTGTCGCAATTAGTAGTCATTTAAAATAGTTACGAGAATCTGTCATTTGATAATTTGACCACCCATGGATACGTCGCCGTTAGGCAAGGACAATATCCGTACTAGAGTAGGATAATTGACAAAGTATTGGGACGGCCTCGCCCGATTCATGTTTTGATATAGGATAAAGACAACGTAATTTCATGATTATGAACATATATCTTCAATGTATTGATTCCCACATAACTGAAGAAAAAAGGTAACACCGTATTGACGTATGAAATCCTATTAAAGGCGACAGGAATTGAGGTCAAGCAGCGGTCTTGAAATTGTGCAAATACTGTAATAATGTAATAAAAATGTAAACAACCGGACAGCCTAGTACGATACCTCTGCGATCGGCCTCAAAAAGTAAGTTGAAGCGCAGTGCCAAGCGACGGTTTGAAGGCCTCGGTCATGTTTTGTTTTCATGACCTGGTGGCATGAATATCGCATGCCAGGGTTCCGCCGAGGCCTGCAAGGATATATATATATATAATATCTCCCCACTGATCATTTGTGAACCTAAAAAACGGAGCCCTGGAGTTACACCATCTGATATATGATTGGTCCGTATGCATGTACAATTAATTTCACAAGTATAGTCAGGACAGCACCAGGCAATAGGGTCCCGGCAATATTTACATTACTTCGGCGACGTGAATTAATGTAAACTAAATACACACTACATTCAATATATATTATTCACACTGGTTGTTCCACCACTTATATTTGTATTTTCCGGTTTGTATGCTTTTTATCCATCATCGTTTTTTTGGGCTGCGACACCAGTAGCTTTCTGTTTTGTTTTTTGTTTTTTTGTTTTTTGGAGGGGGTGAGGGGTGGGGTCCGACGCCAATTTTGTATTATCCGACTCCATAAGCAGGAATATCCTCTCCGACTCCAGGTCAGCGAACCACTTTTCCCACGCTGTAGCAGCGTCTAATATATATGCCATAGCTGACGCTGAGTATGCAACTCGCTCGGCGGACGGGATTATCGCGGCCATTTCTTCTCTTGGTCGACATTTCAACTGATGGTCGAACGCCGTGGAATGATGGCTGCGGAGGCGAGACGTTAGCGGGCCCGGGTACGCCGACCGGCAGAGGTGCGTCCGGTATCAAATGGTGACTACTGTCAGCTCTGGGCGACGACAGCAGCCACACCTCAGGCGACACGGTCGGCTGGAGAGACGGCGGCCGTCATTACCTCACACCACTACCGGGGACAGGGGGCGTCATCGCACACCACCACCACAGGACAGGGGCCGTCACCACAAATCACCACAGGGTACAGGGTCGTCACCACACACCACCACATGACAGGGGCCGTCACCACACACCACCACAGGACAGGGGCCGTCACCACACACCACCACAGGGGACAGGGTCGTCACCACACACCACCACATGACAGGGGCCGTCATTACCACACACCACCACAGGACAGGGACCGTCACTCACCACACACCACCACCGGGGACAGGGAGCGTCACCACACACCACCACCGGGGACAGGGAGCGTCATCGCACACCACCACCACAGGACAGGGGCCGTCACCACACACCCACACATGACAGGGGCCGTCATTACCTCACACCACCACAGGACAGGGGCCGTCACTCACCACACACCACCACCGGGGACAGGGAGCGTCATCGCACACCACCACCACAGGACAGGGGCCGTCACCACACATCACCACGGGGGACAGGGTCGTCACCACGCACCACCACATGACAGGGGCCGTCATTACCTCACACCACCACAGGACAGGGGCCGTCACTCACCACACACCACCACCGGGGACAGGGAGCGTCATCGCACACCACTACCACAGGACAGGGGCCGTCACCACAAATCACCACAGGGTACAGGGTCGTCACCACACACCACCACATGACAGGGGCCGTCACCACACACCACCACAGGACAGGGGCCGTCACCACACACCACCACAGGGGACAGGGCCGTCACCACACACCACCACAGGGGACAGTGGCCGTCAACACACACCACCACAGGACAGGGGCCGTCACCACACAGCACCACAGGACAGGGGCCGTCACCACACACCACCACCGAGGACAGGGGCCGTCACCACACACCACCACAGGTCAGGGGCCGTCACCACACACCCACACATGACAGGGGCCGTCATTACCTCACACCACCACAGGACAGGGGCCGTCACTCACCACACACCACCACCGGGGACAGGGAGCGTCATCGCACACCACCACCACAGGACAGGGGCCGTCACCACACATCACCACAGGGGACAGGGTCGTCACCACGCACCACCACATGACAGGGGCCGTCATTACCTCACACCACCACAGGACAGGGGCCGTCACTCACCACACACCACCACCGGGGACAGGGAGCGTCATCGCACACCACTACCACAGGACAGGGGCCGTCACCACACACCCACACATGACAGGGGCCGTCATTACCTCACACCACCACAGGACAGGGGCCGTCACTCACCACACACCACCACCGGGGACAGGGAGCGTCATCGCACACCACCACCACAGGACACGGGCCGTCACCACACATCACCACAGGACAGGGGCCGTCACCACACACCACCACAGGGGACAGGGCCGTCACCACACACCACCACAGGGGACAGTGGCCGTCAACACACACCACCACAGGACAGGGGCCGTCACCACACAGCACCACAGGACAGGGGCCGTCACCACACACCACCACCGAGGACAGGGGCCGTCACCACACACCACCACAGGACAGGGGCCGTCACCACACACCACCTCCACAGGACAGGGGCCGTCACCACACACCACCACAGGACAGGGGTCGTCACCACGCACCACCACCACAGGACAGGGGTCGTCACCACACACCACCACCACAGGACAGGGGCCGTCACCACACACCACCACCACAGGACAGGGGCCGTCACCACACACCACCACAGGACAGGGGCCGTCACCACACACCACCACCACAGGACAGGGGCCGTCACCACACACCACCACCACAGGACAGGGGCCGTCACCACACACCACCACCACAGGACAGGGGCCGTCACCACACACCACCACCACAGGACAGGGGCCGTCACCACACACCACCACCACAGGACAGGGGCCGTCACCACATACCACCACCACAGGACAGGGGTCGTCACCACACACCACCACAGGGGACAGGGGCCGTCACCACACACCACCACAGGACAGGGGCCGTCACCACACACCACCACAGGACAGGGGCCGTCACCACCACACACCACCACCGGGGACAGGGAGCGTCATCGCACACCACCACCACAGGACAGGGGCCGTCACCACACATCACCACGGACAGGGTCTCACCACGCCACCACATGACAGGGGCCGTCATTACCTCACACCACCACAGGACAGGGGCCGTCACTCACCACACACCACCACCGGGGACAGGGAGCGTCATCGCACACCACCACCACAGGACAGGGGCCGTCACCACAAATCACCACAGTACAGCCCACACCCCACATGACAGGGGCCGTCATTACCTCACACCACCACAGGACAGGGGCCGTCACTCACCACACACCACCACCGGGGACAGGGAGCGTCATCGCACACCACCACCACAGGACAGGGGCCGTCACCACACAGCACCACAGGACAGGGGCCGTCACCACACACCACCACAGGACAGGGGCCGTCACCACACACCCCCACATGACAGGGGCCGTCATTACCACACACCACCACAGGACAGGGGCCGTCACCATACACCACCACAGGGGACAGGGGCCGTCACCACACACCACCACCGGGGACAGGGAGCGTCACCACACACCACCACCACAGGACAGGGGCCGTCACCACACACCCACACATGACAGGGGCCGTCATTACCACACACCACCACAGGACAGGGGCCGTCACCATACACCACCACAGGGGACAGGGGCCGTCACCACACACCACCATCGGGGACAGGGAGCGTCACCACACACCACCACCACAGGACAGGGGCCGTCACCACACACCCACACATGACAGGGGCCGTCATTATCACACACCACCACAGGACAGGGGCCGTCACCATACACCACCACAGGGGCAGGGGCCGTCACCACACACCACCAACACAGGACAGGGGCCGTCACCACACACCACCACAGGACAGTGGCCGTCATTACCTCACACCACCACAGGACAGGGGCCGTCACTCACCACACACCACCACAGGACAGGGGCCGTCACCACACACCACCACCACAGGACAGGGGCCGTCACCACACACCACCACAGGGGACAGGGCCGTCACCACACACCACCACCGGGGACAGGGGCCGTCACCACACACCACCACAGGACAGGGGCCGTCACTCACCACACACCACCACAGGACAGGGGCCGTCATCCACACACCACCACAGGACAGGGGCCGTCACCACACACCACCACAGGGCAGGGGCCGTCACTCACCACACACCACCACAGGGGACAGGGAGCGTCACCACACACCACCACCGGGGACAGGGGCCGTCACCACACACCACCACCACAGGACAGGGGCCGTCACTCACCACACACCACCACAGGACAGGGGCCGTCACCACATACCACCATCGGGGACAGGGTCGTCACTACGCACCACCACCACAGGACAGGGGCCGTCACCACACACCACCACAGGACAGGGAGAGTCACCACACCACACCGCCGAAGGGCAGGGACTGTCACCATCACCACCACCTTGTTAGCAATCGGTTTGTGAAAGCTTGTGATCTCCTTTTTGTGTAATGTTGCCAGTCAAGCCGATTTGTCGCAGGTGAAGTCCCACCTTTCGCAGGTGAAGCAGCGAAAGGTGGGACTTCAAACCACAATACTTCGGTTGGGTGACGAGCATCCTACCCCTGTACTATATCGCACCCTAATATCGAAGGGTAGGGGCGTCGCCATTCCACACCGCCGAAGCTCAAAAGCACCCATTGTTCATAATATCAGCGTAGACGGCTCGGAGAAATGCACAGCCCATTTGCCAATGAGACGACGATCGATTGACTGCTGGTGTATGGGGGCACGGACATCGAGGGTCTCATCCCGGCGACGGCCATAGCATGCCAGTAGCCAGCAGAACACGAAATGGATGCCGCACCGCATGGTCGTGACTGTTCACTGACTGACGTAAGGATGTCTGAGTGGTACAACATGTGGCTGACATGTGACTGACTGGTAAGGCTGTAAGGTTGACATGTGTACGGCACGTGGCTGGCGTGTGGCTGTGTGGCGACATGTGACTGAAGAATGGTTGAGTGTAGTTGGCGAGCGGCTGTGTTGTTGGCATGTTACTGCGTGATTGGAGAACGGATGGTGAGTGGCTGACATGTGACCGGCGTATGACCGAGGTAAGACTGATTGGTTAGTTATTTGGGCTTTCGGGCGCTTGGACTGCTCTGGTCATATTGCACCCATAACTCATATGCTCATTGGGATGCGGTAAGAAGCAATTCCGAGCGTCACACCACGTACGCCGTTTCATCGCTATTCTTTGTTACCAAACTTACATATCACGCATATGGATGAGGGTCAGATATAGTTAAAAACGATACTTCGGATTTTATTTTTTTAAATTGTGAGTCGTCCCGATGCCCATGGAATTGTTTGCGCTCCTCGAGGTGCTCCACCACATCGGGGCCCAACTGGGGGATGCTTGAGTCATGCGGACGGGAGGATGCCAGACGCCGGAGGAGCACGGGACAGGCGACACCATCACCCGGCCGAGAGAGAGAGACTCACCACCCCGACCGGGTTCCAGCGCCGCCCATCCCTTGACCCCTGCCAGCCAGGCCAGCAGGCACCGGGAAGATTCCTAGGCCCCCGACCCGAGGAGAGAAACCACTTGGACTGTATGGGGCCACATGAACCCGCTCGCCCTTCCGGGATATCAGGACCAAAGGGGCGTGTTGGTCCCCCGTCACAACTAGTACCGTGCGACGGGGAACCTCAGCCTCCAGGACTCCGTCAACCCCGGGGGACGGGCCGAGGGGGCGCGACTACCCCGATAAAACTAAGCTGGAGGGCAGGACTGGGGAAGGTGTCCTGTCTGTTCATAGTAGGGAGAGTTGATGTTGCAGGACTAGGTGAAGGACCTGGATGTTGGGCTGGGGTGGGGAATGGAATGGGAGCGTATGGATGGAAGGACGAGTGATGCACTCCTAGACTGGCCCCTCGCCGGATCACCAATGGACTGGGATTCCGGGTCCTTGGGACACTCAATCCACCCCCACCCACACACACACACCGCGTAAAAGTGGTGCCTCGTCGAAGAGGGACGTGCGACTGACGTGTGACCGAGGTGTGGCTGGTGATTAGCTGACGTGTGACTGGCGTGGACTGATTTCAAACACACGGTTATCAACTTCATCCGATTCGGATGCATGCCTTTCCGTGCACCAACGCCATATTCGGTCGTTTACCATAAGATCACTCCCATTTACCAAATATTTGAACATTATCGCCAATCAATGAGTTTCTTCGTCAGTTCACGCGTAAGACGTTCGAGAAGGCAGCGTAATCCTGATCGTTATCCGAACCTTCTCGGGATAGTCGCCAAATAAGTGCTAGAGCGAAACATGTTTCGAAGAAATGCATAGATAAATGTTCTGACCTCGCCACGCGCACAGCCAAATAAAGCAGTCGGATGAAGATGAAGCCACTTGGAGTACCCACCCGTCTTTCTAAACATGAAATAGTTCGTAACAGTCTGCGTTGCACCCTTTGGCCATGCATTGAGTGAAGGTTCCAGCTGTACACCATTGACTGGACGAAGGCTCTATGACCACCCCACCCCCATCCCCTTCCCCACCTTTATCCTACCGTTTAATGGTCGCCCACTTCATGCCACACTGCTGCAGTGAGCACGACGTGCCACTGGATATGAATATGCCCGGAACAGTGATACATATACATACTTCTGTTGAGGTATCCCGCCATGAACTTGTGACTCTTACAACCTGGCGTTAATATGATAAAACAGCAAGACAGAAAACGTCAAAATCACAGAACAGCTACATAGGTGGTCATACAAGTCAATAAAATACAGTAGAGCGAGCAGTACGTCAGTCCGGCTCGGCTGCGCTTCAGACACGTGCCGCTGTAGGTGGTGACCGAATATCTGTACGGGAAACCGCACCAGACAGGGAGGTAACGAGTTGAACAGCAGTGTTCAACAGTCAAATCGTCTATTCCCCATCTTTGTGTGGGACCGGGAAAAAACACGGGTGGTGGTCCCCTGACAGGTGGTTCGGTCGCGAGTCTCCATCACAGTAGTGAGATCATGAGCCAATGACTCAGGCTCGCCATGACGGAGCACCCTGTGCGTGTGACACAGGGTGTGGTACCTGGCTTGGTTCTCTGCACTGAGCCAGCGTAGTCTATTCAGCATATCAGAAGCATGGTCAAATTTTTGCGGCAGAACATTAGTTTTGCTGGGTAGTTCGCAATTTTTTAAATATGAGATATGTTCTCTTTCGTTCCGTTACCGTACACAGAAATATAGTAGCGGACCTGCGAGAAGACCAGGGAATTGATCAGCGCAGATATGACAGCAGGTGGAAAGTACATGCTGTTTTGATGCGATAGACCACCCAGAACTCCAAAATAACACCGAGTCGCTTGTAAGACGTGTGAGTCACAGCTGAGCGAGCGATGGAAAAGATGTCCAAAATTTTTGCATTCCGGAATGGTGGGTAGATCGTAATCGAGAAATTTCACCGTGATACGCGTGAAGATACACAGATTGTGTGGGCGGCCCAAGAGCATCAGCTGAGTCTTTGCAGTTATAATTTTCAGTGTATCTGCCCGAAACTAGAAGTCGACGAAAGCCACAATTATTTTCATGTGAGCGACGACGTTTTGAGTCTCAGCTCTTTTATCAATGACCAAAATGTGGGTGTCATCGGCGGATTGGATAATCACTGCATCTTCGGCGAGCAGACTGAGGTTGTTGGCGAATACGCAGTGGAGGAGAGGTTCGAGAGATGATCCTTGAAGAACGCCGATGCTGTTGGGCAAAGGCGAACAGTGTCGGCGGGTTATCAGCATCTGGGTGTCGTCACCTTTTGACGGCACCCAGATGGACCAAACACTATGGTGTGTCGATGTCGTAAACACTTAATTGGGACGGGAGTTTGGAGATGTCTAATATATCAAAACATTTTCTCAAATCCAGCTCGCAGGGAAGGGACACCTCTTATGGACACGGATTCCGTCGAGTGACGAAGACAGAAATCGTGCTGAGTTGGAGAGAGAGGTGGTGGTTTTCGGACCGATAATCGCGGAGCTGCTGGCGGACGGCACGCTCTACAATGTTGGCAATGACTGTGACTGTGGAGATAGGACAAAAATTGGAAGGGCTCGAGAGATCACAAGCATTGGAGATGGAATGAACGAGGGAGTGCTTCCAGGAATCTGTGTGTGTGTGATTGTGGTTTTAGGGTGCATCGACCATGGTTGGTCATTTAGCGCCCATGCTTCCAGGAATCAGGAACATGGGATTGGGTAATGCTGGAATTGGCCAAATGCATGACGACCGCACGTACCAAGTCAAAGCATGTCCTAAATAGCTGTTGATGCTAATGTCCTACTCGCAGTGGGCCGACGAACCGTTCGTCCCAAAGACGACGGCTCACAGCTCAGATAGTGACAACGTTATCAAGGTGAACGCATAAACACCGACATGAAGCAAACGGTACGACATATTCAGCGCCGCTCCCATACTCCTAGCCTCGTCAGACACGCCAGGGCCCATGCCGACAAAAAAAATCGGTTAAGGTCATCAGCCGTCGCGTCGGGGAGCTTCCTAATGGCCTGTTTCTTACCAATGGCCTGCTTACTGCTGACAAATTGCCTGATGAGGCGTCACATCGACCTCCGTCCATACTACGGATGCGCCGCTCAACATCGTCGCGGCTATTACACCTAATCGCCGATCGTACAGCTCGGTTGGCGTCTCTGTACCCCATAGAGTGGTGGTGGCCATCGTCCGCCAGCGCACCACGGCGGCGATACATTAAAGCTTTGATCCGATATGCCATTGGATCAGTGACACGCCACTGTGGAAGTTAAATTTAGTTTCCTCTAATGGCACAGTCACTCTTCGCGGTTTCGTGATGTTATGTGGGTTTTAAAACACACCAAAATGCTGGCAAAACCAGCGTTTGCAATGCCAGTGTAAAAAAGGATTACTGTATTTTTTTTTTAACTGTTCAACCCGCAACAGACCACGACGGGCTATGCCTGGGATCCTGAGAGCATCCAGAATAAGAATCAGAACCCTGTTATCGTCTTCTGCACAAAGTGTATTGATATTTGTTTAATTCCCAGATCCCTAATAGCCGGTCTATGCTAGGATCATGCCAACAACGTAAATAACACCATTTGACCTCTAAATACGATGAGCTATTGATAACAGACCTGCTATGATGAAGCATATATGGTGGATGGCACATAGTGTCGCACCCACCACGTGCCCAGTACGTCTCAGGGAGCACGGCTAAAAAGCTGAAGAAACGAACTTCTGCACTACGATACTGGAACCAATCCCGCGAAGAGCATGAACGCCTCAGATGCATCGAGGTTTCCTACTTACCATCTTTGGAATACCTTCCGTAATAATGAAAAATAATGTTAAAACTGCAATAGATGGTACTAAAACTACCGTCTGGTTACACGGCTGCGGTTAATACAACGCACGCTAGCGCTGACGAGTTCTTCCCCACCACATATTGGCTGGCGAATAAGGCACCCACAAACCAATCAAAGTGAACAATATGTGCCCGAACAAATCAGCACCGAACCTCACATATTTGAGTCGGGCTCCACGTCTGCAGTGCACCCTCCAGCTAGCATGGGCGCCTGTTGGAGAGTGCCATGTGCCTCCCGGATCCAAACAACAAGATCCAGGTCCGTCCAACAGCTCCACGAACACCGCTGATGGCCTTACGGGACCGGTGGGATCGTCTAAGGCACAAGTGTCCATGATTCACTATAAGTGTAAGGTCTTTATGAAATATCCTCTTGTCGTGTATGTTGCAACAAATCCAGTGTAACATTTAATGTGCTTCATGGCAAGTGCTCTGAATTAATGTGGTGTAATATAGGTTTTCTTTGTACATGCGAGGTATGTGTCCATTTCCGGTGTGACCAGTTCCAAGGGAGGCGTTGAAATGTATTCAGTCCGTCGAACTCCCTGGAGCCGGATACCGCTCTCTGAAAAAAAGTCGTCGCATCCTCACCCCGTATGGGACATGCGTAGTCAAGTTTGGATCGAATACGCGATCGGTATAGCAAAAGCAGCGTTGTACGGTCTGCTCAATAGGTTGCACGAGCCACACATTTTAAGACATTCATGTTTTTCATGCACTTATCTCGCAACGTTTTAAGATGATGCCGGTATGTCAAACGCGTGTCAAATTCCACACCTAGAAATCTGACTACCGGTTGAACCGGTATAGTCTGCCCGTAAAGTAGGATATCCATGTTTGGACAACGACGGCGGCGACAGAAGTGCATCGCAACTGTTTTTGCTGTTGAGCACCGGAAACCATTCGCGTTGCCCCACCTTTCTAAACATCTGACGGCTAGCTGCAGCTGTCTTTCCATCGGCGGTGTCCGTGAGGCACATGACCATATTGCAAAATCATTAACATATAGAGATTGTCCCACATTTCGAGGGCGTAAATCCCCAATACCATTGATCATAATCCCGAAAAGGGTAGCGCTTAGAACACTCTCTTGTGGGACTCCATTCTCCTGGTTAAACCAGTCCGAGAGGCAGTTTCCTATTCTGACACGAAAAGAACGGTTCGCCAAAACGTTTCCCAAAAAGGTGCCCATTTGCCCTCGGATCCCATGCTTGTGAATTTTTTTAAAAGAATTACCCGACGCCATGTGGTATCGAAGGCCTTCTCAATATAAGAAATACAGCGCCCAGATGTCATTTCCTCTGAAATGCGAGGCGTGCTTCTGTGTCAAGTGTGAAAATATGGTCGATAGTACACCCATTTTTACGAAAACCACACTGTGTGTTTGTAAGAATATCGTGACTTTCCAAAAACCATGATAGGCGCCCGTTGACGAGCTTCTCCATAAGCTTGCCCAAAGCGGATGTTAAAGAGATTCGACGATAATCTAGGGGGTTTGAACCAACTTTGCCAGGTTTCAAAAGGGGGACCACTGTAGCTGTAACGTTTTCCCTGCACTAAAGCAACTATCATGGCGCGGATTCTCTTTTTCAGCAATATCAGCCCAATTGTTTCTCAGTTGGTTGGTTATTGGAGTTTAGGGGCGCATCGACTACATCGGTCATGCAGCGCCCATAACATCGTCAGTGAAACAGTGAAATGCACGCAACATCGTCAATCAGACAAAGAAAAGTAAACATCAGTCAAACAGTGAAATGGGAGTAACATCAGAGAAACAGTGAAATACACGAAACATCAGTGAAACAGTGAAATTCACGAAACATCATCAGCGGAACAGTGAAATTCACGAAACACCATCGGTGAAACAGTGAGATGGAAGAAACATCAGTAAAACAGTGAAGCAGCAAGAGCAAGCGAAGACCAGCCAGTGACATGTCACTGGGAGAAATATAGGACGAAATACGACGGAGCTAAGATCTCTCCGAGTAAACAACATCAAAAGGCACTTGCGAGAGGAACTCGAATAACCGTCCAGAATGAACGATGCGTGATCCATCACCCAGAAGACCCGCCATCGTTAGCGTGGATACATCTCGTCCAAAGAATCGTCGTCGTTGTGCTGAGAATAGGGGGCACACCAGAAGAACGTGCCTCACTGTCAGTGGCATATCACAGCGAGTGCACATCGGTCTGTCCTCGTTTCGCAGCAGGTAGCCGTGGGTAGCATAAGTGTGGCCTATTCGTATCCTGGCGAGTAGCACTTCTTCCCTCCGGGAAGTTCTAGATGAGGATTTCCAACACCCCAGAGTTGGCTTGATGGTTCTTAGTTTGTTTTCGCCGGTCGAGTCCCAAACTTGTTGCCACTTGTCCTGGAAGAATGCGTTGATTGCCTGGCTGAAGTGTGTCGCGGGAAGAGGAAGCGAATGGGTGTACTGTCTCCGCGCAGCACGTTTTGCTGCTTGGTCAGCCAGCTCATTCCCCCTTATTCCAACATGGCTTGGTATCCAGCAGAGGGTCACATTTTTCCCGCCTCGCTTAAGCATAGTCATGCGCAATAAAACATCCTGCACGACAGGGTCATGAGGATAAAACTGTTTCAACGCTAGAAGGCTACTCAGAGAGTCAGATAATATTACGTGATTGATTTCGTTCTCTGTTTCGATGAAACACATGGCCTTTGTGATGGCTAGAAGTTCAGCCGTGTAAACAGTTGCGTGAGGAGGCAGTGTGAACGATCGGATCGTAGCACCACTCACAAAGGCACACCCCACGCCATCATCAGTTTTCGAACCGTCGGTGTAGGTGAGAGTGCATGAACGATAGGCGTGAATGTGTTCAAGACTCCTCATCCGAAACACTTCTGGGGTAATTTCGTCCTTACGAGTGTCTGTCAGCGTCGTGTCAACCGACGGCTGGATCAGCTCCCAAGGGGGAACGGGCAGTGGCTCAGTCCTTCTAATGCTACGCATTCGAATACCACTCCCCTCTGCCAACTTCCGCAACTTCACGCAGAAAGGAGGTAGTGTATTGCCACGTCCGCCACAGAACATCGCACGCGTACGGTGAGCAAACAAGGCCTGGTATGCTGGATTTAGAGGAAATTGCCTCACCCTGCACGCATACCGCAGTCCGAGTTTGTCTCGTCTTAGGGCGAGCGGAGCTTCATCAGCATATGCGAGAAGACTTGCAGTCGGAGAAGTTCGGAATGCCCCTGTGGCAATACGCAAGGCGGCATGGTGTACAGTGTCGAGTGTACGCTTGTTGGAATCACTGGCACAGCCGTAGATAAAAGAGCCATAATCGAGTTTTGAACGGATGAGCGATCGATATAGAAGTAAAAGCTTTTGTTGTTTCTCAATGCAATTGTTTCTCAATGCAATTGGTTGTCATCACAAAAAACAATCATCTCCCTACGCACAGAGGGCAAGAAGCAGATCATTACAGTGGATTCGACGTTTGAAGAGGTTCAGATGTCTACCTAGAATCTACCAGGCCGACAAAGAATTCAATAATATCGGGAGATCAATAATGAGTCCGGCATCAGTTAACAGCAAACACCCAAGTTTATTCCTTCCATGCAACACATATATATTATATTGTTAAGGCTTCCAATGTGTGGGAGTCCATGATTCCGCTATCTTTTTTTCAACTTATGTTTCCGACTTGCAGAACGTGGTCACGGTTTTCCAGCAACTTTCCATGGAGTAGTTCACATAACCTACCAATGGGCTCCGATGTTAAAGGATAACAAAGACAAATTTACGAATATTTTTAATGTAAATATGCAATGGAAATTGGAAGGAAATAAGGGGCATCAAACAACAGAATATCCTGTAATGAAGCAACATCAATGGTAGTAAAAAACGTTCCATGCAGTTGCGTTCACTTGCTTTGAAATCGATACAGCCGACTTCCGCTTCAAGTCCTTCAAACTTCTTTTTTGCTTGGGTTAGCACCATTCTAAAACCTGGTCAAGGCTGCAGTCTGGCTTCGGTTCATGTTTGATGGACACTCATAAACTACATGATGGATTGCCCAACATTTCCGTAAATTTCGATGAGGAAATAATGCGAAAGGCCAGCCTATGATCATTATTATGCTGCAACACAGACACTTGCTTATGATTGGGATGGTTAGCAAACATCAGAATCAAGGCGCGTTCGCAAAACGGACCATTTGCATCAACAATTATCACTGAATCATGTTGGTTGGTTATTGGGGTTTAAGGGCGCATCGACTGCAGAGGTCGTGCAGCGCCCATCATTGAATCATGTTACACAACCCGATGTTTCTCCTCCCGTTATGAGAAATGCGTAGAAGACGTAAGTAGGACATGGCCTTGACAACAACACCAACTGTCTACAAGTGTGCCAGTATGCGTGTAGTGGCGGTAACTCACCCTACGCGGTCTTTGTAGAGATGTCGCCGCCTGTCGTACGCGTCCTGGTCGGTGTCGGTCTCGCTGTCCGAGTCTCGATACGAGCTGTAGCCACGGCTCGGATCCATGCCTGGCGCTACCTGTCGCGTACGACGGCGTCACACCGCGCAGCAGCCCCCAGCCACACTCCGAAGCAGCCCCAGTTACACCGCGCAGAAGTGCCGAGTCACACCGCGCAGCCACAGCCCCGAGTCACACCGCGCGGCAGTCCCCAGTCACACCGCGCAGCAGTCCCCAGTCACACCGCGCAGCCACAGCCCCGAGTCACACCGCGCGGCAGTCCCCAGTCACACCGCGCGGCAGTCCCCAATCACACCGCGCAGCAGTCCCCAGTCACACCGCGCAGCCACAGCCCCGAGTCACACCGCGCGGCAGTCCCCAGTCACACCGCGCGGCAGTCCCCAATCACACCGCGCAGCAGTCCCCAGTCACACCGCGCAGCCACAGCCCCGAGTCACACCGCGCGGCAGTCCCCAGTCACACCGCGCGGCAGTCCCCAATCACACCGCGCAGCAGTCCCCAGTCACACCGCGTAGCAGTCCCCAGTCACACCGCACAGGAGTCGTTCATAGATTCTAGCAGACATAGCTACTCCTTGAAGGACCTTCCAAACACGAAATGTTTCGATTCTCCACACTGAAAATTGTCAAATGAGAATACAGAGGTCTTTGTTCACAAGGATTCAAACTTCCTCAAAACTAGATGCAATATCTACAGAACCGAACAGTTCACGCCCAGCTTGGCCTTCGGGTGTTAGGGCATCGCATAAAGCAATTGGATACGACTGGCTAAATTGTCACTTTCAGGTATGGTCTATTGCATCATGAAGAAAGAATACCAATTAAATAATCTTGACCAATGCACCCTGCGAACCAACTGCAAAATAAATAATAATGATGAAAAGCGTGTCATGTGTTTTCCAATTCAAACAAAGACGCTGGTGTGCATACCAAGATGTCAAATTCTGCCTCATGAAGGCGTGTCTTTCCAAACATGAAGGATGAAACCTAGTAGTGATTCACAATACGCCACTAAAGCATTCCCTTTCTGTAAATATCCGCTACAGTTGAAGGCACCTAAAGTCTACTTTCATGTTTCAACTTCTATCAGCTCACACTTCATGAATCTACCAGCACTGACTTTATACATATCACCATCTTTAAGAACATATATTCCCAACATCAGACTGGCCACTTTTCGCTGAAATGAAGATTATCTACCAGAACTCAGAATCTTCCACGACACGAGTAGAGCAATGTCCCAGTGTCGCAAAACTTGCCCGATCGCCCGCAGGTTATGACCAAATTGTTTGGACATTGAAAATGAAAATGGTACCTGTGGATTTAATTTCGGTTCACATCTCATGGTGGTCAACATTGTACCGTCGTACATTATCTATGGACAATGTTTTGGGTGCAAGCAACGTTGTTAGAAACATTGCAAAACATATCTTTTCGGCGTTTTCCGGCGGCTCCAAAACGCGTCGATCTACCGCCGGGTTAATAGCATTGCTTGAGCCAGCTTCAGCAGTTCATACTGGTGTATTAGCATGCGATGTCATGTCACCCAGGCTCTCTGTCTTTCAAGGGAAAGGCCCAACAGGTAAAGTAATGGGTTCAGGTACACGGAACTTACCGCGGGTTTTTCGTCCCTATCGTCGCATTGTAGATTAGGGGCGCATCGACTACATAGGTCATACAGCTTGTCCCTATCATCGTGTGACGTCTATGATATTGCCTACTATGTTGCTTTATTTATTTATTATTTGGGTTTAAGGGCGCGCCGACTACGAGGCCATTTAGCGCCCATTTGCGTGCTATGTAAAACGAGTCCTATTAAGTGCGATGCTCTAACGCAGTCACCATGACACCTTACAACTTTGCCTTAATCACCTATTTTCCCTCGAGGAGGGCACTATACCGAAACACCGGACATTCACCAAGTGAAGTTGTATTTGTGCATGCATACAGCGCATTCAGCGCATCCCAGCTGTGCCACTTAATTACCAAGCATGTGGGCCGTGTGTTACAAACTTTACGCTGCGAACCTTTTGCTCAAGAGCCATTTACTAAAGAAAGAACTAGAGGAGCTTCCAACCTTGAAGGAAGCCTATAGCATGTACTGTTAATGTCCTTAAGTCACCTTAATGCTCTGCTCTCAGGATTGCCACAGCCACAGCAAAATAACAGCAAACACATCAATGTCAAATGTTAGTACTTTACAAGCACCACAGAACTCTTATTCATCAAAGGAAACTTCATATCTACATATTATGAGTTCATAACCGCAATCGTCAAAATTCGCCCGGACATTCTCAGGCACTAGAGGGGCTAAGAGCTCCTAGTCAAGTCCTTTTTGGAACAAGGAAGCTCAGCTTATGGTAGCTATTTCTCCAAATGACCTTGCGTATGTTCTGGAACTCATTTATGCAACTTTGTGCATATGCAACATCTCTGTCCTGGACAGACATTATTCAATTGAAGGCATGCCCTATGAATCTTCCACAACACAAACTAGTAATAAATAATTGATCCCAACAACCAATTATGTGCCTAGCCTTTGCCTTCCAACAGTTTTTGTGAGCATTAAAAAAACATCACACGGGGGAAAACATGCAAAATGCATGAGCTCCTTTCATTCACATGGGTGAATGAAAGGAGCTCATGAAATGAAAGAATCTTCCTTCATAAGATGAAATAACATTCTTCGCCCAAAATATAGCTGTAGGATAAACCAGATGGCTAATAGAGCTACACAGATCATGAGATCTCAATTATCACTATATTGTTCAAACTCAACATTTTGTTACATTGTGTAACATCTCAGGAACAAAAATAGTGAAAACAATGGCAAAGCAAAATACAGAGTTACAAGTCATTCATACAGTGACTGAAAATACATGGATGCAAGACAATGCACAATTGGCTTCATTTACCAATTCCTATTGCCAGCTGAAACCTATTGTATGATTTTTAGTGGAAAAGATCATCCCATAGAATTTAGACTGAGGCACTGTCCATGTACATTTGTACATGTCATTGACCTCTATATATATAACTAGATACATAACTCAACTTTTCAAAACTTCCTCAGCTGTGGTGCTGCATATGGGCAAAATGGTGGCACTGGCAGGTGCAGTGTGTTATGGGTGTAAAGTAGTGATACAAGGGTTTTCTGTGTGGTGAAAATGGCTATCATGTTGAAATAATATACTCACATATGAAGCCAAAACTGTCCACCATATATTTTTTGATAGGCTTAATGTGGAATAAATGATGTGGTTTTTGCTTGATGTATGAAAAACAATGTATGAAGGTGTGCCTGAAGGTTCATCCAGTAGCTCCAGAATTCCCTCCTTCCATGGAAAGTCCTGGATCTGTCCTGTCCTCTTGGAAGGGGCTCAGAGCTAATAGAAAGAACCACAATTAAAGAGGAAGTCCTGATTGCACAGATATTGACTTCTGGAAATTATTCAGGTGTGGGGAGGGAAGGCAAAATACATGAATGCAATGAGCAGGCCCAAACTGATTGGGGAATACACTCCATAGGGTAGTGTTGGAAAAGTGGCCCTTTTTGGAACTTTTGCCATCCAAAGAATTATACACTCCAGAAAAAATACACTACTTGCATTGCTGGATGAAGACATGCTGCTTAATTAGCAAGACGGCTAGATGTCATTATACAATAGTGATAACTTGGGTGGAGAGGAAGATTCAGCCATACTCGGTCCCCTACCACATAAAGTTTCTGGTATAATTGAGGATAATACACATTTGTTATTTCAGGTCATCTGTAGGCACATTCCAAGAGGGGGCAGGAGTGAAGCTGAAAATGAGATGCCAGCCAGATTGGAAGAATATCAGCTTGCTAGCATGCACAAGTACAACAGATATCAACAGATAGCAAAATATGGATCACTGCAGTCTGAATATGATCTTAATGCCACTGAACATTCCATTTTTCATAACATTCCATCTTCTATGTCATTCCAAAACATTCCATTTGTGCATGTGTGATTTCTGGTGAAGTGCAGGTGAATTAATAAACAGCCATCAATGCTTTCATGTGTATGTTCTCCATTTGTGGAAAAAAAAACCTGAGAACAGAGTGCAGATGTGCCCAGAAGAATGTATGGATGAACATCAAGAGCTAGAGTGGCATCCACACAACTGGTAAGCCACAATGTGTAGCACTTCCCCAAATCCCCAAAGTACTGGTGGATATGAGCCATGTTTTGCCACAGCGTAAACATTTTCATGGGCACTATTACTTTTCCACACACATTCTACACACATTTTACCTCCATGTAGTATATAAAGGTTTGACTAAGTTATGCTAGATTAGCTTTTTTGTAAGTTAGCCATTTATCAAATTCCTTTGGGGATTATTCAAGATCATAAAAAAAAAGTTATTGAATTAAAAAACCACTCAGGCTAACACAGGCTGTTTGGTTAGAATAGGCCATTTACTTTTGATCTTTTAAAGGAAAAATTGCTCAGAAATTTTCCATTAAAAAAGGCTTTCTTGCATCCAGTTAGGCTGCAGCTTTTTTCTTCATTTTTCACATTACATTTATGGTATAATTCCCAACCAAACCAGAGCCACTTTTTTTGTGTCATTTTGCTACCCAACTGCACTTACGAAAAAATTGTGTGGTCACATCATGTAAGTACCTACATTATGCACACATTCATAATCATTGCACAAAATTTCAAGAAATCAAATCATTGCACATAAATTTCAAGAAATCAAATCACCTGAAACTCCAAATTTGTCCATTCAGAAAGTTAGAGACCAGAAATGTTAAAAGGATTATGGTATTCAGTGGAGAATGGGGACAGGATGCACCGAACAATTCCCTGAACATTTCATGAATCCACAAATAATGCTTGAATGCATGCATATCTATAATATCTGCAGTCAATGTGCACTGAAGAGGCCCAGCCCCCATTTCAAAAGAAAGACATTCACACTTCAAAATGTGGTAAGTGAAAACAGGATTTTCCAGACAAAAGCAAAGCAATCAGTTTTTTTTATTACTACGTGTGTGCAAAACATGGCAGCAATTAATATTATCATGTCCTGCTCCTTGTATTATCTGAAGATATCCGTCACACAACACAAGCTTACAGCTTTGGTTTATCCAAATCAATAACTCGAATAACCGCGAAGATATTTGATATAGGTAAGTAGGTAGGTACGTACCTACATAGTCAGCTAATAGTATGAACTCTCATACATCGAGCCAAACACGCAGTCAATTCCATCCAGATAGCAGCGAAGAGCTTTAAAGAAAATCCTTTGTTGAATATAAAAATGACTACGCTCCACCAGCCAAATATAGGAATTCACCTTTACCAGCCTGTCCGCGTAGGAAGGTTCGTCCTTGGATTCAATGAATTCAGCGCTCTCCAATTCCCACTCCGGCCGGAGCTATTTAAACCATTGCCACGAAAAGCCATGGATAATGCATTTCTTCTTGCTTCCTTGGAGAATGATATGTTCTGCATCAAATGGGATGGATAAAACCGTTCATATTTATGTTATTAAGCAGTCAGGAGCGATATACATAAAAGATATCGGAAGGATTTTCCACATTAAAATTGCCTGAATGGTACCAAAACGTTCCTAAAACCTGCTAACACTGCTTCAAAATGAAGATCCATAGAACCAGAAATTTCACCTTCTTTCGATTTCATGGCTTATATTGTTTCCGAATTTCATGAACAAGCGGGAATAGTTGTATTCATGCCACTCCGACCCCGAGGTTTCCCCACTCCGGACAAATTCAGATTTACGTGTGTTGACCTAATCTTCTACACTCTTATAAGCCTCATTCTGATCCAATGATTAATTTCTTCCCATAATCCTGATGATCATTAATTGAGAAAAAAAGTTCCCTGTAATTCTCTTGGCAATTTTCTCTAACTTATTTTCATTTTTTGGTATTTCATAGCAATCCTGGCGCGGAATGAGATGCTAATTACCGCTCGTCCGTGACGATAGTCTGCTTTACAGCGGCAATTTGCCTGCCCGTCTAGTCGCTTTTCATCCTTCCAAGTCATTCCTTGCTTCAACTAAACATTCCAGACATGAACTAAAAAGTGCATCAAAATACATTTAATATTAATAAGAATTGACTTCAATATTTTGTTCTCACCTTTCTCATTTGAAAGAAGAAAACTTCATGGTCGAGAGAATAAAATATTTTGGACAGATTGTTTTAGTATAACTTTCCTTAACTATTATATATTCTGAAACCCATACTCCGAAGTAACATTTTAGACACTCCCATTTTAGACCCAGTCGGTGCACGAATGTCCTGCTTTCAAGGTATGTTGTGAATTTGTATTAGTTGTGCGGTGTTGGTACGTCTGGAGTGGCAGGCATTGATATATAAACTTGGTTGACATCGATTAAGTATACTTTTGTGATCATTTTCTCTACCATTGCTCAGGAAGTTGCCTTATAAGTCATTCACGTAACGTGGATGACTTCAGACGACGTGTGGTGGACCCCATCTGGTTGTCGGTGAGACACTAGGATAGGAACCTAACAAAGGACTTGAAGGCATTTTGTTCTTGAAGAAGAATTATGGGGTTATTTTATGACGCATTCAACAGCAAGTTTGTATGCATTCCACCGCAAGGTTGTATAGCGTCGCCAACCTATCACACTGATTGGTTGTGGGTGGACTCTGCAAATGCCACCGGCCGCGAGTTTCGAGTCCCACGCTCCACCATCGAAGCTACCGAGGCCCCTGAATTTGTATTCTTCATTCCAGGAAACATCACTGCATTTTTCAAAATGTGTACACTTTGTTATTTATAAAATGTATATACTCCATTACTTGGTGCTTCAATATACACCCAATAATTTGGCAAACTGGGAAATTATACATCCCATAACATAGTGCTTCTCAAGATTATACACTCCATACTTTGGCAAGCCAAAAAATTATACACTCCGAATCCAAGACAGAGAAGTGAAAATCCAACACTGCCATATGGTCCCAAGTTAAAGTTTGAAATCATTGGCAGGGGCAAAGCCAACATTCATGTGGCACATGTCCCCTCAAAGGTATATAAATCAGCACCCCTCTACCTGAGTGTCAGCCTACACTCTGCAGAATGGTCATGTGGATTCAGTGATGGTCCACAGGTTCAGGGACATGTTCCCATGTAATTTGGAACCCACACCCCTCTGGGAAGACTCAAGCGCTCTCCTCCATAGTTTTCAGCCAAAAGCATACCTTCAGTGTGCTCAAGTACATGCCCCATCCCCTGCTAAACAGTTTGTTGGCTGAAGGTACCCTTTCAGGTATTTTTGCATGGTACACCTCCAAAGAAATGGCACCCCAGACAAATACCACTCTCCCATGACAATTCCTGGATCTGACCATAATTAGTATATAGGGTACACACACAGTACACATATGCTGTCAACCATAAACATTCCCAGCATTACCCCACTAGCATTTATCTGGTATCCAGGGTCTTAATTACATTGGGTACACATGCTCAATATCACACAAAGTTGGCAAAATGATTATACAATTAGACCTCAAAAACACAATTACAATATTTTGCAAGATATTTTGCCATTTACATCTGTTTATCATGAACCCAACATCATCTTGCACTACTTTTTATCAAAATATATAAACAACTTTTCATTTTACATTTCATTCTGTGAACAAAATGCATGGGAGCAGGCAGTGTACTCCCATCTTTTGCTCACCACTGCTCCAGCTGGGACCAGATGCTGAGCATGTGGTGAGTTGTCTGTGAGTAGTTATATATAAAGGCCAATGGTACATACATTTTTATCTTAACCCAGGAAAACAGATAGCATTGTTTATATTATACATGCCACAATTATAAGTGAACCATGGAGACTTTATAAGCACACAAGCATGTTGATAGTTCCTTTGAAAGGCTGCCTATTCAGTGTTCATGAAGTAGTATATTCCACTATGTTTCACAAATAAAATCCGATATCATTCAAATAATCACTGAACCTAGGTTTTATTAGACTTTCATTTCAGGTTGGAAAGCTTCAGGATGAAGCCATTCAAATACAGATCAGGTCAGGTGAGGTTTTATTACATTAGAATTGTTTGAAAAAATAAAAATGTTGTTTTTTTAGTTTATTCTGAGCACTACTTTTTACACTATCTTTGCCAACTCCTATCTCGTTTTCCTGTAATCTTGTCTCCCAACAGAAAATAATGCATTCACAGAGGAAATGGATGGTTGAAACACAGAGCACCTACATCAGCATTCCACTGGTAAAAGAAACTCAAAGAATCCACAAATTACCTTCAGCTGCAAATTTATCCCAAAGACCATTAGTAGGTACCTACTACCTGGGTGGACAAGTATGGTATTCTTTCCAGACGTAACTTGTGACTTGTGATACCATCTGTGAGTAGGTAACCAGGTTATAGGCAGGTAGGTACCTACCTACATACCTAGGTATTTACCTGCATAGAAGCCCTGAGCACAAACCAGGAAGTGTACGAAGCGGGCTTGCTAAAGCTTATTTAAATGTTCCCTTTTCGCAAACCAAATTGTCTGTTGCAATCCATCGAGGTAGGCCCAGCCATAAACATCGACATAAATAATGCGTCGGTAGGTGGGTAGATACCTAAGTGCCTGCCTACCAGGGCACTTACCTGATCTACTTATAAATTCTGTTTTCAGTTTACCTTCTTCTCATTTAATGATCCAATTAGCTCCAAGCAATGTTAGCACAGCACCGAGCCCAAGACCGTGTATAACCGAACCATTAACTGAAATGCGCATCCGTCACAAATGTCGCAAAATAGAGTGCGAATGAGCGCCGCCATGTTGGGTATACTCAAGACAATACAGACCGACCAAAAGCGGGTCTATATCGCAACGCCTAATGTATCATAACCTCAAATATAGAATAACGTCTAATGTGCCACAACCTCTAATTAATCATATCCTCAAACGTATTATAGCCTCAAATGTATCATAACCTCAAATGTATTATAACCCCTAATGTATCATAACCTCATATGTATCATAACATCAAGTGTCTCATAACCTCTGTGTCATAACCTATAATGTATCCTAACCTCAAGTGTATCATAACCTCAAACGTATCGTAACCTCAAATGTATCATAGCCTCTAATGTGTCATAACCCATAATGTCAGATGACGATGGAGAAATGTGGCGTGCGATTTTGGTCCATACTAAATCAGAACAGGTATCAGCTTACGGAAAGCCATGGCGAAAAAGAAATGAACTTGAAGTATACCGTATCCTCGCTAGGTGTTAGCATGCTATTTTATTTCCACTATGATTGATTTCAATGACCAAAGCTATTGTGTGTGTGTGTATGTGTGTGTGTGTGTGTAATTTTATAGTTCATTGATTACCAAAGAGGTTTCCGAATAAATGAATATTCAAGGCATGATTTATTGATGCTTTGCTTTGTTTATGGGCCTTGCAAGGGCTGCAGGCCAACGTGTTAGTTCATGCGTGTGTATCTTACTTCGATAAGTGTGCCAATTTTGGTGTTTTCCTACATCTGAAGGTTCTTCCGTGTTAGATTTTAGGTTAAAGTCACCAAGAATAAGGCATTTCCTCTGAAAGCGTCTACTGCTTTCCTCACAAATCACCTTATTGAGCTCCAGTTGCTGAGAACTTGTCAAGGTCCCTGCTCGATACAAAGCTCCTGTCCTCAGTTGATTGCTGTTCCTTTTCCCACAGCAACATGAAGTCAAATGGACTTCACAGACACAATTTTTACCCCACCTGCTACTTTTTGAGAACTGTATAAGCTATTCACGTAGAGCATTACACCACCCCCTTTCACGGTTGGACCTCTATTGCATGAAAACATATTGTGTCCCTGAATCTCAGTCATGCATCTTATCCCCAAAATATCCCTCACTGACCCATGCTTCAGTAATGCAAAGAAAATCTGGCTTCTCCTCAGCAACATAACACATGAACTCATCATATTGGGATCGAATGCTCTGAGTATTAAGTATCATACACTTAACAAAAGTTCCATAATCCTCTTTGGTTCTTTTATGCTGGGTAGCTCTATCATCTTTGGATGAGCTACCACGCTGCCCCTCTGCTACCCCTATTTGCTGATTCTGGGGTTCTATTGCCCATTCTGTCATTATTGGCATATCCCTGAGATGGCAATGCCAATTCTGGTATTCTTTTACTTTCTGCCGTAACGTTGTTTGCACTAGATATGTAACCGAAGGTGCCGCATATAGGTAAGAGATGCCGCACTGGTCAAATATAGGACGATATGGATGCAACGTTTTGATGACGTCACAAACAGTCACAGTGCTACTGGCCCATTCAGAAATCGAGCGGTTTTGCAACATTACTAATGACTAAGGACAGCGTGAAACCGCCATGAAACCATCGCAGTGGCTTCAAATCATCCAGACCTCTTCCAATAACCATTTTCTAGCGGTATTTCTACATTTGATAGCAAAACGTGCATGTCGGCAGCAAGTAATCAGAAAACTATACCACATTATGTATACGTTTGTACAGCGTGAAGCCACTATAAAGCAATCGCAGTGGCTCCAGATTATCGGGCCCTCTTCCCATAGATCCAGGGATACTATTCTGGTGGTATTTCCACATGGGGATACAATACGTGCATGACGAGAGAAAGTAAAATAGATGGTTATATCACATTCTGTACACGGTCGGACAGCGTGAAAACACCATGAAACAATCGCAGTGGCTTCAGGTCATTATGATCTCTTCCATTAGATCCAAGGACAATTCTCTGGCGGTGTTGCCGCATGGGGATGCCAAAAAAAGTGCATGACGGCAGCAAGTACCATAGAAAGCTATACCACATTATTCATACATTAGGGGGCGTGAAACCACCATGAAGCAATCGCAGTGGCCCCGGATCATCACGACCTCATCCCATAGATCTAGGGATCATATTCTGGTGGTATTGTCACATGGAGATACCAAAAAGTGCATGACTGCAGAAGGGAAAACCGGTTCTATCACCTTAGGTATATGTTAGGGCAGCAAGAAACCACCATGAAACCAGCGCAGTAAGTTCAGATCATCAAGATATCTTCCAATAGATCTGGGGATCATATTCTGGTGGTATTTCCACGAGGGGATACCAAAAAGAGCACGGCGGCAGAAGGTAAAAGAGATGCTTATATTACATTATGTATATCAATATAAGTATACGGTCGGACAGCGTGAAACCACCATGAAACAATTGCAGTGGGTTCGGATCACCAGGACCTCTGCCATTAGACCGAGGGATCATATTCTGAAGGTATTTCCACATGTGGATACCAAGAAGTGCATGGTGGCAGAAAATAAAAGAAGCGACTATACCACATTATGTATCCGTTGCGGCAATGAGAAACCACCATGAAACCAGCGCAGTGGCTCCAGATCATCAGTAATTCTTCTAATATATCCAGTGATCATATGCTGAAGGTATCGGCTCCGAGTAAAATGTCCCGGCGGCTCCGGCTCCGGCTCCGGCTCCGTACATCTCAAACGTGATCGGTCCATTAAATAAGAGCTAGGGGGATGAACAAAAAGTTAGCCGCGACCACTCAGAGGCGCAAACGTCAGACAATTATAAGCAACTTTCCCATATAAACCCTGTATCTATATCTAAATAAACACCCGCCCCCTGCCAAATCACTTTGAATTTAATCAATAGATTGTGTTTGTGTTTACACAACCCAATCAATAGATATATAGGCAATAGATAATCACATATTATGCAATGATACACCCCTTTTTAATTACGCCAATTACCCTTTTGGAGGCACGCTTGAAATTAAAAGGAAGAATATATGCATATTTCTTGAAATAGGGTCATCAGACATGCAATGGTCAGAATACAAAGTGCACAATACACAATGCAATATAGTCATGCGCAGAGTACACCGCAAGCATGCAGAACACTCATGCACATTAGGCTGTATCGTCGACACCTTTTTTGCCGCTGATCACGGCGACGTGGACGTGAGAACAATATGCCACCATTCATTGTTCTTGAATATTATCCCCCATCCTGCACAAAGCGGAACAATTTTGGGTGCGCTTATGTACAGGCTACACTAGCGCCACCACGTGGCCAAAGTCCAACCTACCGTGACAACTTCGGTTGTAACTGCTGTAGCTCCTCATGCAATGGTCATGGAGATAAAATATGATTGCTGACGTATTCCAGAGCATTCTTACAGCGAGTGGGCGTCATGACATCACGCTCAATCTCCGTTGAAAGCTCTCGAGTGGGATCAAACCCCATAGAAACTCTGATGGCTTTGTTGGTGTGTAGCTCTAGTCTGCATCATGACGTTTGACGTCTTGCCTGCCCTTGCCATGCCATACATGTATTTCTGCTCTTCCTCCTGCCTCAGCCGCACTGTACCTAGGTGTCATCATTCCTACCCGTCCCTGGCGCCAGCCTCTCCCTGTACCTTGCCTGCACCATCACCCTGCACTTCCTGTAATTATCCCGCGGCTGCATCTTCCGCACTTTGGACTGGCTTCCCCCTGTCGCCTTCCTCTCCCTATACTCTCTACGTCTGTTATGGGTGTTAATAATAATTTAACGGTAACCTGATCCATGTGCCTTGTGCTGACACATTGGTGTCCCTACCGACGGACAGCCGTGCGTCTGTATGGGTGTTGATGTTCCAATTCAGTAGTCATTTGATAGGCGCGTTTCCTGTATCAACCTTAGTATTCACACCTGTGAACATCTGTACGTCTGGTGTCGGTGTGGAGTTGATGTTCTCATCTTAGTCGTTAGTTGATCTGAGTGTTCTTAGTATTTTCGTTGCTATTCATACCGGTGAACAACTCTCACCAACGCGAATGGAGTTGGCCGTCCCCCCCCAGCGCCGCGGTACGAGATGTGACCAAGACAGTGACAATATGATATAGCCCAGAGTATTTAGTAGTCATTGCTTTGCCAACATTTGCCTCAGGGAGCTAGGATAGGGAATTCTGGGTGAGAATTCACACCATAGGCAAAAAAACATTTCACCTCCTAAATTGGCAATGGCAATCTATCTATTGCCCAACCTCTATGCTGACGTACGAACATGTTTTTCAAAACGTTCATAATTTATATTTTCATACCACCATTCCCATCCTATAATCCAATGTCCTTCACAGGTACTCATCACAGTGAAAATGTCCTTGCATAGCAAAGCCATTCATTCCTGTATCTGACCGCCGAGAAACCTGCCTAAAAGCCAGGTGCCGACAAACAAGGACATAGTTAACTATGTGCGACTTTTGTTAGGCGAAACGGTGAACCCACGTGCGAAAGACCTCTCTGAACGTATTTTTAGGCCTGTGGCTCTGGAAGTGACCAAGATATAGGAGAACGATGGGATTCCAGCAATCAAATGCGTTCAGAGAAAGATTGCTGAGTGCTACAAGAGGTATCAACGCATGAGCAAGATCACAAAGGATTTCCGTATCAGCAAGAATGCTGCCTGGGAGAAAGAAGAGCGCTTCTTCAAGGAGCTCTTCGATATCGCGGCGTGCAGGTGCAAGGACCTGCGCCGCTGTGACTACCCACGAAACGACAGTGTCCGAAGCTGAAGTTGGCTTCCTCAGAGACCAGAGGGTGCCGCGGAAGATGTTCCCGGGAAGCATCGATTCTCAGGAAAGCACCCGACGTCAGACAGCAGCATCAAGAAGGGCAACACTGGACCAGAACGGAGGACGGGCGTCGCCAGCTCCCTCAGACCCCAGACATCTCGAATCGTCCAACGAGGCCGGCCCGTCTGGTCTGCTACCTGCTACGCCTGCATCTGCTGCTACATATCATGCTGGCGGCGCGGTGGAGGACAGTTCGGACTCTGCATCCGTTAATGCAGCTGACGCGCCCGGTAATGCAGACTGGGAGGGTGGCGGTGCTGAACCAGGGTCAAGAAATCTGGAAACACTGACAAACACTACGCTGGCGGCCGACAGATTCGGGGTCTCGAACCCCGCAATGGCCGCTATTGTCAACGCGTTCCAGGTGGACATAGGGAGGATATCGCCAGATAATCCGACATTGGTGGCTGACCCCATGAAGGTGTGGCGTAAAAGACGTCGCGTCCGCCACGCCTCGGCCCAAGACAGAGCCGAGCGGCACCACGATACGGCGCTGAGCGGCCTCTATTTCGATGGCCGAAAAGACTCCCACCTGCGTCGACCGGGCCTCCGACATAGCTCAGGAGGAGCATATCGTCGTACTGGTGGAGCCCGGCGACCAGTATCTGATCCACTTTACGCCTCAGTCAGCGAAGGCCATAGATCCAAGTCAACGACTTGGTCAACATCGCCAATGAGCACGGCGGCAAAGTCCTGGGCTGCGACGGAGCCGCAGTGAACACAGGCCGATATGGTGGCATCTGTCGACTGTTCGAGGTGATTCAGAAGAAGCCAGTGCATTGGTGTATCTGCCAGATGCACACGAATGAGCTTAATTTGCGGGAAGTGTTCAGGAAACTGGACGGGAAACCACGGGACCAAACTCCTTCACTGGTCCGCTTGGCAAATCTGTGTCTGGGCCGGTGCACCGCATGGCTGTCGGCAACTTCATCCCAGTGCCCGGCCATGTCCCGGACTTGCCACAGACGTTGGTTGCTGGCCTCAGCCACGATCAGCAACTGCTCTACCAGCTCGCCGTCGCCGTGCAGACCGGCGCTGTACCAGAGGAGATCGAGCACCGAAAGATCGGACCGCTCAACCATGCCAGGTACAATTTGTGGTTCCAAACTGATTTGAAGTGATACAAATCGGCTGGATTTTTTTCCTCGTATTAGCAAAGCTTCAGCTTAAGAGATGACTAAGAAGCTTGGATTTTTGTAATGGAAATATACGTTTTAAAGGCAACAAACGCAATTCGCGACTCATTTTATACATTGCTGTGCCTATCACCTGTCCCTTTAATGCATGCTATTCCATTACGGCACTAGATGCGATTTACATCTTTATAGGCAATACAAGTTATATGTAGCAACAAACACATTTGATTGGGCAATAATTAGACTCGTAATACTCGGGTGACTGACATTGGCTGCGCGACTTCCGCGGCTCTACATCTCCGCCACATCACCATCTGCCGAGCTGTCAGGCCTAGTTCGTTACCTGCTCAGTCACTACGTGCCGATGTGGTTCCACATCGGGGCCAACAGCAGCTGCAGCAACGGTGCCAAAAACGCCATGAGGAGCTTGGAGCTGCTGAGGACGCTGCCCCGTGAGCTTCAAGACGAGATCAAGCCAGTTATACAGCGCAACGCCTACTGGTGCCACCCAGTAGCCGTGCTCCTCGCGATGATGGCGAACCCGGACCCGGAGGTGCGCGCCCGGGCCGTGCGCACCATTAAACAGTGTCTCCAGCAGCCTCACGCTGATATGCGGCCATACGTGCTCCCTACCGTAAACGTTGCCGTCGCAGCCTTCACTGAGCTGTTCGAGTGGAGCACGACCCTGATAACTGAGCCGCCTCTCACGAGGGCTCTGAGCGATGCCGCGCTGGAGGACATCCGGAATGTCCCGCTGGAAGTGGGTAACTATCCCGTCCACACCATGGCAATGGAAAGGGCCGTAAAGGCAGTGACGGGGGCGGCCAGTGTGGTCGTCGGTGAGACCCAGCGGCACGGATTCATCTGTAGTCGGCTAAGGCACCGAGAGCAGCGGCCGGCTGTTGGGAGTAAACGGTCATTCGCGCTGGCCATGGGATCTAGGGTGTGACTGATGAGCTTGACAACCGACAGTGAACACGTGGTGGATGGCATAACGGACTAGAGCCATTCCAAGGCGTCTGAAGTCAGTGTAGGCCGCTGGAGACAGAGAGTAAATAGGCATTGATCGTCGCTTCATCATTTGGAATCTGAACAATGATAGAAGCATTTGAACTTAGAGGTAAAATAGTGTGATGCTGAGGGCCGTCTTGTTCTTCGCTGTGCCAGGCTTGACATGTTGCTTGATTTCAGTCGGGGCCAATAGTGAGTCTAAATGTAATATGATTACGTATGTACAAATGTCCATTTGTAGCTAGGACGTTCAGGAACCCGTTCGTGTTCATTCCATACCTCTTCCTCCAATAGGGAGAAAGTTTGGGCTGCGTCAACGTAAGTTGAAGGTGTAGTTCGTGTGTTGGCCGCATGGCGGCGCTAGTGTCGAACATGCCAAAACTTCGCCGCTTCTGTGCAGGATGGGGATTGAGAAATTTGGGAAATGAGTGGCCAAATATTATTCCCACATGAACAGAGCATGATAAAATCATAGGTTCACCTTGCACAGATTTGGACGATACACCCTAATGCACATAATCGGTCGGTAGCTGTGTGACACGACTGAACACGAATACACACGAATAAGGGATGAAAAGATAAGAAGGTAATAAACAAGAATAAAATACGAATAAGGGCCCACTACCTAACAGTCAAGCAAGCATAGATATTACGCTGAACTTTACGGCAATGGAAAGAGCAGCAGCACAGCAACAGGAGCGACAGCAAGAAGCGTGCTCGCGTGCCGGCATTGTTAGTTTCCCAGCTCGGCAACCCTGGCCGTCGTCCCGTGGGAAACAGATATGTTGCGCAGTGCGGGATGCGGAGCACAAACATACTGTTCACGCCTATTCGTATCCGACTTCACGGTTAGCCCCAAAATGTTCACTGCACTGTGTTGCTCACGCGATATTCGCATTTTCCCGCCTGCAATATGCCGCCTAGTCATATCCTGGTGACGCCATTGATCAGCTGCCTGGGAAGGGAACGAAGAATACGCAGGGTCTGTGGCGTGTCAAGTCGCCGGTTCGCGCCACGAAACCGTGAGGGTGCCGCGCATGGGAATGTTAGCCCAGGACAAATGTAGGTAAGGACAAAGTGCGTGTGGCAGATATACTTAAGCAAATGCACGTACGCGCAAAAGTACGCATGGCAGATGTACGTAGGCGAAGACGTACGAGAGCGAAAATGTACATATTGAAAATGTTCGTATGGCAGGTGTACGTAAGAGCAAATGGACATATGGCAAAAGTACCTAAACAAATGTACCTAAGCGCAAATGCATGCAAGGGCAAATGTACGTACGTGTAAATATACATCAGTGAAAATGTATGTAAGCGCAAGTATGTCAGCATAAAAATACGAAAGCGCAAATATACGTAAGGGCCTATGTACGTATACGCAAATGTGCGTGAGCGCAAAAGTACGTCAGCACAAAAGTACGTAAGCGCAAAAGTACGTAGTAGCACATGTATGTATGTGCAGCTGTACGTGAGCACAAATGTACGAAAGCGCAAAAGTACGTGAGCTCAAATCCACGCATTCGCAAATGTACGTGAAGGGAAATACGTGCACATAGGAAATGCACAAAAGTGTAAAGGTACGTAAGTGCGCATGTACGTAAACGCAATAGTACGTGAGAGCAAATGTGTGTAGATGAAAATTTACGTCACCCAGATGTAAGTATACGTACAATAGATGTACGTAAGCAAATGTACGTAACCAAGTGTACGCTTTTCAAATATACGGGGTTCACACGTACGTGTTTCAAAAGTGCGTATCTCAATAGTACGTCTTTCAAAAGTACGTGCTTGAAATGCACATGTTTCAAATATGGATGTGTGTCTGCATAAACATGTGTATGGGTGCATCAAAAGTGGAATTGCGTGTAAGGAAATGTATAAAAGTATAAAGTAAGCACTTGCATAAAAGTAAGCATGGTAAATTTACCTAAGCACAGATATGCCTTAGCACAAAAGTACCTATGACAAATGCAGAACACGGAGCAGCTACTCCAAGTTGCTCGTAGCAGCTTGGAGCAGGGTCAGGAACAGACCCAACGTTACGGCAGAAAGTAAAAGAATACCAGCTTACTTGCCCTGGCTTTGGCTGCCAGTGCCCTAGAGCTCGACTCAGGAGAGACTCCAGCCCTAGGCAGAATATCTGTCACAATAGTCTTGTCATTACTTAGAGAACTGGGTGTATTCCTTGAAATATACAGGTTAAAGATATATGGAAGACATCTTGCTTTCGACCTCGCTACAATGCCGTACAGCGCGGAGTTGAAATGAATGATTTTCACATTGGGAGCACTAGTCTGGTGTGTTCAAAAGACGATGTCAATCACGGCGCACGTGAGACAGACTGGCTTTATGTGTTTTCGCAGTCCACATCGCGCAGATTCTGTCTCGCTCGTGTTCGCAGCAGGACGGTCAACGCCCAGTAAGGTGACATCATAATTATTTCAATCACTACGGTTCTCGCGGCTGTTGTACCAGCGGTCGCAAGGGCCGCGAAAGTAATACAATTCCAAGGCTTTATTTTTGTTCAGAGGGAGGTGTTATTGTTCGGAAAACTCAGTCAGTTCGACACCAGTAGGGGTTTTAAAAATGCAAATACCACAAGAAAACGAAGCCGTGGAACGATACTACTATACACACACTAGAAACCCTAAACCATTTTTTTTGTTCTTGAAATACTGGTACAAAATACTGGTAATATTATACTTGAAATACAAATACTTGAAATACTGGTACCTTTGTACATTTGGGTATTATTGCGCACTATTTTGCCCCACATTTCCTAAAGTGTGAGGGGTACCAAATGACCCCTGTTTCTGAACATCTTTATTCCGAAATCAGGTTCGTGTTGTCTGACTTCCAGTTTTCCAACTTGTGACGTTCAAGGCACGGATGTAGGTGTATATTTTCAGAGTTTGTGCATAAACAACTTATTGCTAGTTTAAAAACTTGCCGTATTATGTAACGGAACATCCTCTTATCTCTTTATTCACATATTAAATTGGTCCAATCTCCAGTATAAAAGTTTAAAGAATAATGTAATTAACATGGTCTGCCTCCGCCATTGGGATGTCATGACGATTACTTCCCGCTAGTGCATGCGTGAAACCGCCTCTTAAGGTAATATTTCTAGATTAACACATATGGATAAAAAATAAGATGCTAGGGTGAGCTCAGAGATGTGCCGAGGGATATTAAGTTGGACTGAACCGGTTGCCCTGCCATCTGCTGAGAAAAGTTTTGATGTCCCCATTTGCGCTCCGTTTTTCCTCCAAGAGGACCCCGGCAAAAACCACCAGATTTCACCAAGATCTGCAAATTTCCAAGGTTGGCAGCATCCAAGCGCTGTAAAGCTAACGAAGCGGACATATAGCGGAGAACATACCAACATCAGATTCCTTTCACTGGCGCAACCAGGCAGAGTCCAGAAGATCGTAGGATCTCCGTACGGACGAAAATCGCCTGTCATGGCCCGGCATCGTCAGTTGATATTAGAGGTTTGTACGTTGGGAGTTATGATGCATTTGTGGTCATGATACATTTAAGGTTATGACACATTAGAGATTATCATACATTGGAGGTTATGATACATTTGGGGTTATGATACATTTAGGGCTATGCTACATTTGGGGTTATGATACACTTGAGGTTATGATACATTTGAGGTTACGATACATTAGGGCTATTTAAATTAGGGGTTGTGATACATTAGGGGTTATGATACATTTGAGGTTACGATACATCCCCCAAAAGCGACGGACAGCGCGATTGCTCGTATGAAAGGATCCCCGACGTTAGTGCCCTCAAAGTAAAGGTATCTTGGATAGTACGTTTTTATGTTGTCATGGTCGGCGAAACACATGGGGCGCTGCCACTCCACCCACAGGGAAGCGGGAAGTATTATGAGCTTGAGGAGGTTTCTCGCTCATCTGATTGCAATTGTAAGTGCATATCTGAAACCAAAATCACCAAAGCGTAGCTTGTAGTTATATTCTGAGTGACAAAATTGTTATCTTAGGTCAAATAAAAATACTATCTGGCACAATTAGTTGCCTAGTCAAGGGACGAAGAAGGAGTACCTGGAAGATCCGAGGGACCCGCAGGGCACCTGAAGTCTTTGGCGTAGGGTGCCTGCAAGGGCGCACCGGCCTGAGATAAAGGGTCCCGGGGCAAACGGGAAGCGCTCCTGGACCAACGTGAAAGGGCTGTTAGGTCGATGTGCAGGGCCCCTGGGCCAATTTGAATGGCCCCTAGGTCGACGTGAAGGTCCCCTGGGCCGACGTGAAGGGACCCCCAGTAAACATGCCGATATCGGCATGTTGTCGGCATGTGTCGGGGCGAGCTCGGCATCTCGTGAGCAGCATGCCGACATCGGGCCGCTCTCGGCTCGACATCGACAAATTTACCTGGAATATCGGTACAAGTCGACACAGGCGCAGGAACATCTCTAAAAAATGGATGGGCCGGGCTCAACAGCAGGGCACACCTAGTTGGTCGGTTGGTTATTTGGGCTTACGAGCGCATCGACTGCGTTGGTCATACAGCGCCCACAACAATTTCAGATGGACAACTTAAGAGGATTCATGCGACCAGCAGTATGCGAGACTTCAAAATACAGGCAAATCACTACAGTGCCACATGTCCGCGAGGTGTGAAAATCGCTCCAAACTTGACATCCGAGGGAAAACGAAACAGCTGTCCCAAAACCACAACGCGCGATTCAGCCCACAACATCGTCAGCGAAACAGCAAGGCGCAAGGATAATCAGCGAGACGGCGAAATGGAAGCAGCATCAGCGAAACAGCAAGAGCAGACGCAAGCAAACATCAGCGAAACCGCGAAATGGAAGCAACATCAGTGAAACAGTGAGACGTAAGAGCACCAGCAAACGTCATCAGTGAAAAGGTAAAATGGAAATAACATCACGAAGCAGTGAGACAGTAAGAGCAAGCGAGGATCAGTTAGAGCAGCATGCCATGGTTCCGAGCGTATAGTGCTGCATGTCAGTGAGGTGTGTAAATCGCTCTAAATTTGACATCCTTGAGAAAGCGAAACAGCTGTCATGAAGTTAAAACGCATGAGTGGTCACCCAGGAGTTCGCGGAGTGACAGCGACTGCGCGACTCCAAGAAGGCGTCTTCGAGCATCGGCGAGCAGGGGACAGGATATCAGAATGTGACGTACTGACAATGGTACGTGACATCGAGGGCAGTTTGGCCTGTCCTCGCCACAGAGCAGATGATGGTGCGTTTGGTGGGTGTGCCCTAGCCTGAGGCGGCAGAGCACGACCTCGTCCCACCTCGTCCTACGGTCGGACAAGGGTCATTCCGCAAGACATGGCTTAATTGCTCGTAGTTTATTGTCCTGCAGTGTGTCCCAGTTAGACTGCCATTTCATAAAAATAAAGGCCGCGATAGAACATTCATATTCCCTCGCGGGGAGAAGCACAGATCGCATATAGGGGGCTTGAGCGGCTCCCTTCGCATCAGCATCGGCTGCCTCGTTCCCCACGATGCCGACATGGCTCGGGATCCAACAGAGGAGAGTAGCCTTTCCAGCTTGAGCCAGCAGTCTAAGACGCCGTAAAGCATCTTGTACAATGAGGTCAGGTGGGTTAAACTGTCTTGGCGACCAGAGACTGCTGATTTAATCGGTAGAAATGACATGCCAGGTCTCCTGTCCTGCTTCGATAAAACTGAGGGCTTTCGTGATGGCAACCAGCTCCAATGTGTAGACCGTCGCATGTGGTGTTAGGGAAAAAGATCTCGAAAGATATCTAGAAACAAATGCACTGCCCACACCTGCATCAGTCTTAGATCCGTCTATATATATATCGGAACACATCCCTGGAATGAGGTTTTGTGTTCCAGGGCACATGACAGACGGTCTTGTGGTGTAGCATCCTCCTTTCTCACAGAAGGAAGAAAGTGACATGTCTATTTTCGGAGTAGTCACTTGCCATGGTGGCGTCTGCGTCAAATTGTACTGCATGATTCCCTTCAGTCGAATCCCACTGTCCTCAAAGATCCTATGTACCCTGACGCAAAGGGGGACGGAATGCATAGTGCGTCCTCAACAGAATGATGCGATTAGGCGACGAGAGAAAACGTGTGCATATGTAGTATGGTCGGAGAATTGACGCAGCTTGCAAGCTTAGCGCATCCCGAGCATTTCACGTCTGAGCGAGAGTGGCAGTTCATGAACTTCAGCCAGAAGGCTTACAGAAGGCGAAGTGCGAAAAGCACCGGTGAAAATGCGGAGGGACAAGTGGTGTCCAGTGTCCAGTGTGCGTTTGCTTGTTGTACACGCACTGTCATATACAAAGCATGCATAGCCAGTTTTGCTCGGATGAAGTAGCGATACAACAGCAGCACGGTTTTTCTGTCTCCTCCGTAGGGCGTGCGTGCAACCATCTTCAGTAGGTTTACCGATGTGAAACTTTTCTTCCGAAGTGCTTTAAAATGTTCCGTGGGAGTAGGACGGGTGTGAAAAATTACTTCTAAAAACCGGGCAGCGCGTTGAAAGGGAATGGGTTCCCCATACAGCTGGATAGATGGGTCTGAACAGCTTCGACGGCGCCGACAAAAATGTATCCCAACGGTTTTTTTTCAACAGAGAACCGAAGCCTGTCCGCTGAGCTCCAGGTTTCCAAGTCGGTTACTGCTAGTTGCAACTGCCGGGCCATCGATGGTGCACTGGATGTGCAGCACCAAATTGCAACATCATCCACGAAATGTGACCTGCCAATTTGTCGAGAAAGGGACTCGCATATATAATTAATCATGATGGCAAAGAGTGCAACGCTTAGCACACTGCCCTGAGGTACCCCTTCCGTCTGTAGATATCTCTCCGACACGTGGTTTCCAATACGTACGCGGAAAACTCGTCTCGACAAAAAGTTCTGGAGGAAAAGTCCCACGGAGCCACGGATTCCATACCTGAATGCCTTCATGAGAATGCCGCAGCGCCAAATGGCTTGTATTTGCAGATATGAGAGAGAGAGCGTAACTTGAAAGGCAGTCGATTATATAGTGTCACATCCGAACGCATTAGTATTGCGTCTGCGTTGACGTCACACTTTCCAACAGCTGTGTTAGTTCCTGCGCATGCGCCGACTCGCCGCTAGTGTGTGTGTGTGTGTGTGTGAGTTTTGCCAGCCTGCCACCGCTTGGTGATATCGGCTGGTTCCGGTTGTGAAAAGATGTGTAAGACAGTGAGTAGCGTAGGGTAGGAGGATCAATCCCAGGTGGAGGTTTAGTAGAGTAGTCGAGCAGTGGTGAAGTAGCGATGAGATGGTCTTTAAGAGTAAAGTAATCCGGATCGATTGAAGATGTAGAGCTGGTGCTGTAGAGTTGTGTGAGAGCCGGAGATGATGAAGTCGAGAAAGAGAGAGTTAGCCCGACGGTGCTACATTGGGGTATGGGGTGTAGTGGTGGGGGGGGGGTCGGGTCATCGCCAGAAGTGAACATTGCAAGAACATGAATATATATTTCTCTCTTTTTTCTATTCGTTTTGTAACGTATCTTTTTTCTTTTTTTTCTTTTTTTTCTTTTTCCCATTTACCTGGTTTTGTTCATTTTCTCTTTCGTTTTTTAACATATCTTTTCCTTCTTTTTTTCTTCTCTTTTTCCTTTTTTCACAATTCATCCATAATGCGTGTAGTTTTGAGAAAGTGGAAGAGGTGTTCGTGTAATGCTGGATGGTCGTCGTTGAGGAGCGTGGTGAGGTTCAGTGGGATGTTGTTCGTGGTGCAATAGTTTGTGATATGTTGTCTTTGGTTGTTGTATTTGGTGCAGTATATGAGCATGTGTTTGACTGTGAGTGTGTGGTGGCAGGTAGTGCATTGTGGTCGTGGTTGATTGAGTATGAGGTATGAGTGTGTGAGTGCAGTATGTCCTATGCGTAGGCGTGTTAGTCTCCGTTCTCTTAGTCTGGTGTTTTGGTTGATGGAGTGCCAGTGTTCGTGTTTGGGGTGTATTTCGTGTAGCTGTGTTGTTACTGTGTCCCATGTTTGTTGTATGTGTTTGTTGATGGCCTGTCGTATTGTGGGGTAGTAGTCTGATTGTGAATAGGGGCATTGTGTGGTTTGTTGGAGTGTTGTGGCTATGTTTGCTTCTGTGTCTGCGTGTTCGTTGCCGTGTATGTTTGTGTGACTTGGGATCTAGAGAATTGTTGGCCGTTGTAGTATGGTGAGTTGTTTGTGGATGCGCAGTATTTTGGGTATCAGGGGGTGTTTGTATTTGGTGTGGGGTGTTATGCTCTGTAGTGCTGATTTTGCGTCTGTGGCTATGATGTTGTGTTCAATTTTGGTGTTGTAAATGGTGCAGTATGCCGAGAAGATTGCAAATAATTCTGCTGTGTATGTGGATGCTGTGTCGTGCAGACGGGCGCGTAGGATGACCCGCGGCGGCGCTGCGTTGGTGTACAGCACCGCCGCTGCGCCCGTCTGCTGTTTATGGGATTTGGAGCCGTCTGTATATATGATGTTGTAGTTGACGTGCTGTGCTGTGAATTGTAGGAATAGTTGTTGTATTTCTGCGTGTGTATATGTGTCTTTTGGCTTGTCAATGAGGAAGTGTGTGTTGGGTGTCGGCTGTTTCCACCATGCGATGGGTTGTGGGTGTGGTGTTGTCTTTGGGAGTGTTATGTCTAGTGTGTTAGCGTGTCGGTGTATGCGGCATCCTATTGTGGTTCGTAGTCGTGTGGAGTTCATGAGTTGATGTCTGCGTGCTGTGCGGAGTTTCAGTGCCTGTGTGCATGGGTGATGTTTCGTGAGTTGTGTTTTGTAGTGGTATCTAAGTAGTGCTTCTGTACGTCTGTGCTGTAATTCTGGGATGTGGTTGTATATGTGAAGGGAGTGAGAAGGTGAGGTGGTGAAAGCTCCTGTGACTATTTGAAGAGATCGTCGTTGAATAGAATCTATAATTTTGAGGTTTGATTTAGCTGCGTTTTCAAAGAGTGGGGATCTGTATTCCAGAATTGGCCGAATGAGTGATTTGTAAAGGGTCAGAAGTGTGTTTCGGTCGGATCCCCAGTGTGTGCCAGAAAGTGCTCGTAGTACGTTGATTCTTTTTGAGGCGCGTTTTTGCAAGTTTAGGAAGTGTGGCAGAAAAGTTCGTTGTGTGTCTAATGTGATACCGATAAATTTTGTTGTGGTGACAAAGGGAATGGGTGAATTGTTGATTTCTAGGGGTCGTAAGTTTGTGTCTCTGTTGTAGCCGAAAATCATACATTTGGATTTGAGTGGTGCTATATGGAGGTTTAGTGTGGCGAGTTTGTTGTTGAGTTCTGTTAGTGCGTGTTGTAATACTGTTAGTGCGTGTGCTGGTGCTTTTGTTGACGTCCATAGTACTATATCGTCGGCGTAGACTGCAATTTTGGTCAAAAAGTTGTCGGTGACGGCGGAATTTAGGGCTAAAATGAAGAGTAGGGGGCTGAGGACTGAGCCTTGCATTAAACCGGTGGTGGGGAATTTGGTGTCTGAGGTGTGGGGCCCAATTTTTACTTGAAAAGATCTGTTGAGTAGATAGAAATGGAGGTAGTGCATCAGTCTGCCTTGTATGCCGACGTTGTGTAAGTGTTGTAATAGTGCTGTTATGTTGATGGTGTCATAGGCTTGTTTTAGATCCAGGAAAACGCCGGTAGTGGAGTGTTTTCTGGCCGCCGCTTCCTGGATGTTTGTGATCAGGTAGGTGAGGTTGTCTAAACAGGATCGATTTGGAAGGAAGCCTGATTGAATAGGAGAGATTAGAGTGCTGTGTTTGAATGATATAGAGGAGGCGTTTTTTAACAAGACGTTCGAATAGTTTGTGAAAGCAGCTGGTGAGGGCAATAGGGCGATAGGAGGTGCAAAGAGTTGAGTCGGTGTTTGGTTTAGGTATAGGTAGGAGAGAGGCATGTAACCAGGATTGAGGGTATGTATGTGTAGTCCATGCGGTGTTGTAGGTGTTGAGTAGTGTGTGTAGTGCTGATGTTGGTAGGTGTTTGAAGAAAGAGTAGTGAATGTTGTCCGGTCCTACAGATGTGTCACCTGTCTGTGTGATTGCTAGTTGTAATTCTGTAAGTGTAAATCTAGTGTTGTAGAGGTGTGTGCGTGTGTGTCTGATTGGGGGTGGGGGTTTCGTGCCAGTGTAGATGATCTATGATGGTAGTGGTCTGCGAATATGTTTGCTATTGTTTGGGGGTCTGTTGTGATGTTGTTGTTGTGTCTAAGTGTGATGGCTTTGATTGGGGGTCGTTGTTGGTGTTGAAAGGTTTTCAAAAGTGACCAAATTTCGCCTAGAAGTGTAAATCTATTAAATTTAGTGCTGAATGCGTTCCAAGAAGTCTTTTTTGCGTCTTTGATGATAGTCTTACATTGTGTTCTGAGTTGTTTATATGTTGCTAGTGTGTCTGGTGTGCGGTGTCTTTCGTGTCTATGGCGTGCATGATTCCTCGCGCGGATCGCCCCGTGGCAGTCATCATTCCACCATGGAGCCGCGCGAAGTTTGTGTTGACGTCGTGGTTTCGTTTGTGGTATGTGTTGGTGTGCTGTGGTGATGAGTATGTCTGCGAATTGTTCTGGTGATAATTGGGGTCTGTGTGCTGTTTGAATTGCTATGGATTCTGAGAAAGGGTTCCAGGATGTTTTTTTGAGGTTCCACCGGCCTGGCTGAGGATTGAGTGGGCCGGTGGTCGGGATTCGGTCAAAGGTAATGGTGATGGGTGCGTGGTCGCTAAAGTGTGGATCAGGGTCGGCTGTCCAGGACAGTGTGAGGGCTATGCGGGAAGAGGCAAGGGTGACATCTGGGGTTGTAGGCAGGAGGGATCTGATAGGTACTAGGTAGGTTGGTGAGCCGGTGTTGAGTATTGTGAGATTATGTTGTGTAGCTATTGCGGTGAGTATGTGTGCTCTGTGATCAGGTTGTGTTGTGTGGGTGTCCCATAGGGGGTGGTGTGAGTTGAAATCTCCGGTGAGAATAACAGGTGTGCGAATTTGACCAAGTGCTTTATTTAATTCCGAAAGTGTTTCTGTGTTCCGCGAGGGTGGATCGTAGATGTTGATGAGTGTGTAAGCTACGTTGTGTACATGAATTTCAGTTAGTAGTATGTCTGCCGTGGTGTCGAGATGTAACAGGCGGTGAGGGGTCGTGTTCCTAATGTATGTGCATACACCGCCTGATCTGTGTGGGTTGTGTGTGTCCATTCTGTGTATAGTGTATTGAGGAATGTGAAAGTGATATGGGTCGTGAGGTTTGAAGTGTGTTTCTTGAATGCATAGTGCTATAGGGTTTGTTTGTAGTGCATAGTGTTTAAATTCAGGCCAGTGTCCAATGAGTCCATGTGTGTTCCATTGTATTGTTTTGTGCATCATTTGTATGTGTTAGCGCGGGTGAGTGGGCGTTTAGGTGATGGTTGATGTTTGGTTGAGGTCTTGGTTGGCCTGCGTGGTAGAGTGGTTGGTGGCGTCGCATTTCGGGGGGGGTTGTGCTGACTGAGTCGGTTGCTCTGTGTTCTCGTTCCGTCTGCTCCTCCGGGTCTGTGTCCTGGTCTGTGTGTGCGTGTGGTGTAGGTGGTCTGTCCAGTGTGTGTGCGGTGTGTGGGGCTGCTCCGGATGTTGGTTGTGGTTCTGGTGGCGGTGGTGGGCGGTAGGTTGGAGTAGATATGTTTTGGTGTGTTTCACGGTGGTTTGAAGGTCCTGGTGAACGTCCCGGGTGGGAGCGTGTTGTTAGTGGCGGGTACAGGTCGTTTGTGTGTGGTGGTGGTTGTGGTTGTTGTGTGCCCGGCTGTGTGCGACGAGCCGGCCACGCCGCCGGCGGGTCCAGGACCGACGCCCTGGCCCGGTACGAGTCCATGCCCTCAAGGTGGATCCTGCTGAGCACCTCGCGCTCCGCCTTCCACCGAGGTCAGGACCCGTCCGAGGCCGCGTGGTCCCCCCCCCCCGCAGGCGGCGCAACACAGCTCGCCGCTGTCGCACGTTTCCGTTGGGTGATTTTGTGCGCAGGGGCCGCATGTGGGTGTGTTGGCTCGGCACCCCCCGCGGAGTGGCCGTAGCGTTGGCAGTGCTTACAGCGCCGCGGGAGGGGTGCGCGAGGTGTTACGGGGTACCGTAGGTACCCCGCTTTGATGTGTGCTGGTGGTGTCCTTGTGGTGAACGTGAGTATAAGGAGGTGATTTGTTGTGAACCCGGCTCGGGGGCGGCCGGTACACGGCGGAGACAGCCTGGTCCCCAAGCTTGAGGGCCAGTGCCTCCGCCGGTATACCGGCCAGCTCCCGGGCCAGGATAGTCCCCTGGCTATTGTTCAAGTGTGTTGCCAGTGTGATCGTGATGGGTGTGTGCTTGATTTTCCTGATTTTAGTGAGTAAGTGTCCGTCCGTTGTATCATTCGCCTGTATCAGGAGCGCCCCGGATCTCAGTGTTTTGGCGTGTAGGGGCGCCCCTGTGTATTGGGAAATTTCTCCCTCCACCAGCCAGGAGTCCAGGGAGCTCATTGGCTCCCGTCCCCCCGGCGGCAGATGAAAAAATATCCAGTGGGTGTTAGATGGGTGGTGATCATGCTCGTGTGGTGCTGATAGAGTGGTGCTGTCAGGTGGTGTTGAAAAACATTGTAGCTGGCAGGTGCGTGGAACACTGTACACTCGACAAAAATGGCGGAGGGTAAAGAAGGGCGTGAAGAGAGCCCGACAGGTGTAACAGAGGGGGCAGATAAAGACGAAGAATACACAAAGAAATCAGAAACTGTGCTTGAAGGGAGCACGAATAGATAGATCAGATAAAGACCGTGCAGAGGGCACTAGAGGGAAGATCGGGTGGGGGTTGGGGGGTTCCTGGGTGGGGGAAGTGGCAGCACCGCCGGACTAACCTTGTTGTAATCCGGCCTGAAGGTAGGTGTAGCTGGAGTATAGATGAAGCACTGCACTGAAGAGGTCTTGTAGAGGTAGATGTAGAGAAGCTGTCGGGCGCGTAGATGCAGGAGAGAAGCTTGTAGAGGTGGTGTAGCGCTAGGTGTTAGAGAAAGCTGAGAAGTAGATCCGGGAGCTCGAAGTTGAAGGTAGCTGAAAATAGGTTAGCGGAGCGGAAAGGTAGTGTTTGTTTGTAAAGGTTTGGTTTGGATCGGTGCTTGTGGTCTCTGGCAGTATGTATACGTGTGTTGGTGTAGGTGGTGGCTGGCGGGTGGCTGGTGGCTGGTGGCTGGTGGCTGGTGGCTGGTGGCTGGTAGCGGGTGGCGGTTGGCTGGTGGCTGTCTGGCTTCGGTCTTCGGCCCGAGACTTCGTCCGCGTCTTCCTTCTCCTCCTCCTCCGTCAACTCTTGGGGCCAATCACTCGTGGCTCTTCAAGCGTTGTTCGTGCGCAGCGTCAGATCGTAGGTGCAGAAGTGCAAAACCAGATTTGTATGACCCGCTATCGCCGCTAGCTACGGCGAGGGGACGGTTGTTGCGGCCGCAGCTGTGTTAGTTCCTGCGCATGCGCCGACTCGCCGCTAGCTACGGCGAGTGGACGGTTGTTGCGGCCGCTACAGTACCCCCTCCCCAGACACGGCGCCGGCAAAAGTGACGTGGCGAACAACATACCACGCAGGGGTGACTACCGCACGGCCGGTTTCGGATCATATTCTGAAGGTATTTCCACATGAGGATAACAAAAAGGGTACGACGGCGGAAGGAGAGAGAGATGCTTATGTCACATTATGTATATGAATAAAAGTATACGGTCGGAGAGCGTGAAACCACCATGAAACCAGCGCAGTGAGTCCAGATCATCAGGATCTCTTCCAATAGACCCAGGGACCACGTTCTGGTGGTATTTCCACATGGTGATACCAAAAAATGCATGAGGGCAGAAAGTTAAACAGAAGGTTATATCACATTATGCATATGCTAGGGCAGCGTGAAACCGCCATGAAACCATCGCAGTGGCTTCAGATCATCAGTACCTCTTCCCATAGATCCACGGGTCATATTCTGACGGTATTTCCACAGGAGGATACCAAAAAGTGGACGACGGCAGCAAGTAAAAGAGACGGTTATGTCACCTTATGTATCCGTTGCGGCATCAAGAAACAACCATGAAACAAGCGCAGTGGGCCCAGATCATCAGGACATCTTCTAATAGATCCAGGGGTCATATTCTGACGGTATTCCCATGTTGGGATACCAAGAAGGGTATAGCGACAGAAAGTAACACTGAAGGTCCTACCCCATTATGCATATGCTACGGCAGCGAAAAACCACCAAGAAACCATAGCAGTGGCTCCAGATCATCAGGGCTTCTTCTAATATATCCAGTGATGATACTCTGAAGGTATTCCCACATGGAGATCACGAAAAGTACATTACGGCAGCAAGTAAAAGAGACAGTTATATGAAATTATGTATTCGAATTGGAAGTATAAGTTCGGACAGCGTGAGACCACCATGAAAGAATCGAAGTAGCTCCAGATCACCTGGACCTCTTCCCATAGATTCAGAGATCAAATTCTGACGGTATTTCCACATGGAGATACCGAGAAATGCATCACGGCAGGAGGCAAAGTGAAGGTTACACGGGTAGAGGAGAAATATTCTCATATGAGGAAGGTAATGTCGACGGGAGATAGGAAATGTTCGCACCTAAGGTGACATAGATATTAAGCATAGCAATCCTTTCAGCATACACATTTTACAAAAGACGTGGGACCATGCCAACAGAGAAATATATGAGTCGATCGGTATTAGAGATGGGAACCCAGACCTCAAAAACAATGTATCATCGTAGTTTTTGGTGTAGTTTTGTGACGATGCAACCTGCAAATGACAGTGTCAGGTATCCAAACCGCACGCTATGGCTATAGCAACGCAGAACTTCATTAGTTTCGAGGTATATTTATGCATAATAGTTTATCGGCCTGGAACACATCGAACAATTCTGCATTATTCACCGGGATACGCTAGAGCATGCAGAAATTTACCCCAATCCACCATTAACAAATCTGTCCTGAGCCGTGTAGCATCATGTTCAAAAACAATCAAGCGGACATGCGTTAGCTTGTCTACTGGTATCACCCCGTACGTGAAAGCCGAAGCATCGAACGGTATGTTCTGAATATAGCCCTATGTGTGGTGCCAACATGTTACTGGATTACGCCGAATTTTTTAGCGAACCATACACATATGCTGCTACACTATAACCAGGAGACAAAAGTAAGAGAGGGTAAGCGTAAATTCAACAGCAACGTCCAACCACAAATTATAATGTTACTATGCGAAAATGTATCGGAGCATTTAACTTTATCGCATGATATATAACGTGATTTAACGTGTGTGTACATTGTGCAGAAACTTCACCAGTACTGAACTAATTAAACCGAGGTCCTTTAGATCTGCGCACATATACTCAATCAAACATGAGTAATTATTCCCTTGAGAGTTCGGGAAGGTGATCTGGCCTGATGGTCACTCAGATATAAAAACAATTACTTCGCACAGCAAGAACTATCCCAAAATAAAAGGGATATTCTGACACCGCGTGATAAAATCAGAACGAACTCGTAATGCACGTGAACCGATATTCTACAGCCAGGTTATAAGTTAATTATGGGTAACCGGTTGTCGCAGGTGGAATGTACATTTCCGGTAATCCGGCAACCGGAGCAATCTACTTAAAGCGAAAGTACGTATGGCAGATGTACGTACACGAATATATGTAAGCAAATGCACGTAAGCGAAAATGTACGTGAACGTAAAAGTATGTAAATGCGAATGTATCTAAACGTAAATGGACGTAGGAGCCAATGTACGCACATTTGAGCATATTTACCTTTGAGTTTACGTACGTTTCGCTAGGTACACATGCCATGCGTGCATTTGATCTAATGTTCATTTCCTCTTACCTGCATGTACCATGAGTGCATTTGTCATAGGTACTTTTGTGCTAAGGCATATCTGTGCTTACGTAAATTTACCATGCTTACTTTTATGCACGTGCTTACTTTATACTTTTATACATTTCCTTACACGCATTTCCACTTTTGATGCACCCATACACATGTTTATGCAGACACACATCCTTATTTGAAACATGTGCATTTCAAGCACGTACTTTTGAAAGACGTACTATTGAGATACGCACTTCTGAAACACGTACGTGTGAAACCCGTATATTTGAAAAGCGTACACTTGGTTACGTACATTTGCTTACGTACATCTATTGTACGTATACTTACATCTGGGTGACGTAAATTTTCATCTACACACATTTGCTCTCACGTACTTTTGCGTTTGCGTACATGCGCACTTACGTACCTTTACACTTTTGTGCATTTCCTATGTGCAAGTATTTCCCTTCACGTACATTTGCGAATGCGTGGATTTGAGCTCACGTACTTTTGCGCTTTCGTACGTTTGTGCTCACGTACAGCTGCACATACGTACATGTGCTACTACGTACTTTTGCGCTTACGCACTTTTGTGCTGACGTACTTTTGCGCTCACGTACATTTGCGTATACGTACATAGGCCCTTACGTATATTTGCGCTTTCGTATTTTTATGCTGACATACTTGCGCTTACATACATTTTCACTGATGTATATTTACACGTACGTACATTTGCCCTTGCATGCATTTGCGCTAAGGTACATTTGCTTAGGTACTTTTGCCATATGTGCATTTGCTCTTACGTACACCTGCCATTCGTACATTTTCAATATGTACATTTTCGCTCTCGTACGTCTGCGCCTACGTACATCTGCCATGCGTACTTTTGCGCGTACGTGCATTTGCTTAAGTATATCTGCCACACGTACTTTGTCCTTAACTACATTTGTCCTGGACTAACATTCCCATGCGCGGCACCCTCACGGTTTCGTGGCGCGAACCGGCGACTTGACACGCTGCAGACCCTGCGGATTCTTCGTTCCCTTCCCAGGCAGCTGATCAACGGCGTCACCAGGATATGACTAGGCGGCATATTGCAGGCGGGAAAATGTGAATATTGCGTGAGCAACACAGTGCAATGAACATTTTGGGGCTAACCGTGAAGTCGGATACGAATAGGCGTGAACAGTATGTTTGTGCTCCGCATCCCGCACTGCGCAACATATCTGTTGCCCACGGGACGACGGCCAGGGTTGCCGAGCTGGGAAACTAACAATGCCGGCACGCGAGCACGCTTCTTGCTGTCGCTCCTGTTGCTGTGCTGCTGCTCTTTCCATTGCCGTAAAGTTCAGCGTAATATCTATGCTTGCTTGACTGTTAGGTAGTGGGCCCTTATTCGTATTTTATTCTTGTTTATTACCTTCTTATCTTTGCATCCCTTATTCGTGTGTATTCGTGTTCAGTCGTGTCACACGCCTACCGACCGATTATGTGCATGAGTGTTCTGCATGCTTGCGGTGTGCCCTGCGCATGACTATATTGCATTGTGTATTGTGCACCTGGTATTCTGACCATTGCATGTCTGATGAGCCTATTTCACGAAATATGCATGTATCCTTCCCTTTGATTTCAAGCGTGCCCCCAGGAGGAGAAGTGGTGTAACTAAAAATGGATGTATCATTACATAATATTTATGCTAGCATTGCATCTATCTGATTCGTACCGTGTTAGTCTCTGGAGATAGTCAAGGCTGGCTGAAATGGAAAAAACAGCGTCAGATCATGATTTGTTCCAATATCGATGCTGACTTCCCACACTATATACATTATACCAGCCGTATTAATTATTGTAACAATTGTATATATTTTATATCATCTTACTGATCATCACAGAGGATGCGTTCGAAGACAAGAAAGTTTGAACAAGAAAAGATGAATGAAAGTTGAATGCAGTGAACACCGTCGTATTCAAGTATGTATATATATATATATATATATATATATATATATACGCATATATAATACATATTATGATAGGAACATTCTAATTTATAGTTGGAAATTGCTCCAAAAAATTTCGCGTAATCCAGTAACATTTTGGCACCACACATAGGGTTATATTGTGACCATAATGTTTGATGTTTCAGCTTTCATGTAGGGAGTGATAACCGTAGACAAGCTAACGTTTTGAACATGGTGCTACATTGCTGTTCAGGGTTGGGTTCCTATCCCCAATACCTATTTATTCACATATTTTTCTGTCGGCATGGTCCCTCGGCTTTTGGAAATTTTTTTATGATGAAAGGATTACCATGCTTAAAATCTATATCACCTTAGGTTCGAATGTTTCCTATTTTCTGTTATAGTTCACGAAAATAAACTTTGATGCCAGGACCGTGTATTTCTCAGCGCTTGGCGGTAACCCGACTGGCCCCCGCACAGCCCACACCCTCCCAGGGTGTGGGCTGTGCGGATCAACTCGACACCGCTCCCGCGTTTCCGACACCCCCGATCGCTGATTGGTCCATCCCGCTCACGCCCCACCACGCCACGTATCCGGCCGGCCCGTCCAGGTCACGAGGTCGCCGCACTGGATGACTCATCTGCCGGCATCCTGGGGCTAGTACCAGTACCACCTCACATGCAATCTCACTGCATCCCCCCATGATCTCAAACATCATTCACCCACATCACTCGACACGCCATCCGTACCACGCAGTCGTGCGCTCCGGCGGAGCGCAGCCCGCCACCTGTCCAAATCTGTGTCCAGCGTTTCGTCCGGCGCATACGTCGCGTCGCGCGGATCAGTCACCGTCAGGTCCAGGTCGTCCAGCGAGTCGTCGGCCGGTTCGTCGGCGGAGGCGTCAGGCGGGCGCACCGGGGCCGGTCGGTCCGCTCGCGGAGGCGGGACGTCGCCCGGCGGGCCAGGCGTCGCCACCCCCTGTGGGCCGCCGGGCCACATCACTGCGCGGACAGCCGGCCGGGGCGGCGGCGGACGGGGCAGGGGTCTGTGCCACTCCGTGGCGCCGTAGTCGTCGTCACTGTCGCCGTCATCGCCGTCGTCGTCGGCGTCCTCCGCCGGGGCGCGAACACCGTCGTCCACGCGCCGCCGCACACAGCGGATGTGCCAGGGGCGACCATCCACCTCGATCAGAGAGGCCGGCAGCAGCCGCGTCACGATTCCCTCGCGCAACCGCTCCGTGCAACGCGTGAGCGCGCCGTCGCAGCCACACCAGATTTCCACGCTGGAGCGGGGCGTCGACCAGCTCGGTACGCATCGCGTCGGGCCGGACTGTAGTGTTAATCGGCAGCTCACGACCCGCATATGCGTACAGGCGAGCGGCGGGGGCGGTGGCGGCGTTCGCGCCGTCCAATGGTGTCGTGTTGTAACGATGCACCACCTCCGCGATGGAGCAGGTCTGTCGAGTTGTCATCACCTTCACCGTCCGGTGGTGGCGCTCGACGATGCCGTTCCCGCCCGCCCCATACACCGCCCGGAATCGCAGCTGCAAGCCCCACTGCGCCGCGAGTGCTTCCATGCACCGGCTATGAAAAACGGTAGCATTATCCAACAATATTTCATCGGGAGCGCCGCGCTCCAAAAACATCGTATGGAGATGCCCCGCGATCTCGCTCGCTGTCACGTTACGAAACTTTCGCCACAGCCCGAAACGTGACGATCCACAGTCGATCACCGACAGGCACGCCACGCCCCGGTAGTGCACCACGTCGATGGCCAGGCGCCGCCAACAGTCCGGCACGCTCAGATGCCCATGATCCCATCGGACCGGCGCCGGGTCAATCGATTGGCACACGTTGCAGGCCCGAACCACCACTCTCACCGCTGGCCGCGAAATCCGCGTTTCACAGCCAACAGCCGAGCATTCCACAGGGTACGTCGCACCCCTTGATGTCCGCAGCCCTCGTGAACCGCCCTGATCCACTCGGGCTTCGCGTCGGGACGTGGGTCAATGGCGGCCACCACGGCCGGCGCATCGTCGCCATCCTCGTCGGTCGAGGCCGAGTCGCGCAGCCACTCTTTCAGCACACGGATGAGGATGTCCGCCGAGTTGTCGGGGGACCGCACAAGACCGATCGTCATGGACAGCTGGAACTCCGCTACCAGCTGCAGGATGACGTCGATCCGTTTGCGAATTAACCCCGTGTGCTTTAGTGCGCAAGCGCGATCGGCCACTCAGCGCGTCATCAATCTATTTGTGCACGGTGGAGGAGTCAGTGCGGAGATCGACGGTACTGACCCCCATGTCACAGCAAGATTGATGCCGCTAAGCGCCGCGTCGAGATCCGCCATATTAATGTGCATAGCGGCCTGCGACTCCGGTCTCAGCCAACTCGCGTATTCCACGACGCCGCCGTCCGCGTTGGCCACCACTACGCCCGCCGCGAGCGAGCTGGCGTCAGTCCAGACGACCAACTCGTGTGTAATTGTGGTTTTAGGGCGCATCGACCATGGTTGGTCATTTCGCGCCCACAGACGACCAACTCGTCTCCTTCCATACACCAGGGGCCGTGGGCCGGGTCAGCCTCGCTCAGCCGAGCCGCCACCTGGTCGACCTGGCCGCGCAACGCCTCGTCACCAATCGGGTCATCCCACCCGGTCGACAAGGCGTTGGCGCGTCGCTTGAGCCACGCGGCCGCCGGCTTGAGCCACGCGTCCGCCGGCTTGAGCCAGCCGGCCACGGGCACATGCGACACCAGTCGGCTGCACCAGGCAACACTGCCCGACGAGTGAGCACCGCCGGCGGATCCGCCACCGGATTGTGGAGCCGCCAGTGGAGCGCGCCGCACGCTCCGGTGGCTCGCACGCCAGGCCGTACCTTGCGAAATTCGCCACTACGTAGTCTGCACTGACGACGCAGCCATATCCGTGCATGCCCCACGAAACGATTTTTCCTACGACGGATCATTTCACCTCGCCCGGTCGGCGATTACTTGACGCTAATATCAATCGGGAAAATGTATTCAGGGACATATTCGGTAAACAGAAATTTCTTGTAGTGTGTAATGTTCAAGTATCGTTGAGCTGAGGTAAAAAGGTGACCTAGAGTGATCAGTTGACTTGGTGTGCCGCATGCCACCTTGATATCGGTGACACAAGCTCGAGTCATTCCAATGAGTGAATTATCCGACAAGTCATGCGGTACCCCAGATTTCACCTCGTTGACCTTTTGGACACTGTAGTCGAAATGGTTCGTCGTGGGAAAAATAGCTTCGTGGTGCGTGCACTGGTATGGCTGCGAAAGTCGTCAAACTTTCAGACGAATCGGAGGATATTGGCGGATGCGTTCTCGAATGCGCTGCTAAATGGGATGCTACTGTTAGCGGATAAACTGCGCCATCGATAGAAGTGAGGTCACGCAGGGTGCTGTTTCTTGTATTCATAGTGCATGTGTTAGTGTTGAGATAGTCTACATCGAATGCTTCTTTGGCCCACGTAACCTGATCTGTGGTCAAACGCTGACCTCGAAGATCATACGCCCAGATGTACTGCTTTCTTGCTCGGTAGGCGATTGTTCGGCCCTAATATCTATGCAATAAATGTATTCAGGTAGATGTTATTCGGCGCCCCAATTTGTGTGGCGCAATGCTAGCGTTTACATTGACCCAAGGTCAAACCCGACCTGAGGTCAAACGCTGACCTCGAAGGTTACATGCTCAGATGTGCATCCTTACTTGGTAGGGAATTATTCGGCCCCGATATCTATGCAATAAATGTATTCAGGAAAATGTTATTCGGTACCCCTAATTTACCCATATAGCGTAATGTTTGTGTATATTAGCCTGCGTCGAGAATTTTCAAAGTGGTGTTATAAAAAACGGCTGTTTTTATTTTGCCTTGATATGTACCTAACAATTTGGCATAAAATTAGATCGCTGGGTCATCGGCATTTTTCTCAAAATGCGTTTGAAAAAGACTGTTTTCGGCATTCGGCGCCATATTGGCTGTGAGAACCATTCCAGATAATTGGGTCAAATATTATCTCTTTTTGATTGCCTCGACGAGCTGAGTCGACTGAAACTACGCAATATCGTCGAAAAAATCGATAGTTAGATAGAAAATATCGGCTGTCTTATGCCTTCTAATACACCATCAAATATCCATTTCGGAGCATACAAGGAACCCTGAGGTTTAAACGAGTAAAGATACAGGACTGATCAAGGATATGATACAAACAAGAATAATACAGGCGCGGTTTCTGCGCTTACTCATTTGCCGACTTCAGCATCACTCACTGGGCATAGAAATATAGGCAAAGCTTCATATTTATTCGCTGTTTGAACTATGCCCCGAAATTGACATTTGCTGGTGTATTAGAAGACACATGATAGCCGCTATTTCTTAGCTATCAATTTTGCGATAATATTATGTTGTTCCTGTCGACTCCGCTCGTCGAGACGATTAAAAAGAGATACAATTTGACCCACTTATCTGGATTGGTTCTCACAGTCAATATGGCGCCGAATGCCGAAGTCTTTTTCAAACGCATTTTGAGACAAAATGCCGACTGCCCAGCGATCTAATTTTTATGCAGAATTGTTAGGCATATATCAAGGCAAATCAAAAACAGTAGCCGCTTTTGATAACACCACTTTGAAAATTATCGACACAGGCTAGTGTATATATTGACCCAATGTCAACATTGACCTTGAAGGTTACATGCTTGGACATGCTGCCTTCTTGCCCGATAGGAGATTATTCGGCGGTAATGTCCATACGATGTATGTGGTTAGGAGGATATTATTCGGTACCCACAGATGACAATAGTGCAAGGTCAAAACAATATTTTGAAAACATAGATTATACTTTGGGACTGCACTTCAAACGCCTCAACGTGCTGCATCCATCAGACATACCTAATGTCTCTGTGTTATTTCGTGGTGCCAATTTAAATACTTCGGGAATTATTTGGTACACAAGGATTTTGTATATTTGCTATTTTTGACATATTTTTGCTAATGGTGGTGCATCAGTGACCATGACAGATCATTTTGATCGATGTGCTATGTAGACTACTACCTGCATGAATCAGGTATATCCAATGTGTCACCATGATTGTATTCGGTACCATATAAATTGACATCGTGCATGAACAAAACCAACTTTGGTGACCTGAAGTAAAACTGTGACAATGAATGTCACGTAATTCGATGTGCCAAATCTTTGATGGACAGCAGACATTTAGGCATTGGAATCATTCGGCATAGTAAAATATTTTGAATCTATGCAGTACCCAATTTTTTACTCCAATGACCTTTCCTGACCTCTGGAGATCAAACTGCCCGTCCTACGGAATAATTGCTGTTTGCCTTACTTTGGAAAGCGACAAAGTTCATATCCTGAGAAAAGGAACGAAATCGGAGAGCATGCGAATAGGATGCTGAATGCAAATGCGTTGCATGAACATCTTGAAAGCTATAAATGTTGCCAAGGGCTGGGAAGGTCACCCACCGACATCTTGGTGGTGGCGGCAGCCCCGGTGGCCACGGTCGCTACAATGGCCACAGCCGTCCTGGCGGTGACGGCCGCCAAAGCGCCCAAATCTGTCCCAGCAGCCTGACCACAGCTGCTCTAGCAGCTATCTATGGTCGTTCCAGCGGTGGAGAAGCAAACAGTCCAGCGATAGCTGTGATGACGGCAGCTCCAACAGTGCCAGTTCCTTCGCATTAGACCCGGGTGACACCGGTTAAGCATAGACAAAAATAATTTGCAGAATGCTGCACGTGTGTTCGGCATAGCTAGTGAGGCATGTTGCTAGTACTTCCCTGTCCGCACAATTCCCACTTGTTTTCCCCTTAGCATTCACGCCTCATTTTGAGAAAGTACGACGGTGTTGAAAATATGCAGTAATATGGGCCCCACCAGGGGCTCAAGACCTATCGCCCGACATTAAATCCATGTCCATATTCTAAGAACACTGCACTATTTCATATAAGTATATATATATATTATATATATATATACATATATTTATATATATATATATATATATATATATATATATATATATATATATATATATATATATATATATATATATATATATATATATATATATATATATATATATATATATACACATATATATATATATATATATATATATATATATACATATACTTGTACTAAAAATGGCACGTGAAAATAATTAAATGAAAAAGTTAAGAAGAATCGAAGTGGGATATAACTTTGAATGACGCAATCACATTCACAATTGCATTATTCATATTGTCGGGCAGGACAAGATTGTTCAAGAAACGAACAAAGAAGACATCTTCCTAGTTGAATATATTTCATAGCAGCGGCGACTTGATAAGGTAAGTAAGTCCAACCAAAATAATTCATATATGGTATACAACTTCCAATCAACATATACTGTGGCATCCTGACTCACACACAGGAAAGCGCGTGCGGAAGCAGACAACGTTCGGCTGATACAAACCTAACAGTGTCACGCAACCACAGATTCCGACGATAGCACGATATCAAACAGTGGAACTTGTCCAACAAGTACCAGAATAAGCTAAGGCAAAATTAAACGGGACATGCCCTTCCCAGGCTATTATACACGAAACCCGGCTGAATACAATCACAAGTACGCATCACCCAATGGATAGCACCTCGTGGTGACAAGATAAGACGCTCCTAAGTGACCACGATCAAGGAGGCGCCGCAACATGCAGCTGACACTTTTCCAAGCAGACCTGATAGTGGGCATGGCAAAGAAAGGCATTAGCGCACATGATGGAGGCAGGAGAGCATTGGTGTGCATGGTGGAGACAGAAGAGCGGTGGTGCACACGGTGGAGATGGGAAGCAGTGATGCACACGGTGGAGATGAGAAGCAGTGGTGCACATGACTGATGCAGGACGTGAGTGGACTCGACATCGGCACCCCCACAACACACTCATCGTCCGCCTCAGCTTTGCACGGTCAGAAGCCAACACAAAAACGAGCACATCGAGGACGACATCGACCAGCCCACGGAACTTGCGCATCAACGAATACCATGCATTGGACATATTTCATCACCATGCTGTATCGCAGTCGAATTAATACAGACACTCGTAGATAATTCGTACCTCCCGCCAGTGTTCTGTCGGCTTGGTGCATCCTCCGCCTACTGGAGGAAGGTCCGGAAATTTCATGGGAGTGGGATTGAAGGCATATCGAGGTAAGAGCATGGAAAAGAGAGCACACAAAAATGTGCTGTGTACACAAAAAAGATGCCTGTGTGCATCTCCGAGGTTCACGTCAGCCAGAACACATGGCATAGCAGGCTTAACATTGCAGACATGTCCACCAAAACGATATAATATAGCTTCCAGAAGACAACAGTCCCCAAAACTAGCGACCGAGCCGGCCAAACCATCACGGCACCGGACAGCAGTTCGCAAAATCAGCAGGCGAGCCGGTCAAACCGTCAAGACACCGGACAGCAGTTCCCAAATTCAACCGTCGAGTCAGTCGAAACATCGCGAAGGCACCAGGCAGTCACTTTCCAAACCAGGAGCCGAGCTGGTCAAACAGTCAAGGTAGCCGCTCCCAAAGCCAGCAGCCGAGCTAGTCTCCCAAGGCATCAGACGGTCCCAATCGCGTGCAATGCTTCAAGCTCCAAAGATAAAAAACACCTACACAAATTCACTGAAGCTTGAGGCAAAATCGATTGATTAGTTTGAGGACGTCAGGGGTCGACATAGGTTAGTGACGTTGGTAATTTTGCAGCCATTCGAAATACATACGGCAATGTTGCTTGTCGACGGTCCGGAGAATGTGAGAGTAAGTACTGAGCGCAGCTAATAGCGGAGGCGTTCGATACTACTGTAACCCGTACGTCTGCCGATTGGCATGCGGTAAGATTGTACCGGCAATAATCATCAGTCCGCATGTGTACAAGCAGACGTCGCAAGTCAGGTGCCACACCAGGTGCATGTCCGTCCGCGTGCACCGCACACCGTCTGTGCGCGTGACGTCACCGACACGCCACCACCCCGACCGGACCCGACCGGGTGTGGCGGGGCTGAGTGTGAGCAGACACCACGATAGCATGACACTCTCGTTGGCCCACGATGACCGACGATGACCCGCGGTGACTTGCGTTGACTTGCGCTGTCCCACCCATCCCACCCTGCCAACCGTCACTAACGACTGAGCAGAGTACGAATCATGTGCTTTCCGTCGATGACGTCGCGGACCATTAGCTGAGGTCAACCGACCGCATCCGACGGCTCGGTAGCGAGTGACGTTTCGTTGTGGTACATGACGCCACCGGTCCACTAGACGATGACGTGGCGGGCGGCCTGCAGCAGGGCGTCACCGATCCTGCTGACGTCCTCCGGCTGCATCAGACGGGTGCAGGTGAGCCGGATAGCGGGTGGCGGCAGGCAGCGCTCCTCCTCCTCCAAGTACCGGGCCAGAGTCAGCGCCAGGCCCTGCTCCCTGCACTGAAACACACGGTGCAGGTGTGAGTATCGCAACAATCCTGCACCCACATGACGCACCTCACCACCGCCTGGCGACGCATGACACCTTCGTATCTAGACAACTAGTGGAGACCCAACCTCGTACCTGGTCCACTATGGCCTGGAGCGTCTTCTCGCTGGCCCTCCGGTCGAATGTTGGCTCTAACAGTTGCAGAAACTTCACCGGAGATATCTCGTCACCCGTCAGGAGCAAACTGCAACAGTGGCAAATCCGAAATTAAAGATACCAATCCCTGCCAAACACTGAAGCATACCCCGAGCTGCCACTGTAAACACGCCGTACATGTCACCCTGGAGCAGAACGCAAACACAGTGGCGTGCTCCGGCTAACACCGCAGCACAAACACAGCGGCCGGCAGACATTGCAACGCAAACAAAGCGGCGTGCTCTGACATACTGCAGCACAACACCGCGACATTCTGTGACATACACCACAGCACAACACAGCGACATGCTCTGACATACACTACAACACAACACAGTAGCATGCTCTGACAAACACTGCAACAGAACATAGCGACATGCTGTGACATACACTACAACACAACACAGTAGCATGCTCTGACAAACACTGCAACAGAACACAGCGATATGCTGTGACATACACTACAACACAACACAGTAGCATGCTCTGACATACACTGCAACAGAACACAGCGACGTGCTCTGGCTGACACTGCAGCGTAACACAGCGACATGCTCTGACACACACTACAACACAGCACAACACAGTAGCATGCTCTGGCAGACACTGCAACACAACACGGCAGGTTGCTCTGGCAGACACTGCAGCACAAACTCAGCGGCCGACAAACATTGCAGTACAAACACAGCGCACTTTGTGATTCCAGACGCTGAGACGCAGCCAAAACTACCTTGCGTCTGAACAAAGGGCACCAGAGAGCTACAGTGGGGCTTCAATGCCGAGATAAGTTTCATCCAGTCATGGACAGAAAGAACAATTTCGCCTTCTCCGATCGCTGCAAAGTTATGATGCCTTGGGTGAGACCTGAATTAAAAACTAAATAGGATCTCGTGCGAAAGCACGTCAGAACCGTACTACAAACTGATACACTAGTGACTGGTGAGTACACATGCAATCTCTCGAGGCCATGACTGGTGACATATTGATATCCATATGCATCACTAATGCATGGAATATGGAGTGTGTGTGCGTGTGTGTGTGCGGGTGCGTGTGTGTGTGTGTGTATGTGATTGTGGTTTTAGGGCGCATCGACCATAACAGAGCAGATAATTACTTAGTCAAGTCTTAATACTGCGATTGGGCGACTGGTTTTACTGACCTGAATATATTATACAAAATCCCATTTTCCTGAAGTAGCGACACACTTTTCCTAAGCAGTTCGAGTCATCTCGAAGATTGGGGAACGTCCTGTTGGTTCCAAGGTGCAGGCCCCTCCCGTGCGTAGTGCCGATATGTAAGAATGTGATGTACCGTCAGTGTAGAATTGCATCTTGTGCATACTGGCTTGCTTTCGTTTATGAGGAGGTGGCAGTGCGTGGTGTAGGTGAGTCCGATTTGGTGTCTTGCCAGCGCTACCTCCTACGCTCGCACTTTCCTGGAAGACGAGGACCAGTAACCTATTCGTGGTTTGATTTATCGGAGTTTGTTGGTGCTCAGGGCGTCCCAGCCATCTCTCATGCATGTACTCAGAGATCAATGGGTAAAAATCCAATGAAGGCAGAGGGAAGGTGCGAGTGCATGGTTTCTGTGCCGCTCGTTCGGCCGCTGCGTCAGCAAGTTTATTTCCCCCGATGCCAACGTGGCTCGGGATCCAGCAGAAGGAAACGAATCTCTCTCCTCGTTTCAGCAGGGTGAGCCGGTGGAAAATGTCCCGCAGAAGAGCTTCCCGTGGGTTGAAACTTTCCAGTGCCGATAGGCTGCTCAAAGAGCCGGACAAGACAACACACGAGTAGTACTCACCGACTTCAATGAAACATAGCGCCTTGAGGATCGCAACAAGTTCCGATGTATAAACGGATGCGTTTGCCGGAAGTGAAAAGGACCTCGTGACGGATCCGTTGACAAACGCGCATCCGACACCCTGCTTTCCATTCGAGCCGTCTGTATATATCAGGGTACGTCCGTCGTACGTGGCTATACGCTCCAGTGCATTTAGCCGGGGCAGTTCTGTGGTGACGTCACCCTTCTTGGACATGCATAGGGCCAGGTCTACTTCTGGTGACACTAATCCCCAAGGCGGGATTTGTGGTCGGTCAGCAATCCGGATTCCACGCATATGGACACCACTTGTTTGAATGTGCTTACGGACCCTCACGCAGAAGGGTTCAGGGGTTGCCTTCCGTCCTCCGTGGAACAGTGCCAATAGCCGGCGAGAAAACACCGAGTCATATGTTGGGTGTGGAGGATATTGCCTTAATGTGCCCGCATAGGGAAGGCCAGGCTTATCACGTCTGAATGCCAGATGCGGCTCGTGGGCTTCCACGTGGAGACTTGCTATTGGCGAAGTTCTGAATGCGCCGGTTGGTTGGTTGGTTATTTGGGCTTGGGGGCGCATCGACTCTCCCCCAAAAAATTTTTTTTTTTTTTTTTTGGGTTGTTTGTGCCAAAAAGTGGTAAACGACCATTCAGAATACGTGGAGACATCAAGGAAACAATGAAAGAAAAAGAGTAAGCGCAAGAAAACATTGGTGAAACAGGGAAACGGGAGTAACATCAGTGAAAAAGTGAAACGGGAGTAGCACCAGTGAAACAGAAACAGAAAGAGCAAGCGGGAGCAAAATCTCTGGAAGAGTGAAATTACATCAGTGGAACAGTGAAGCAGAACGAACAAGCGCGAGCAAACATCAGTGGAACAGGGAAACGGGAGTAACATCAGTGAAGCAGTGAAACAGTGGAACAGCTAGATCAAGTGCAAGCGAAAATCAGTTGGAGTGATATGTCGCGGTTCCGAGCGTTTAGTGCTACACGCCAGTGAGGTGTGTAAATCACTCTGAAGTTAACATCCGATAAAAAGCGAAACAGTTGTAATTCGCCGGTTGCAATGCGTAAGGCTGTATCGTGGACCGTATCAAGTACGCGCCTTCTGGCGGTGCTGGCACCATCATATACAAAAAAAAACAATAGCCGAGCTTAGAGCGGATGAGCTGTCGGTACATCTGTACAAGTGCTGCACGATCTGATCCGCATGTTGTTCGTGTCACACATTTCATGATATTAAGAGCTTTAAAACAGTGCTGGCGCAGAGACTTCAGGTGGTCACCGTATGTCAAACATCTATCGAGAGAGACGCCGAGGAACTTCGCGGAAGATCGCACTGGGATTAGTTTGCCATATAGTTGGAGCGCTAGTTTAGAGCAGCACGACCGTCGGCGACAAAAGTGTACAGCAACTGTTTTTATGCAGAAAATCAAAGCCCGTTTCGGTAGCTTCAGTCTTCAAGATGATGTATGGCCAGCTGTAACTCCTCAAAACCAGCACGGACAGTGGTGTCGAAAGCTAAAACATGGTCCACTGTGGATCGGTTTTTCCGGAAACCACACTGTGTATTTGAGAACAAGTCCTGTTGCTCTAGAAACCATGTAAAATGCATACATGCCATTTTCCACATCAATTTACAAAGCGACGTCAACGAAATGGGTCTGTAGTGGACTGCTTCGAGGCCGCTTTTCCCAGGCTTCAAAATTGGGATCACTGTGGCCTCGCGCCAAGTGCACGGAAAGCTTTCTTTCCCCATAAGTCGTTAAAGGAAGCGAGGAGTACATGAATAAGACTTGAAGGAAGATGCTTTAGCATGTCGTTATGTGTGGTGTCCGGTCCATCTGAAGACACATCTGAGCGTATTAATTGCGTGCCTCAGTTCCGCCACAGTAAATTGTTGATTATAGGGGTGTTGTATTGTGGTAGAAAAGTCGATAGGATCCATCTCACACGTACGTTTATGACGTAGCAATATAGGGTCGGCTTTGCTATCTTCACTCCACTCCGCTAGGGCATTGGCGATCTCGTATGCCACGCTAAGGGAGTGAGCGATTGTTCGGCCTTGAACGTGCAGAACCGGTAGTGGGCTGAAAGAGAGCTGCCCAGATATACGCTTTGTTCTAGCCCACACCTGTGAAGTGGGTGTAAAACGGTTCATCCCGCCTCCATACTCTCTCCAGATGCTTTTTGCTGCCCTTATCGTGCGATTGGAGAGAAGCTCTGGCCTGTTTGAATCTTAACATGTCTTCGGTAGTACTGTGGTTCCTGAAGAGCTTAATGATTGTGGGGATGCTTGGTTGGAATGGGTTGTGCGAGTGGGAGTAGTGCATTTGCTGGGTGAGGTCAGGACCTTGGCGTCTTTTTTTTATCGTTGGACTAGCGTTCACTTCCCGCCCTCCTCGTATGCCACCGCCGCCGCTTCCGAGGAGCCTGCTGAGGCTCGGGGAGGCGCAGATTGCGGCTTCTCTATGGTCTGGTCAGGCCTATATGACGGACATGTGGGTAGTAAAGCGACTATCTCTTCCACAGTGGAAGGGAGTACGCAGGAGATACCGAAAGACCGTAACAAGGCGCCAAGGTGGGCAAGCAGCTGCGCGGCGCTAGTAGGTTGCTGATGTCCATTGTTGGCCGGGGTACTACGTGTTTTCAGTGCACACGAAATATTAGGGTGGCTATCATCGTATGCCTCACGGGCTTGCCTAAAAGATAAATTTATCGTGTATTTCAAAGATAAGATCTTCTCCTTGAGATAGGCTGGGCATGACCGGTCAGATGTTGTGTGAGGCACCTGTCCTCTCCCACAGTTCACACACCATAGGCTGTCCGATTCGCATCTGTCGATGGTGTGATCCGCCGATCCACACCGTCCGCACGCAGGGCGACCGCGGCAATGCTGAGTCGTGTGACCACATTGCTGGCATCTAACACACCTCATGTGGTTGGGAACAAAAACTCTAACCTTCACTCGGACATATCCTACTGACACTGTGGATGGCAAATCGGTGGGGTTAAAAGTAAGAATGATGTTTGTTGCATGAAGTTCCTCTCCCCTTTACATCTTCATTCTCTAGTTGACCAATCCGTCAACGATGTCTGCTTCCGTGACATCCCTCAAATCGTAGCAATTTATAACTCCTTCGGGGAAGTTTTTGGTATTGTGGGGCTGGACTTTTTTGGGATGGCGATGTCTCTAGGCCCATCTGGGGCACGTATGCTATAAATGAATTATCGGTTTCCAAGCTCTCCTTGCGTCCTCTTCATAGCGAAATTCCACCTCGATTCCTTCATTCCGTAATCTGTCACATCGCGTAACAGTGTCAAGACAGTCACATCCTCGCTCGCGTGGAAGGGGAGAGATGATAGTTTTTCTCTGGGTCTGTCGGTTTGAACAGCAAGATGCGCAGAGTGGACATTCGTGGCGTAGCTCGAGTCCTCTGAAGGCTTTAGGACTCGAGCCTTCAAAGTGCTTGTATCTTTTAGTCGCGTTGTTCGGGTGAGTCATGCGTGTTGAATTCGCGACTGAGCCCTGGCTTACATCAGAGAGGCACGTGGTCTGGTCCTCGCGTGAGGATTTATTTGTTTGTTTATTTGGGCTGAAGGGCGCCTGAAATGCTATTGGTTATCTGTCGCCAATCCTTGTGTGAGTAACCAGGAAGCAGGTTTGCGTTAGGTGTATCCATGTGAGGTTGTTTGTTTACCTCCACGCGACGCCCCACCCACCTGGGGGCCTTACTGGGGGATGCCTGTACCCCGTAAGCGGGAGGACGCCAGACGTCCGCGGAGCGAAACGGGGCAGGCGGCGCCTTCGCCCGGCCGGGAGACTTACCACCCCGACCGGGATCCATCGATGCCCACGCCTTGACCCCAGCCGGCCGGGCTGGCAGACACTGGGAAGAATCCCAGATCTCCGGCCCGAGGCGACTAGCCATTTGCTCCGTGTGAGGTCCCACGGGCACGCCCGCCCCTCCGGGATATGAAGACCAAATAGGTGTGTTGGGGTCCCCCGTCACAAACAGCACCGTGCGACGGGGGGGGCCTCGTTGTTGTTGTTATCGGGGTTTTGGGGCACATCAACTGCAGAGGTTAGACAGCGCCCATAACTTCGTCAGTCAATCCAGGTGTGGACGTACCAACGTGGAGTAAATTGGAAGACTGGGGTCACAACACGCCAGTGCACTTCATGATGACGTGCTAAGAGAAAATAAAAATGTTCAGCGCTTGTATCCTACCTTTGTTGGCATGGGTACACGACGTCAATTCCAACCGCAGAAAGGAATGGGAAGAGTTCAGCGACATGGTGAGACCCGTCGCCCAGTCGTTCGACCAGGGTGGACGATGGGGTTCCAAAGAAGCGACGATGTTCTGCTCGAAGGTGACATGCGCTGATAATATAGGCCACAGACAGGTTGTCGCCGAAACGTGGACAGACTGGCCGTTCTTCAGAGCATAGAAGGTAGCGATGTGTAAAATACGTGTGTCCTAACCGAAGGCGGCACAGAATCACTTCCTCACGCCTCGATCGTCGCGAGCAGGACTGCCATGCCCCCAGGCGAGGTTTGAACACCTTCAGTTTGTCGCCCAGGACAGCATCCCAAGAAGACTGCCACTTGTTGTGCAGGTAAACAGACATATTTCAGTAGAAGTCCCTTGCAGGATGCACCGACGCGTGCATCGTGCATTCGCTGAGCGTTTAGCTGCTGCGTCCGCGAGCTCATTTCAAATAATTCCGACGTGGCTTGGTATCCAACACAGTACCACACTTTTCCCTTCCTGAGTTAAGGAAGAAATGAGCTTATGCTTAATGAGTATGTCTTGTATCATGGGGTTGGGGGTAAAATCATTTCAGGGTCATAAAATTACTGAGTGAGTTAGACAAGATCAGGTGTAAATCTTCGTCGCCTACCTGGATAAAAGAAAGAGCCTTGGCAGTAGCCACCAATTCTGCTGTGAAAACGGATTCATGTGGTGGCAGTGTAAAACCCCGAGTAGTATTACCACATACAAAAGCGCTTCCGACGCCTCTATCAGTTTTAGAGCCATCGGTGTACGTGGCCGTATACCCCTCGTACGACTGGATGGTCTCTAGAGCTCGTGCCTGCAATTCTATGCATATGATACTTTGTTTGCAGGTTTCGGCTACATAGAGATCAATACTTGGGGAGGTCAATTCCCATGGGGGAGTTCTGATTTGTGTTGTCCGGAGTACACCACGCAGGGTGATCCCATTCTCCTGAAATAGTTCTCGAATTCGAAAAGAGAGAGAGAGAGAGAGAGAGAGAGAGAGAGAGAGAGAGAGATAGAGATAGAGATAGAGATAGAGATAGAGATAGAGATAGAGATAGAGATAGAGATAGAGATAGAGATAGAGATAGAGATAGAGATAGAGATAGAGATAGAGATAGAGATAGAGATAGAGATAGAGATAGAGATAGAGATAGAGATAGAGATAGAGATAGAGATAGAGATAGAGATAGAGATAGAGATAGAGATAGAGATAGAGATAGAGATAGAGATAGAGATAGAGATAGAGATAGAGATAGAGATAGAGATAGAGATAGAGATAGAGATAGAGATAGAGATAGAGATAGAGATAGAGATAGAGATAGAGATAGAGATAGAGATAGAGAGAGAGAGAGAGAGAGAGAGAGAGAGAGAGAGAGAGAGAGTTCTGGCGGCAGGTACACGGAACAAATTGTCAGTGCACGTTGATTCAAGTTGATGCGAGCAGCAACAGCTTGTACAGATCTGCAAACTAATTCATGTACAGGTATGCTGTGGTGTACGGCTAAAAGGACGCCGCCGTGTACAACGGTGTCAGTCTGAATATCCTTTCGAAATACCGAATATCCCTTAGCCCGTCCCGTCTCGGGGTGGGGTTTCAACCGCCCACCCCTCATGTTTTTTTTTGCGGATAGCGGACGATCGTCGCGCGGCAGCGCGCCCAAATTTGGCATACCTTTTCCACATGAATTTGGGTGAGGCTCATAAGATCTCCTTTCAGAAGATCTATTTTCAGTAGATCTACGTTCAGAATATCTATTTTCAGAAGACCTACTTTCAGAAGGTCTATGTTCACAAGACCTACTTGGAGGAGGAAATGTTCACAAGATCTACTCCCAAGACTGAATTGTTCAGAGGATCTACTCGAAGTCGGAAGTGTTCACAGGATCTACTTTCAAGAGAATGTTTTTCACAAGATCTACTCTCGGGGCTGGGTTGTTCAGAGGATCTACAAATAGGCCTCAAGTGTTCAGAAGATCTACTCCCGAATGCAAATGTTCAGAGGATCTACTGAAAGCTGGAAGTGTTCACAAGATCTACTCCCGGGACTGGTTTGTTCAGAAGATCTACTCGAAGACGAAAGTGTTCACAGGATCTACTTTCAGGATAATTTTTTTCACAAGATCTACTCTCGCGACCGGATTGTTCACAGGATCTACAAATAGGCCTTAGTTGTTCAGAAGATCTACTGCTGAAAATGTTCAGAAGACCTACTCCTGGAAATGTTCAGAGGATCTACTCCGAGGACGGAAGTGTTCACAAGATCTACTCCCGGGACGGAATGTTCAGAGGATCTACTCTTGGTCCGGTATGTTCAGAGGATCTACTTTCGGGACTGGATTGTTCAGAAGATCTACTCTCAATTGTGATGTCCAAGAAGCATAAGTTCAGCTTTCACTCGCTAGGTAGCAGCACGGTCTTGGTATTACGGCATTGAATAAGTAATGAATGTCATCAGATTGAACGCTGAAGCATAGGTTACATTATTTCTCGCTAGATGGCAGGATGACACCATTGAACAAGCGCTCGTTGTGTGTCCGCGTTGTTGACGGATCGTCACGCGCGTGCAGTGCTGGCAGCATCAGAATCACGATGCTCAAGGTGCTTTTGCTGTTGTTGGACCACACCTAGTGCATGCCATTAATAGTAGCATTGTGAACCGTGACCTCCCGTCATCATGAGTCGAGCAGTACCTGTGGGCGTAAAACGAGCGGCACTGACTGAGAGGTTAATTTTTTTTTGGGGGGGGGGCGTGACGGGAATATTGGTGGCCCAAGAGCGATTGTTTGTAGTTCAAATGCGATTATCTGCAGGCACGGATACAACTTACATTTGCGCTTACGCACATTTGCGCATACGTACTTTTGCACTTACGTACACTTCCGCATACGTACATTTTCCATACGTGAATCTGCGCTTACGTACAATTGCCATACGTACATCTGAGCTTAAGTGCATTTACTTACGTACATCTGCTATACGTACACTTGTCCTAGAATCAGATATGCCCCCATAGGAGAAGGCCCTATAAGAGGGGTACTCCCTCTTTGGGGTGCTCCCTCTTTGAAGGAAAGGCTCTCCTCTTGGAAGACCCGACTGTATCCCTGCCTCAAATATTCTAGCCAGGGGCGCCACTCCATGAGGAAAATGCGCCCCTGCGGGAATGCTCGCGTGTGCCCCTCAATTTTTTTTTCAACCGTAGGTCCCCCTGAAAGGCTAAGTGGTTCCCTTCTGGACATGTGCCTCCATAATAATTCATCAATCCACCCATTCCTTAGGGATAAGATGGACTGACATTCAGCTATTGTATTTTCCTGATAAATTTCTACCTTGATACAATATTTACCATTACCATTACACGATGACATTTCCTCGGCAAACAGAAAATAATCCTAAAAAATTATTGTACACCTCCTATATTCGCATGTAACCCAACACCCAACCAAAAAATATGAGAATTAAATTCATCGTACCAATCTTCACCGCCATGGTTCTTCTATCATAACATGCCATGAAGTGTATTCAAAATATGTCACAAAAGTCGAACTGGGGCAGCATAAATTTGTGTTGAGGACACCAAATATCCCATCGGGGGCTATAAATAATCATAGCAGTGCCCTCAGTCACCGGAAACCCAACAAAATCCCGGGAGCCTCCAAAACACAGCGAGTCCAGAAGAAAAGCTACACAGTTGCAGTGCAGAGTTACAACGCTGGATAGAGCTGATACAGATGCGCTGGAACCTTATATTAGCGTACTAGGAGCCCAAACACACCGGGGCCAAAACGCGCCCGGGCCCTCAAACCGCACAGGAGCTGCAGACGTCATGAGAACCCAAAGAATCCAGGGGCCCGCAAAGTGACATCATCATAAAAAGTACGCCGAGACAGTAAATAAACACACCGGGCCTTCGGAAACGCGCCGGTCCATCGGTCACCGATCATGTCTCTCTGTACCTTATCTCTAGCCCGAAACCCAGGTCAAATCTCATAATTTCAATCTGCCATTAGCCAGTCTTGATGTCCAAAGCTTCCCCGAAACCCAGTGTACTGCTGATTGGACCCGGACGACCAAGGATGTTTCCCCGGTGTGATTATCAGAAAGGTGTGGGTTATCAGCGACAGCGACGGATAGACAGCTTCAGGAAGGGAAGGCTATGGGCAAAGATAACTTGTGCCTGTCATGGCGTCTCGACGTGAGAGCTCTATAGACTTTAATGTATGCAAGGTTGTCTTCAAACATGTGCCTATGACTGTACACATGTGTCGAAATGTAATGCCTATGTCACTAAAATAGGAACGTGAACATTGTTTCAATATACGTACAAATATTTCACACATATACGTCTGTTTATGCATAGCACTCTTGAATACAATGATAAAGATCTGGTCGGAGTTATGTTGGGACGATGCCTAAGTACCATTTCGAAAACAGGTCATACATTATGGTTTCTGGGCTTCCCGGTGTCCGAACTATATCGATAAGAATCTATCAGAACCTACGGTTTCAGTTTCGTCTGGTCTTCAAGTGCAGATACCATATTTCGCCGTGTTGTAGTCCTGCCTGCCTTTGAAGTAGTAGAACTGTTGCACGAGCTACCTATCAATCAAGATGAACACAGCTATCTAGAACACGAGTTGAGACGTGCTGGCTGGACGACTATTCGGCGGCACACGAGAGGTCCGGTGACCGACATCAGCAGCCGAATATTACAGAGAAGTCTGGAGGTATGCATTGCAGTGCGATGACAGTAATGGCGCACACCTCGGTTGTTTTTGTCACGCTGAGAAGACACTTTACCAAAACAACTGATGAAAACACATGTACTCTTCACTTCAGAGTTCACAACATTCATCGGATGTCATGAAGCTTCATAGAAATGAATTCAAGAAGTCTGTTCGTTGGAGGATAAAGCAGGCGATGGCTTCCACATTAGGATTTCAGGATACTGGGGAGCAGCTAAATCTGATGCTCCGTCTCCTAACGAGCAATATTATATCACGAGTGAACATGGCATTAGTGGAGTAGAGAATTACCACTTGTCACCACTAAGATCTAGCGATTACTTGGTTCTGGGACACATCTCTTCGTGTTCTACTTGATCTGTAGCAGAGCACATCTGACACTAACTGGGAACTAAGCACAGCGATAATGTTATCGCAGCAAGCACTAATAGCAGAATCGAAGTAGCAAGGCCATCTTGTCTTGCGTGGTGCAGTGCACATGTGTAGATATTGAGCAAGGGTGTATGCTTATGATATCTTTCATCGTAACGCAGTCACATGTTCCAAATTTTTCACCCGGGATTGCATGGTACGTGTCGCCTGCGACACGGTAGCTCCGAAGCCGCATGTATTGCAGTGGAACCTCATAACTGCAGGGCACAAGTTGTAATAATTTGATCGATGCTTTGAGTCTCTGGGGACAAAGTACAGCTTTGCAACGCCAGGTTATAGCCCTGCATATTTTCCTCTAATTCCAGGGTCCGGCCAAGAGCCATAGATAGTGCGGGATTTTACCCTTCTCGACATAGTGGTACTGTCAATATATGAAAGTATCGTGGGTTAGATGGTACCGTCATGAAATTTTGCGCACAGCTAGGCTACGTCTCAATGATGATTTTTTTTTTGCTATATGGGCATCTCAGATTCGACCTTTGACAAAAATGGCGGACATTTTCAAGGTGGCCGCCATCAATTATATGGTCTTTGATATGATAGATTCAATCATTTGCAGGGATGGGAAATCGTAATTTATTTGTATCACATATCTGACAACAGTAGTTTTGCTAACCATATACCTGTTGGAAATGGCAACGAATTGAAATATTGAGCTAATATATAAGATTATTGTAATCTTAGCACATGCCTACGATTCCTAAATAGGGACCACCTGGGTCAAGTTTATCAAAACACCTCATAATTATTTGCTTCTTAATCTTATGCCATTTCCTATGTAGGTAGCGCATCTGTGCACAATAGCTGATGTGGAGACCTGCTCAATTATTCTTTAATTACAACTAAATATGCTGCAAGTCATCATAGGTGTAGGAACGTCTCAAAAAGTGGAAGGGTCAGAGTCAACAGCAGGGTGGCACCCAGGAATCTCGCAAAATACCGCGATTGAGCACTTTTGGATAGATAACCCGAGAATTTCAATAGCGAACAAACAACTTTCGCCGTTAAGGGAGATGGGGGTAGGCGACTAACAGCAGCATGTGATGCTGAAAAAGGACTATCATCACAATATAAGTACTTTCAAATTCACACTTCTTGCTGGACTTAGAACTCTTTTCACGACTGATGGATGAGTTCTTTATACTAGGTTTATCTCCCTGGTGCGAGTGAAACCATTACTATTGCTGTTTAATCAAAATTTCGTCAACTTCCGCTAAGTGCATGTGTGTGGGGGAGGCATAAATGGAAAGGATTAAAAGCAGAAAAGACGGGTGATCGCTGGCTGAACATTCTTTATTCGGTATCTGGCAGACAAATATTGGCAGGCAAACATAATTGAATAGTGTTCGTGTATATTTTTTGGAAATGTATATGGTTCTGAAGGCCCCGCCACTTTTTCCCAGAGTCGGTACGTTTTGGAGGGCGAGGTGCATTTTTGTTCTCCAGTTGCGCTCTTATGATCCCCCTGTGCTTATTTGTGGTTCCTCCCTCACATTTTGTGGGATCCCAAGACGATATTTGGGGCTCCAGTCCTGGAGTCCCCCTGCGACATTTCAGGTCCAGGCGCATGGTTCCGGGGGAATCCGACGCCAGTTCTCTAGGCTCGACACAATTTTTGTTGACTTTTCCTGAATTATGCAAAGTCCGAGCCACGGCCTGATTTTTTTCGGGCCACCGGCGACATATTTTTGTGTGTGTGTGGGGGGGGGGGTCACATGGCGATTTTTTAACCTTCGGTGCGTTTTTAGGTGCCGTATGCGATATGTTAAGGCATCTGGTGGTATGTTTGAGCTAAGGAGCGATTTTCCTGGCTCGGACATAAATTTTTCTGAATCTCTTTTTGAAGGGATCCGGCTTGATCTTTGTCGGGTTTCGATGCGATCTTGGGGCCACGCTGTGCTTAGCTGGGACCGCCGACGCAACCTTTTTGGAGCCCTGAGGGGAATTTTTGATGACCCGACCAGGATTTATATGACTAGCGACATTAATTTTTGGTCCAAAGTGCGCCAAAGCGCGATATGTTTTTGAGGGGGGATTTGGCGCCAGTTCTCAAATCGTGTTGTACTTATCTGGGTCCCAGTGTTAAATTGGCTCTCCCGGCACAAATTGTCTGGTTCGGTGCAAGCTTGCTGGCATGCGAGCGGTCACCATCGTGATGTTCAAGGACCACAGTGCGACGTTTTCTCCTCCCAGCGTGGTTTTCAGGGGCCCGATCCAACTTTTTGTGCCCCCAGTGCGATTATCAGAGGTCACGGCCCGATGTTCCTGGACCCAGTGTGATTTCGAGGGCCCGAACAGTCTTTTTCGGGTCCAGCGTCATTTTCGGGGCCACGGATAAACTTTTTGGCCCTCGGCGAGATTCAGAGTCACAATCACACCTTTTAAAGCCTTTGCGTAATTTCATGGGGCACTTGCGTGACTTATCGGTGTCCCGGCGCGACTTCCAACAGTATTTTCGCGAGTCCGGTCCCACATTTTGGGGCTATCAACTTCATTTTTAGGGTCCCGGGACGATTTTTGAGGTCTTCAATGTGATTGTTAGGGGCCTTGGTGTGATTTTGAGAGGCTTCAGAGGCTGGAGTCCAGCCTCTTTATAGGGACTCCTGCGCGACTTTTTGGCGGACCCATTGATTTGTGTGGGCCCCTTTACGATTGTAAGGGACACCAACATGATTTTTAGGTAGCGTGACGCTATTTTTCCGCACCGAGGCGTAATTGTTGGGGCCCACAACCTATCATGGAGAGGGGGACCCCCCATACTCTAACGTAGATCATACACTGCTCCAGTGCTCCCTCCCTTAGGTACGCCACTGTGCATGCCCCAATGATTGCATAGCTCAACCATGACGTCTATGGAGTACATCGCACACCGTCGACATTCGTATGCGATTTTGACTGCTTGCACCATAAGTATTATTAAAAAATATACACTCTGCAATTTGCCTAACTTCGTCTAATTATCTTCGGGGTTCTTAAATTTCAGCCTGGACGTGCACATCAGTGGACGATGAAAAGACTCAATTGTAGTCTCCGTTGTAATTCGGTGTTTTGTACTTTTAGTCAAATGTCTTCATCGATTAAATTTTGTGATCAGCGTCTTTGCTAAGCAGAGATTGTTACATATGTCATGACACCGCCATTTTATCGAACCATTTCTGTTCAACGACATAATTTTAATACAATGTTGAACGTGCTGTCAATGCCACTACGCAGTTACCCAACTGAAAGGTATGTGCGAACCGCATGTGCGACGAGGGAGAGCCGCCTGCGAGGGACGAGCACTCGGGTTACCAGGCTCACTGGTAGCATTGTGGACGGGGGAAGTGGGCGGACGTCATATGCCCTCTGTATTGGGGGTGGGGGAAGTGGTCGAACGTGATATGCTCTCTGTATTGTGGACGAGATGGGTATGTGTCTGCTCCCTCCACATATGCCCGATGGGCACAGTCGTGATATGCTCATTGACATAAGACCACCTGAAAGTGTATGATCCGTACGTGTATGCATGATGCATCTATGGGGAGTCGGATTACTCCACCACTGGCCACCATATTCTTGAACGCAGTTGAGACACTTCTCCTGACGTCAAATCAACACCAGCCCACAACATATATGCACTAAATTGATAATGTCCTGGGTATTTGGACACACGGATCAAAAGCACTAGACGATTACTTCAATTTTGTCAACAACTTCCGTCCCTCCATAAAAATATCCATGGAGCGTAGTCACCATTCTAGTAAACAACAAGTACCTTTCCTGAAACACTTCTGACCATCAACAAGGACGATTCTCACATGACCGAGCTATACATAAAACCGATGGCGGCGCCCATAGCCCTTCCATATTTCTCGGCACACCCCATCCAAACAAAAAGAGCAGTTTTGTATGCACAGACATTGAGATCGAAGAGTCTCGGACCTAATGCTAATGCCTAGACTCATGGCATGCAAAAAATCGACACTTTGTTTCTGGCAAACCACCTCGCATGATCAAAAGAGCAATGTTTCAGGTAGCACACCTCATGAGAAGTGCACGTACACAAACGCGACGTTCAGACCCCAGAGACAACGCAACTTTCGTCAGCCTCCCCTACATAGATGTTGAGCTCATCAAAAAATAACAGCGGCAATCAAAACCTTAAAACTATCAATACGTGTGGCATTGCAGAGTGGCAAAACACTTTCAGAAACATTGACCAAGTCCGCTCTCAACTAACACCCGTGTCCTGCTGGGATAAAAAAGTGTCACCGTTGTCTCGCAGGACTTCAAAGCAGATGCAACACACGGAACAGCGTCTGCCTTATAACATGCCAGCTATGCCTACCATGGGACATGACGTATATAGGGTAAACCAAAAGCATTGTCAGAGACAGACTTAATTAGCACTTGGAGACGCTAAAAATACAACCGCTAATATCCCATTTGGCGAACACTTCACAATCACTCATGGGAGCAGCACTTTGGACTCTAAAACACTCAGCATATCTACTCTGCAAGTCTGCAAAGATATAGCTGAGCTCAAAATCACCGAACCAATGGAAATTAGGGCCAAAAGACCTCCATTAAACACAATGACAGCATCCTGGACCCTCAGAAAACCCGGTTCCTTACACCACCTGAGGAAAGCACACATGCAATACAACCGCAGCCGCACTTGACACATGCATAATACACACACGGATCATAAATTGTATGTATTTTACGAGTAGGTAGATATTGTTACATATAAAATGAAGGCGATTCACTGTGCGGTGACACGAGATGAGGTGCATTAGGCGTGTGTTTTTGTGATTTTTTAAAGCAAAATGTTTGCTGTTGAGGAAGGCCTGTGACAGAAATAGATACAGTGGGAATTTGGATCTATGTCTTTGTTTTATTATGAGCATAAGGTTATTTTACGCCTTTTTATCACCGATATGAAACACTCATTTGCTTTGTATCGATTCAGTGCTCCATTAGAAATTGCAAGATCGCCATTAGTTAGCCATTTCTAGATCAGCTCTGCTTTAGACGCAGGCTGGCCGTTCAGATCGCGGCCAGCTCGCCTCCTCTGGGAAATATGAACCGGGCTGCGACGTCGGGCGCTTAGCCGTGCAGGCTGGGAAACGGACGACTGCAGTGGCGGACACAGCTGTTGAACTGTTCATCATTTTGTCAACGTGTCCAGTATCTTCAGATCTGTATGCTGCTGCGCCGTTGGTACAATTATCTTTTCCCTGCCACACTGTCATGTGTAAGTGTCCTTAGAGATCAAGCTGAAGACGCCACTGGCAACGTGCACATCTCACTCTGTACGGCGAGGGTGAGGCACTGTATCGTGCGGTCGTCGGGGAGGGGAGGGGTAGTTGATGCGTGGTCTTCCCACGCCGGCTTGGGGCTGGGCTGTTGGGAACTGACGCCAGCGGATGGTCGGCTTATTCAAAGGCCGATGTGGTTGACTGGTTTAAGGTCGATACACATATGTTTATTGGCAAGGTGCTGAACGATATGTAAAATGTATGGATTATTAAGCTTGAAATCATGCTGCTCGCATGCACATGCAGCTAGTAGAGCATCTAAGGCAACTCATGCAATCAGCTACCCATTTTGTATGGGCCGTGATAATTCGAATTTCTACCTTAACTAGCGCAGAGTAGCATTTGCCGTCCCCTGAAAACGCTTGCCAGACTTGCCAGTTAGTAACTTCTAATTCAGTGTGGGCTGAAATCCTGTCCCCCAAGAGGGATTTTCGGGAACGGATTTCGTGTATATTCACGGTGAAAACAAAAAACGCGACTCATTTCCGTGGCGCGTTATACGAAAAAAAACTCATTTCTGTGCCGCTTTCACTTTCTTGTGGACATTCCATAGTCAGAAAAATTAGAACAATAATTATGTATATTTATGCCTTGAAATACATCTTATTAACCACAAATAAAGCAAGAATTAGATTATTCAAGCTGTGGAGATCGTTCAGGAAGTAATCTGATTTCAGTACTACTTATTGAATTTTTAAGTTTAATGAGGTGAAATGCATCATTGGTGTAGGTACTGTGATGCCAGTATGGGAAACTGCCACTCGAACTTCAAAGTTGGGAAGGCAGGTCCCTCTCAACTTCCAAATACATGCTTGATTTTACTGTTGGAAAAAAATGCTTTAAAAATACCCCGTGTCTAAAGCAAAGCGGCCGAAGTCAGGTTAATTTTTCGGATGTGTGGGCGTACTTTAGGATAGCATCTACTGTACTTATCTGGTGACGTCGCGTGATAAGCTCATGTTCTTCTCACTCGCTACAGCCTTCTCACCTCAAGAGCAACAATTGTTACGCTTGAGGTGAAGCAAACTGTAAAGACGTCATTGTTGCAATCATTGGGCAGGGGAAACCGAATCAAGTTGACACAACTTTGGCGAAACTCAACATAATTCATCATTTTGGAGACGTAGCGAGGAGATGTCAGTTCGCAGCCGGCCCGATAAGGCCTGGGACGAGCTACCGGGCGCCGTGTCGGTGCATTGACGGCAATTCAAACCTTCGGCCCAAATTCCGCCGTTGAACTGGAATTCATTGATCGGGTGTTGAGGTCATGGTTCACGCAACGAGCTCTGCTTAGCAACAGAGCCCTGCCTCATAAAGCAACCCCAGGAAGAACTTGGATTCAATTTATGTAATGGAATAAAATTTGAGTAATATATCAGGGATTTAATGTTTACTTTCAGTCCATTTTAATCATGAATTTAAACGTATGTACAGTCGCAAAGTTGAGAGAACATAGTAATGATAGCCGATACTTAAAAAAATAACAAGTGGGCGACAAATTATAAATTAAGCAAAGGGATTTAAACTTTACTTTCGGTCCACAAATGTGTCACATCGTCACCATTCCGCAGTCAGAAGTCGAAAGGACTCGGGTTTGTTTTTTGCGCGAGATGAGGGTGTCAGTAGCAACATGTGCAACAGTAGCAATGACAACCGGCTTCATGCTTTTGGAGAGAATGGTGTTGTATCAACAATCCCGTGCATCAACTAGACCCGGTCTCCCCTACTACTGTTGTCATGTTTATTTCATGTGTTTACATGGCAACCTCGCAAGCTGCCACCTGGACTGTGCCATTTGGATCATCTTAGGCCATGGCGTGTAGCGACTCGTAATACATTGGCTTCAGTACTTTCATAATCATAGGCATCACAATTTGTTTTTAAAACGCTGCGAAAAGGACATTGCAAAACATTGCAATACAAGATGTAGGGTTGGGTGTTACGGAGACTGAGACGGTATCTTGTGGTTAGGTTAAGTGAGCCATTCACCTCAAAACAAAGCTCAGTCCGCTGCAGTCGATGCGGCCCTAAGCCCCCCACCTCAAAACAAAGACGCTGGGAATCCCCTTAAAAAATATCGCCCGACCCCACAACGGCGATAGTGAGTGCTCAAACAAACCTTGCTGGGCTCCAAACAAATCGCGCCGCAGCCGAAGACAATCGTACCAGAACCCAAAAATCGTCGGACCCATCCTCCCGAAAGATCGCGATGGAAGCAGAAAAATTGCACCGTGGCCTCATAGCCTGCACAGGGTCCCGGAATGGTTCAGTTTATATCAATAAAAAACAAGGGGACCCTTGAAATATCGAGCAGAGTTTATAAAAATATGTTTTGAGGCTTACAATGGATGCACCGGATAAAAAATTGCGCCGACTGAGGCCTCAAGGCTCGGGGGACCTCCAATGATGGTGTCATTGCTGAACGTCTGGCGTAGCATCTGCCGGTGTGCGTCTACCAACGCACACGACATGACCGTGTCCAACTGAGGAACTATGAGTAATTGAAGTAAAGTTTAAGGTGGATCAGTTTAGGTTTCATAGACGATTGTAAGCTACGAAGGCAACACTCTTGAACGCCCATTTTGCGAAACAATCCCAATCGCCTAATAACTTGCAACTACCTTCTATGGACGCACAAAATAATCATAGCATTCCAAGTTTGGCAGAAATGCAAGTTACTGAAAATGAAGTTCTTCAGCAACTCAACCATCTAAATCCAAATAAATCGACAGGACCCGATGAAATACCTCCCAGGCTGCTTAAACTAATTGCTATTCTTATCTACGAACCCCTTACTAAATTATTCAACAAATCGTTATCACTTGGAGTTTTCCCCAAGGATTTGGAAACAAGCAAATGTGTCGCCCATATTCAAAAAGAAAGGAGCATGCTCTGATCCCACAAATTATATGCCAATTAGCCTCTTATCGTGCTTGTCCAAAATCCTAGAAAAGTTAGTTTTTAAACGAATTTATTCACACATAACTGATAACAATATACTCTCTGAAAGGCAAAGTGGTTACCGTCCGTATCATGGGACCCAACTACAGTTGCTCTACTTGACACATACGTTATATTCATATTTAGATCGAAATCTTGACTTTACATGTATATATTTGGACATACAAAAATATTTCGATACTATATGGCATGCAGGGCTTATTTTTAAGTGCAAAAAACCATTGTGGGATTGACGGCACTGCATTAATGTGGCTGCAATCATACTTACATAATAGGGAACAACGTGTAAGGGTAGGAAACAGCCTTTCACCACCAACTACCATAAATGCGGGTTGCCCACAGGGTTCTGTCTTGGGACCCCTTTTGGCATTAATATATTTAAATGACTTGGCAGACATGATTACAAATGAAATCCTTTTTTCGCTGATGACACGTCGCTTTACGCTTCACATATACAAGGCTCACTAGAAGCACAACAATCGATTAAAAAATATCTCGATATTATACACGAATTTGGAACAACATGGGGTATACAATTTAATGCGGCAAAAACGATCCAACAAACATTCACATGTAAGAGTATCAGTAAACCGCTAAATCTCAGAATGGGAGGCCAGCCAATACCAATCTTAGGAAATCATGAACACCTCAGCCTTACATTTTCTTCCGACTTGCGCTTCCATAGTCACATAAACGATATTATCCTAAAGGTCAATTGTGCACTAAGCCCCCTTTATCCTGTTGCAAGTAAGATTCCCAAACAAATCCTCTGTAACTTGTATAAAATTTACATTCGGCCTCTGTTTGACTATGCAGATACTATATATGACGGACATATAACAATATCTAATGCACTCAGACTTGATAAATTACAAAAAAGAGCAACTAGATTAATCACAGGTGCACTATATAGAACATTATCCGGAAAAATTAGACCGAAATTGGGATTGGATGAGCTAAAAACACGGCGAGAAATTCATAAACTTCTTTTGTTCCCCAAAATCAAGCACGCAGGTCGGGTCTACCAACTTATATTAGAAAACTAGTTACTGAACCACGACATACAGTTACAGGAAGGCGTCTCAGAAATTCAACTACACTGACAGTCCCGCTAAATAGAATCGCCTTGTTCCAAAAATAGTTTTTCCTGGCCACAGCAAAGGTGTGGAACAATCTTCCTGAAAATTTGAGGCATGAACGAAACATCAATAAATTAAAGAGGGCAATTATGGGTCGCACAGGTGCCACGATACCGCCACAATATTATTGTCTCGGTACGAAACCAGGCAACACGCTGCATGCAAGGTTCAGGATGGGCCTCACTGAACTAAACGCAGACACATTTGTTGTCAATCCTCTACATGACCCATCATGCTCATGCGGCTATTCCAAACAAGATGCAATTCATTTCATATTTCACTGTCCTCTTTATGCTTACCATAGAAATATTATATTTACCAAACTGAGAAACACGACAGATATGTTCACTAACTTAACCGAAAAGAAGATTTCACAAACGCTCATTTTTGGAAATGGTCTCGGTAAGAACGATCAGCTGTGTGTAGCCTTAGCATTTCAGACGTTTCGTATCAACACAAAACGCTTTAACACAAAAAATTAACATACAGAACTAACCAGGTGCTGCCGGGTGCGGGCGCACTATGAGTACCACACATGTGTGCATACTTTGTGACGATGGGGCGTGCTGGCGGGGCGGGCGGCGATTGTCGCACCGTGTCGGTGGTCAAGTTTTATTGGATGGAAACGTTGTTGCGAGAGGCATCAGTTATATTTGTCTAACCCATATTGTTCACAACCGAAGCCTACGTACCGCACATGCGTTGCATCGCGAATTATCTACGACGCGTATGACAGCGACCAAATGCCCACTGGTCGAATTCGCTGGATCGACAAGACATCGGTGTGAATGAAAGCGGCGACAATTCAGGGGTGACCACTAATCTGTATGCAGTTTTGGCTTCGAGAGGTGTTTTATTAGCCAATATCTCTCATATAGTCATGTATCCAGTTCTTCAGATAACCATCATGTATCATGTACTCATTACTTGTCGGTAATTAATTGAAGCTGAAAAGGCAGTATTTGCTAAAAATACAGTATTTAACATGTGTGCTAGATCATACCAACATTTTTGGTAAACTTGAATAGCTTTTTTATTGTCCATATTCAGAAACACTTTCGTTTCATCTATTTGTTTCATACTTATTGACAGGCTACATAGCATTTTCACACGTCTGGACACCTCCATAAATTGCCACTCGATGAAATGCGTAATGTTGTGTTGTAAGACAAAAGCGCCATGCCAAGATAAAAGGGGTTATTCTCGACACCGTGTGAGTTCAGAATTACAACCTTGCCTGGGGTCCATTTGAACGTGGATGAACGTGAATCATTTGAACGTGGACGTGTCACCCATAGGGCCTATGGGTGACACGTGTCACCATAGACGTGTCACCCATAGACGTGTCACCCATACTGCATGCCATTGCTAAACCATGCGGGGAACCACTGGTTGTCGATGCAGTACCACCCTAGCTTCTCCACGAGGCAGTGCTCAACACTGTCGAATGCTTTTGAGGTGTCTGCCGTGACTAATGAAATCATCATGCCTTTGTCAACATTGCTAGTCGCATCGCATCTTTGTCACACAGCTCAAGCAAGCACTGCCGCCTTCGTCGATAGGTCAGGGCGGAACCCATATTGTTGACGGGATATAATATGCAGACTAAGTACGTATTGCGTCAGTTTTGTACATACTGTAAGCGCACAAAGCCTACTCACGACCACCAATATCGATATTGGTCGATAGTTGCACCGCTTAGCATCGTCGCCTTTATCTATCGGCACTATTGTAATGATTTTCCAGTTCGCAATGCTACTATTAATAACATGCAGTAGATGCATGCATGCAGATGTCGGCACCGCCGCACAATGATATCAGTACATGACGATCTCATCCGCCTCAGCATGGGCGATAGCTACGGCAGCGCCGCAGGGCGCTGAGAAAGCGCTCCCGCTGCAGAATCATTGCCGGCGTGACGGGAGCAAGTTTGGAGCGCCACAGACGCTGCGTTTTCTCAGTCCTTCCCAGGCTGCTAGTCAATGGCGTCACCAGGGAATGGCCAGCCGCCATATTGCGGGTGGATACAATGTAAATATTGCGAGAGTATCACAGTGCATCTAACATTTTAAGCCAACCGTAAGCTCAGATACAAATAGGTCCGAACAATGTGTGCGTCCTCTCTATCCGCCATTACTCTGCATATCAGTTTCCCACGGGACGGCAGCCGATTGCCAAGCTATGAAACGCTAACAATACAGGCACACAACGAGCTCGTATTCAATAGCATCATCCTGCCATCTAACGAGAAATATTGTTACCTACGCTTCAGCGTTCAATCTGACATTCATTCCTTATTCAACGCGGTAATACCAAGACCGTGCTGCTACCTAGCGAGAGAAAGCTGAACTTATGCTTCTTGGACATCGGAATTGAGAGTAGATCTTCTGAACAATCCAGTCCAGAAAGTAGATCCTCTGAACATACCGGCCCAAGAGTAGATCTTCTGAACATTTCGGGCCAAGAGTAGGTCTTCTGAAAATTCAGTCCCGAGAGTAGATCTTGTGAACACTTCCATCCTCCGAGTAGATCCTCTGAACATTTCCAGTAGTAGATCTTCTGAACATTTCCAGCAGTAGATCTTCTGAACAACTAAGGCCTATTTGTAGATCCTCTGAACAATGCAGTCCCGAGAGTAGATCTTGTGAAAAAAATTCTCCTGAAAGTAGATCCTGTGAACACTTTCATCTTTGAGTAGATCTTCTGAACAAACCAGTCCCGAGAGTAGATCTTGTGAACACTTCCAGCTTTCAGTAGATCCTCTGAACATTTGCATTCGGGAGTAGATCTTCTGAACACTTGAGGCCTATTTGTAGATCCTCTGAACAACCCAGTCCCGAGAGTAGATCTTGTGAAAAACATTCTCCTGAAAGTAGATCCTGTGAACACTTTCGTCTTCGAGTAGATCTTCTGAACAACCCTGTCCCGTGAGTAGATCTTGTGAAAATAGATGTTCTGAAAGTAGATCCTGTGAAAATAAATCCTCTAAAAGTAGGTCTACTGAACGTAGGTCTTCTGAAAGTAGATCTTGTGAGCTTCCCCCATCAATTTAACATGCTGATTCAAAAATGTTATGTCAGGTTATCTAGGGTCAACGAGTTAGTCAATGGCAAGTGAGGTCACTTCCAAAAAAGTTTAACCAGTCGTCACGCTTTAACGGACACAGATATTTTAATGAAACTTTCAGCGTTTGCTTATGTTTACGGCTGCAACAAGACGTACGAGTTGAATTTTTCATTTTCCCCCGTTTTTGACTACCTATAAATTTTGCGTATTTGCCAACTTGCAGTTAAAATGCAGGATTCTGGCTCAAGTAAGCATTTTTTATTGGGGCACGTTGACTTCCAAGAACGTTTCTCTGCCTGCTCTACCCATTGGAAAACGAAAATTAAAGAGAACTTGAACTCAAAATTGTGAAATTTCAACAACAAAAAAAATTTGGGGGCAGGGGGAAATTAAAGCCCTGGTCGATTTCGCTGTCCTTTTCTCATTCCAAATAAATTTTGTTTTTTTCATATACCCCTAAAAATGAACCCCCTAGAGTCAAAAGCATAATGTAAGTCGTGAAAAGTCGTGCAAATCTGGCCCCCTGGTGACGTCACTTTTGGGGGAGTGTTTTGGGGAGTTGACCCGGATCCTACTCGTCGAGCGATTCCCGATGACACCTCTTACGTTTTCGTGCGATGCTTAGTTTGGATTTTAGAGGGTGGTCTTCAACCGCCCCCCCGAGACGGGGTGGGAGGATTTGACAGGGAAGACGGCGCGGGTTAATGATGCAACGGGCATCCGGTGCCAGATTCGTCTCTTGGAGACAGATGACAGCTGGGAGGTATTTGCTGGACACATTCTGGAGATCCAATAAACTAGTTTTCAACCCTCTGCAGTTCCATTGTAAAATGTCATGTGAAGGAGGCATTCAGAATACAATTTGAAAATGTGAAATGTTGGTAAAAACGACTAAGATTTCAGCTACCAACTAGTGCTGCTCAGTTGCATGCTTTGCAACCGGGGATGTTTGATGTCGTGGGCGCGTGCGTGAAATACCCAATTCTGTTGGTGACACCGCCCCAGGCAGAGCCCGCTTCGCAACACGGCTCGAGGTCGGGGGAGAAATCGGTGTGTCCGGCTCGACGCGGGGGGACTTCCGGAGGTCCCATCACGTTCCAGATTGGTGGCGAAGGCGGAGGGATCGCGATATGGCGTTGGCTCCCGGGCTCCGGGCTCGAGGTGACTGACTCTCGTCGGGTTGTACGTCCCTGGGCTCCTAGGTCAGGTGCTCCAGGATGTACCGGGACCCCGGGTGGTGGTCGGGTTATTGGTGCAGCCGCCAGGGGTTGTTTGGGTGTCTGGAGGCCCGAGCGGCAGGTGGAGTGGGATGGAGTAGGGTAAAATGTAGTTGTGGCGGTGGTGGTGGTTGTGATAGAGGTGGGCTGCATGGAAGTGGATGGCAAGGATTTGGGTACATAGGATGGTGCTGAGGAGGGTGTGGAAGTGGAGTTGGGAGACGAGAGGGAGGAGAGGCTTGGGGCGGGTTCGGTATTGATGGATGGAAGAATTGCTGACGTAGGTGTCAATGTGGAAGCTGAGGGTTTGTTGGGAAGCTCCTCCGTTGCACCTCTTAGTTAGTTAATTGGGTTTTCGGGCGCATCAACTGCAGTGGTTATACAGCGCCCATCCGTTGCACCTCGCGCCACCCTCCCACCTCTGGCTCCAAGAAGGCAGTGGCGGATATTTCAGCGGGCAACCCACTTTGCACAGAACTTACTGCATGTGCGCGAGACACAGAGACGTTGCGGGCCCATTCATGGATAGGTGGGGTATCAGTCGAGGTATCGCTACGGGTTACTCTTTCTTTCGGTGGCAACGTAATTCTTCCAGTCAGTGGTACACACGCCATGCCGAAAGAGAGAAGAAGTTCGCTGGGTTGCGAGAGGAGGTCCGCGGCACTCCCTCTCTGAATTTCTGGTACAGCTAGTGTGGTTCTGTTGACTTTGGCGAGTGCGGCGTAAGATACCCTCGGGTGGGCAGCGTCGTAACCCTGCCTTGCCTCTCTAAATGATAAGTTTCTGGTAACCTTGATAGACATGATCTCTCTTTCCTTGAGATATGCCGGACACGACCTGCCATACGTAGTGTGCGGTACCTGGTCGCTTCCACAGTAAGTGCACCATGGTTTGTCTGCGCTACATTGTGAGTCCTCATGCTCAGGCGATGAGCACTTACCGCAGAGCGGGCGACTCCTGCAGTTCTGTTTGGTATTCCCAAACCTCTGGCATCCATAGCATCTCATCGGGTTTGGGATAAAACGGCAAATCTTCACCCTGACATAATCTACGCGAATATCAGGTGGCAAGTCAGGTCGGTTGAAAGCTAAAATGATGTTATTGGTTGGTACCATAGTATTACCCTTACGAATGCGAATGCGTCAGGCCTCCACCACTCCAAACTCATTCAGGCCATCAACAATATCTTCGTCGCTCACGCCTGGAAGGTCATAACAATTGATGATACCTTTCACAGAGTTTTCGTTTTATGCAGAGACCAGCATCGGGGTAGCAAGATCATGGCTCTCCTTATGGTTACGAATCATGAACTTAAACTCAGTAGCTGCCATTGCCTTTTCTGCGTCCTTGTTGTTTCCGAACTCTACTTCAAGTCCACCGTCTCTCAGTCGTTCACACCTCAGGATATCCCCAAATCGGTCACAACCATCACGACGCTGGGAGGGCGATAAGTCGCAAGCGGTCTTGGTCCCCCACTGCTTTGAAGACAGGTGTGCGAAAGCTATGGGTTTGCACATTACAATTGGTCACGCGCCCATACCCCTCACGGGTTTGGCCAGTCTGGTCCTTACGAGAAATCTCAGGATTTGAGTTTAGATTGGGATTTGCCATGCAGTATGATTATATTCGGCTTCTCGTGACACCCCACCCCCTGGGGGCTCAACTGGTAGGACGCCTTGATCCCGCGAACGGGAGGACGCCAGATGAACGAGAAACTATACGGGGCAGGCGGCGCCATCACCCGGCCGGGAGAAAGACACTCACCACCCCGACCGGGACACAGCGCCGCCTACCCCTTGACCCCAGCCGGCCGGGCCGGCAGGCACTGGGAATAGTCCCAGGCCCCCGGCCCGAGGCGACCAGCCACATGGCCAGTGTGAGGCCCCACGGGCCCGCCCGCCCCTCCAGGATATCAGGACCAAAGAGGTGTGTTGTTCCCCCGTCACAACTAGCACCGTGCGACCCGGGACCTCAACCTCCAGGACCCCGTCAACCCCGGGGGACGGGCCGAGGGGGCACGGCTACCCCGATAAAACTGAGCGGACGGGTAGACCAGGGGAAGCTGGCCTACCTGCTCGTGACAGGAGAGGGCTAGTTACTTGGTTGGATGAAGGACATCCAAAGGGACGTAGCCACTGGATGGATACTGGGGAGGTGAGAGAGGGACGGGTGGTGGGGACTACGTGAGTCTATCTATTCGGAAACTAACCGGAAACACCTCTGTGCTTCCAAGCCCCTTATCGGGGAGGCTGTGGTAACCCGAGAGCGCCATTTCCCAAGCCAGCCGTGTGACGAGGCTGACCCCACTGCGGGGGACGGGGGCCCTCAACCTCGAGGACTCCGTCAACGCCGGGGGCGGGCCGAGGGGGTGCGGCTATCCCGATAAAACTGAGGTGGTGGGTATGACCGTGGAAGTTGTCCTACCTGCTCATAGTGCGGATAGTTAGTGTTGTAGGGCTAGGTCAAGGATATGGATGTTGAAATTGGACGGGCATTGGAATAGGAGCTTATGGACGGAAGGACGAGTGAGGCACACCTAGTCTGACCCCTTGCCGGCTCACCGATGTTCTGGGAATCAGGGTCCTAAGGGCACTCAATCCCCCCACCGCGTAAAGGTGGTGCCTCGACGGGGGGAGCTGGTAGGCAGGACCGGGGAAGTTGCCCTACCTGCTCATAGTAGGGATAGTTGGTGTTGCAGGGCCAGGTGAAGGACATGGATATTAGGATGAGTTGGGCATTGGAATAGGAGCGTATGGACGGAAGAAGGAGGCCCCACAGCATCGCGTCGCAACGACTCCCCAGCCCCCCGCCCCACTAGCGTGAGAGTCCCGCCAGATCCTCACGTACCCAGGTACGTTGGACAGCAGGCCGTGCATGCTGCGGCAGACGTGGCGCAGCTGGTCCGTAATCTCCGGCTGCGCTTCCAGCAGATCCACGGCGCAGACGGCGGCGGCAGCGCACAGCGGTGCCAGCGCCGCGGAGAACACGTACCCTGCCGCGCGGAGTCCCGTCAGCCAGAGCCGTGTTCAGTCGCGACGTCACGTCAGCCTACCCTGCCCAGAGCCGGTGTACAGCCATGGTGTCACGTCAGCCTACTCTGACCAGAGCCGGTGTACAGTTGCGGCGTTACGTCAGACTACCCTGACCAGAGCCGTGTTCAGTCGCGACGTCACGTCAGCCTACCCTGCCCAGAGCCGGTGTACAGCCATGGTGTCACGTCAGCCTACCCTGCCCAGAGCCGGTGTACAGCCATGGTGTCACGTCAGCCTACCCTGCCCAGAGCCGGTGTACAGCCATGGTGTCACATCAGCCTACCCTGCCCAGAGCCGGTGTACAGCCATGGTGTCACGTCAGCCTACCCTGCCCAGAGCCGGTGTACAGTCGCGACGTTACGTCAGCCTACCCTGCCCAGAGCCGGTGTACAGCCATGGTGTCACGTCAGCCTACCCTGCCCAGAGCCGGTGTACAGCCATGGTGTCACGTCAGCCTACCCTGCCCAGAGCCGGTGTACAGTCGCGACGTTACGTCAGCCTACCCTGCCCAGAGCCGGTGTACAGTCGCGACGTTACGTCAGCCTACCCTGCCCAGAGCCGGTGTACAGCCATGGTCTCACGTCAGCCTACCCTGCCCAGAGCCGGTGTACAGTCGCGACGTTACGTCAGCCTACCCTGCCCAGAGCCGGTGTACAGCCATGGTGTCACGTCAGCCTACCCTGCCCAGAGCCGGTGTACAGCCATGGTGTCACGTCAGCCTACCCTGCCCAAAGCCGGTGTAGAGCCATGGTGTCACATCAGCTTACTCTGACCAGAGCTGGTGTACAGTTGCGGCGTTACGTCAGACTACCCTGCCCAGAGCCGGTGTACAGTCGCGGCGTCATGTCAGCCTACCGTATCTAGAGCCGGTGTACAGTCCAATGGCTGAAAATTGCCGGATTATTTAACACATTACAAACGAATTAAGCGCGGAAGCTGCATTGTCATGTCAGACCTGAAATCTGCTTGGATGGAAATGCAGGCTTTCAGACGAAACAAACAGCCTTAAGACGAGAGTATAAACAAATAATCAAGCGAAAAATCAAGCACTGACTCAAGCCAAGACTCAAGACGTCACATCTAGAGTCTAGATGTGACGTCTTGAGTCTAGATTCTAGATTCTAGACTGATTCTAGACAGTCTAGATTCTAGACTGATTGGTTGGTCGGATATTTGGGCTTAGGGGCGCATCGACTGCTTCGGTCATACAGCGCTCATACATCTAGACTGAGTTAGCGAGAAAAAGTGCGCTGAAAGCCTGGGGATAAGGCAAATTCCGGCGACTTGCAAAGCTGTCACATTTTCCCGACCATCACACCAAACGTTTCATCCAACCATTTCATTTACATCCAGATTGCATCGCATGTCATGAGAAATCCACGTGCGTGCTCGCTCTCTCTCTCTCTCTCTCTCTCTCTCTCTCTCTCTCTCTCTCTCTCTCTCTCTCTCTCTCTCTCTCTCTCTCTCTCTCTCTCTCTCTCTCTCTCTCTCTCTCTCTCTCTCTATATATATATATATATATATATATATATATATATATATATATATATATATATATATATATATATATATATATATATATATATATGCCGGTGCCGGTGCCGGTGCCGGTGCCGGTGCCGGTGCCGGTGCCGGTGCCGGTGTTCGTGCCGGCCGACACCCGCTGCACCAGACGGCCGCTCCAGAGGCGATAGTGTTGGCCGCCTACCTTGTCCACTCAGCCGTTGATGGTCAGCCACGTAGAAGGAGCCGGTGGCAAAGCCGCCTACCGATCCCAGCGCCGCCTCCATACTGACCGATATCAGGTCCACGTCACGCACCTGCGGCACCGCCGTAACAGCGTGCTAGTCATGCCACGTGAACGTACGGCAGCCACACATTTAACACAGTGAACGTACCGCACCCCATGGCGCGACATGGTAGCCGCCATATATTTAACTGGATGTCCCATGAAGATATACATATTTTGCCTCATCTTTTGTTTCATCTTCGCTTCCAAGTACTAGAAACGGCAAATTGTGTAATTTGCATACGGCCGTAAACACAAATTTAATTAAGTGTGTTACATCACAGCAATGCAGGCAACTGGAATTTTAACTGGCTATACTTCATACGGTATGAATCTCTAGGAGGCAACAGATACAATTCTGTAAAACAGAAAAAGCACAAAATATACATCTCGCTTAAGACATCAATTTTCCTTCCTACGATGTGCCGAGTCCTATCAAACTGCAGATTTCGACGCAGGTACTCATGTCAGGGGACGGCACAGTAAACGTTCTGGCTGGTCAGCCAAGATCGGATATGTGAGAACCCCGGGGGACGGCGGCAGTGCCATTAGGGTGGTGCCCGACATACAGCAGGCAGATATTGGCTGATATAGGTGTCACATCGTTAGTTAGCAGCAAGGTCTGGCTTCCAGGTGCAGCCCCATAGAGCAGCAGGACACATTGGGTCACATCGACACCCCTGTCATCAGCCAGCATTACCAGGGCTGTCGGTGCGGGCCGGGGGTGGGGGGGGTCGGGGGGCATCGGGGCCCCGCCGTACGCCGACTCTCGCGGCCGAGTCAGAGGTGATAGCAGTGTCAGCATCTTCGGCCCGGCGGCGGCCTCACCGAGGTTCCGAAGTGCTGCGTTACGCCGCGGCCAGACTCGCCCAGCACGCCGAACGACAGCGACTCCTCGATGAACAGTCGTAGCTTGTGTGCCTCCTTGAGCCGCAGCAGCTCGGGCAGAGGGCACACGCGACCCGTGTTGGCGTACACGCCCTCCACCACCAGGAAACGGCGTGCCCCCGCCACGGAATTGGACTTCTGCCGGGCGCAGGCGGCGGTCACAGACACGGCCAGCGTGGTGTTGACAGGCGGTGGTCTCAGACACGACCAGCGTGGTGTTGACAGGCGGTGGTCTCAGACACGACCAGCGTGGTGTTGACAGGCGGCGGTCACAGACACGACCAGCGTGGTGTTGACAAGCGGCGACCACAGACACAAGGCAGTGGGGTAGGTCACCGCGGCGTGACCCTGGTGCGGCCATTCTGTCAGTGCTAGGGGCTTCCACGGGCCCCTGGCACTGACAGAATGGCCGCACCAGGAGCCTATGCCTAATCATATACGTGAACTCCATAACAAGGATTACAAGACAAGCACTTCTTATCTCCGGCGAAGCTGCTGTCGGGCCCCTAAGAACGCTTACGAACGTCTACGGGTATTCAAACGCACCATCTTTGTTACCGGGCGTCTTGCTATCTTGCTGTCGGTGCATTGGCGGCACGTTAAAGATCCGGTAAAAAATATGCCGTTAAACTGGAATTCGTAGATCGGGTGGTGCGGCCAGGGTTCTCGCAACAAGCTCTGTTTAGTAATAAAACCCTGGCTCACAAAACCACCCCAGGAATAACTATTTTTTTTAATCTTTCGACTTCTCACATCAACATCTTTTCTCCAGAATCAGTGACAACCGTTTCGCCTCTGAAAAGGGTACTGCAAGGTAAGACTTGTTCTGTCCACGACAGATGAGGACACGGGGTAAGAGAAAATTGATATACCATTGACACCATTTGACGTTGGTAGCTTAGTACACCATTGGTAGGGTGACAAAATGAGTTATCTACAACGATGTCAATGTAAGGCCGACTCACCAGCCTGTCGTCGAGCGCCTGCTTCTCCAGCAGACGCTCCAGGTGAGCGGTGTCGTTGTGCCGGAAGTAGCGCACGTCACTGCGGGACGCCTGCAATCCCTTCTGAATGGGGAAGCACACCGCCTCGTCTCTGTCCAGATTAAAGGTCCACGTTCGGTCGCAGCTCACCACGGCAGACGTCAGGTCCGTGAGGGCGCCGCAATGCGTCAGGTCAGGAGAGCGCATCACCATCTCGTGTCAAGACGGCCCAGGTTACACGGTAACCAGAGTAAATAGCACAGCATACGGATCGCATAGTTCTTACCAGAAGACATCACAATAATGGCTTCAACCAAAACACGAGCAATGTAGGCTTGGGCCACGTTGGGTGATGGTAGTATCACTGGAACGACCAAATCACTCGAATACTGGTTGCCAATGCCTTTTGGTATCTTCCATCCGGTGGGTCCACTAACTTTTCAATTCTTCGTATTTGGCTTAGTTAGTTATTTTGAACTGTTGGTGCGTCGACCGCGATGGTTATTTTGTGCCCACATTACTCATATTTGGTGACCTTTTCTTCTATCGAAAGTCCATTAAACGTACGATATTATACACATCAGAAAGAAAAAGCAGCAGAAAGGGGATCGCCGGACCATGGCATGACAAATACTGCAAGAAGCATAGACTAACCCAAACCAAATGATATTCATAATTGACGAGCAACTGTAGAGAAGCGATGAACACAGCCACAGTTGGTAGGCACGGTATGCGCCAAGTCGTACTAAACTGAAAAATCCGGAACACTGTGGGGTAGCTCTGGGTAGAAAGATGGGCAGCTAAGAGGGTACCTCAGGAATACCTCGAGGACGATCACAGTCAGTTGATCGATATTCGGCCAGGGTGTAACATCCACCCGTCGTGAGCAAAACACAACGGGTGTAACATCCACCCGTCGTGAGCAAAACACAACGGGTGTAACATCCACCCGTCGTGAGCAAAACACAACGGGTGTAACATCCACCCGTCGTGAGCAAAACACAACGGGTGTAACATCCACCCGTCGTGAGCAAAACACAACGGGTGTAACATCCACCCGTCGTGAGCAAAACACAACGGGTGTAACATCCACCCCTCGTGAGCAAAACACAACGGGTGTAACATCCACCCGTCGTGAGCAAAACACAACGGGTGTAACATCCACCCGTCGTGAGCTATAGTGTGTTTTGGGGTTCTGCCAGACTATTTTCATCTGTCTCTTTTTAGTTATGGTAGGAGATGACAAAAGCACGAAAATGAACTATTTCGGCTCGCATGTTCACTGAAGAAAAAAGGCACATCTTCCTATTACAGCTGTCTGCACCGACAATGTCATACATCGCCAACCCACCATACCTCTCAGTCTGGGGTAATACACATTCCACGAGTGGAGCCCAATTCTGCACCGTCAACCCTCGGTCCGCACGCCAATTCAGACTGGTACTACTGGGCCTGTTCGCTTGCTTTTTGATCACTAAGAACTCACGCGAAGATTATGTCGCCCCGCTTCGCGTACGCGGGAATGGCGCTGGAGATAGTGGAAAAGCCGAGGGAGTACAGCACAGTGTCCTCGGTGCCCATGAACTCGGAGATGCGCTTCTCCAGGTCAAGGTGCACGTCTGGGGATCGGCAGCATGAGATTACAAACGCAGCAGGGTGCAGGTCCAGATGGAGTTCTGTTTTATCTGCCGGGGTCAGTTCCGGTCAGGTCACATGTCAGATTGTTGTCGTTCTTCTTGTTTCTTCCTCCAGTCCGTATTTGCATGTGACGTCGTGGGGCCCTCCACTGTATAGTGGGTATTCTTTCCCCGCGTCAGAAAGCAGACAGGCGAATCAAATGCAAACACACACACATACACGATCATACAAGCAAATGTGTTACAACAGCGATACAATAATGATGAGCCAGAAAACACTTAGGTGATGTAGTAGGTGATGCTTCAAGCAGGAGACGCTTCAGTGATCTTGTGGAGCACCCACAAGTCATACTGGTGAACCAATTTTGGAGTCCATTGCATAGAAAAGGATCGCGATGACAGAAATGCCGCTCACCGGTCTCAGTTCTGCAGCGCGGGACATTATGCAATCTGTTCTGTCGAGAACTCCAATCTCTAAGGTTGTGATATTCCGAAAGGCTACCACGGTGATTGAGCACCTTATGAGTGAGACATAATGTAGTAAAGTCCGTCAGATTATGTGCAGGCAACAACGTCAGCAGTTTACGCAGGTCAGAGACGTGGTCGAATTTCTTTGCTTATTTGTTTGTTCATTGGGTGGCTCACGACGCACATTCACGGCTAATAGCGCCGCCTACACTGTTTCGCCCGTGCGCTGCGTGATTCGGAAATTTCCCGAGCGGTGCCAGTGTCGAACCTGGGACCTTTCGTACCTAGAGTACCACACCACCACTCGGCTATCTTCACCTCACGTGGTCGAATTTGCGTAGGGCCAAGATCACCATAGCTCAAAGTTCAATTAATGCATATCATATCGAAGTTCTTTTTGGGTCCATTTCCGTATACCGAGACGATATCGGGCCTGCCAGAGGACCGGTGTACCGAGGATGGCTGCAGGTATGTAGCGTCGCAAAAATAAAGAGTGACAGACGAGAACGCAGGAATACCGACGACTCGCAGTTTCACGTGGGTATTCGAACGGAAATGAGCCGTAAGTTGGATAGGTCGGAGGGATCTCCAAATTTGAATATGGCATGGCTGGTGGAGTGTTTCCAGAGGTCGGGAATGTCGGAATGTATAAAGCGGGCGTTGGTGATGTGCGGGAAGATGTCACCGATAGCGGGGAAAACATATTTAGCATGCGATGCAAAGGCCGTCCAAGCCATGGGAAGCAGAGCTTCGCATACCGTTCGCTGCAAGAGTCGCTGCAAATGGGGATCAAAGTGAAAGTACAAGCACCCCCACGGGGGATTCTGCAGACAATCTCGTGTCCCGCAGGGTAGAAGAAAACCTGAACCGCTACTTTCGGTCCTACAGAAAAAAACGAAGTCATTCCACTGATAGGCCGATATATCTGTCCTTCGTTCTTTATCGACCTGCTTCATTGATGAGTTGGGCTTGATGGCGCGCTGCCTCAAGGTCATCTAGCGCCTACCCGATCTGAGGGAGCACGATGGACACCCGGCAGGTACGGCAGCTCCTCAGTGACCCTCCCTCCCGCCCTCCTCTGGTTCGCCACTAACCGATGGTGCCGAAGAAGGCGCGTGGTCCACACGAGCCAACGCCATACTTGCGCAGACAGGCGACGGCCGCCTGCTCCACTCGACTGTCACCCACCATGCCGAGGAAGTTGTGCGTGGCCACGTTTAGATACTGGCGCCCTTCGATCGTCAGGTACTTGCCTACCTGTCCACAGAAGACCGACTATTGGGCCAGCGACGTCGTACTATGTTGGCATAAACCTGTGCGTGTCTGACACTCGCACCAATACGTCAGTTACCGGTCGCGGCGAGGGGGGTAGGGGTGAGGTGGGATCATAGGCGCACCGGAGGGGTGGGGGGCGGGCACCCCCCATGAGACCAAAGTGCCCTCTTGGCCGGAATGTCACAAATTCAGCCCAAACATCACCTGCTTTATGTGCCCCGCCTGTGTCAATGGTGCCCTTTCGGCCCAAAACTGGCCTTTTGGCCAACATTTTTTTTCCACGCCCACCCCCCGGTCCAACAAACCTTCCAGTGTGCCCCGGGCCGCAAAGTGCCCTTTTGGAGCCGGTCAGGTGTCCTTTTGGAGCCGGCCAAGTGTCCTTTTCGGTCCGGGCCCCCATGGAAAAATCCTGGGTGCGCGTCTGGGTGGGATAGGGTGCATGTTTGCATCACCATACCTGGGCGCAATATTATCGGTATTGAAACTATATTTTTTGACATTGTGACACTAACTATGCTGTACCGAACTTGTTATCTAGTAAGAAAGATCATAAGTTGTGTGGAGACCATTAGTCAGCTAACGTGATCATGCGAGTGGAAGTGGTTGGCTGGTTATTTGGGCTCATCGACTGCGTTGGTCATACAGCGCCCATAACAATTTTAGATGGACAACTTAAGAGGATTCATGCGAACAGCAGTATGCGAGACTTTAAAAGACAGGCAAATCACTACAGTGTCACATGTCCGGGAGGTGTGCAAATCGCTCCAAACTTGACATCCGAGAGAAAGCGAAACAGCTGTCCCGAAGCCACAACGCGCGATCGAGCCCACAACATCGTCAGCGAAACAGCAAAGCGCAAGAAATATCAGCGAAGCGGCGAAATCGAAGTAACATCAGCGAAACAGTAAGAGCAAGCACAAGCAAACGTCATCAGTGAAACAGTGAAATGGATGTAACATCAGTGAAACAGTAAGAGCAAGCGAGGATCAGTTAGAGTGACATGTCACAGTTCCGAGCATATAGTGCTACATATCAGCGAGGTGTGTAAATCGCTCCAAATTTGGCATCCTTCAAATAGCGAAACAGCTGTCCTGAAGTTACAACGTGAGGGTGGTCACCCAGGAGTTCGCGAAGTGACGGCGTCTGCGCGACTCAAAGAAGGCGTCTTCGAGCATCGGCGAGCAGGGGACAGGATATCAGAACGTGACGTACTGACAGTGGTGCGTGACATGCGGGGCAGTTTGACCTGTCCTCCCCACAGAGCAGATGGTGGTGCGTTCGGTGGGTGTGCCCTAGCCCGAGGCGGCAGAGCACGGCCTCGTTCCGCCTCGTCCTACGGTAGTGTGTGTGTGTGTGTGTGTGATTTTGGTTTTAGGGCGCATCGACCATGGTTGGTCATTTAGCGCCCATCGTCCTACGGTAGGACGACGGCCATTCCCCAAGACATGGTTTGATTCCTAGCAGTTTATTGTCCTGCAGTGTGTCCCAGTTAGACTGCCATTTTTCAAATCAAAGGTCGCGATAGAACGGTCATATTCTCTAACGGGGAGCGGCAAAGATCGTATGTAGGGGTTTGAGCTGCTTTCTTCGCAGCAGCATCCGCTGCCTCGTTCCCCACGATGCCGACATGGCTTGGGATCCAACAGAGGACAGCAGTCTTTCCAGCTTGAGGCAGCAGTCTAAGACACCGTAAAACATCTTGTGCAATGGGGTCAGGCGGGTCAAACTGCCTTAGCGCCCAGAGACTGCCGAGGGAATCGATAAAAATGACATGCGAGGTCTCCCGCCCCACTTCGAAAACCTGAGGACCTTCGTGATGACAACCAGCTCCGATGTGTAGACCGTCGCACGTGGTGGTAGGGAAAAAGATCCTGACAGAGATCTAGAAACAAATGCACTGCCCACACCAGCACCAGTATTATATCCGTCCGTATATATCGGGACGTCCCCCTCGAATGAGACTATGCGTCCCAGGACACGTAGTAGACGGTCTTGTGGTGGAGCATCTTCCTTCCCTACCGAAGAAAGCGACATGCACATTTCTGGAGCGGCAATTTGCCATGGCAGCGTATGCGTAAAATTGGACTGCATGATTCCCTTCAGTCGAGTCCCACTGCCCTCAAAGATCTTACGTATCCTAACGCAAAAGGGATGGAATGCATAGTGCGTCCTCGACAGAATGATGCGATTGGGCGACGAGCGAAAACGTGCGCATATGTAGGATGGTCGGTGAATTGACGCAGCTTGTAAGCGTAGCTCATCCTGAGCATTTCACGTCCGAGCGAGAGTGGCGGTTCATGAGCTTCAGCCAGAAGGCCTACAGAAGGCGAAATGCCAAAAGCGCCGGCCACAGTGCGGAGGGACGAATGGTGTACAGTGTCCAGTGTGCGTTTGCTTGTTGTATACGCACTATCGTATACAAAACATGAATAGTCCAGTTTTGCTCGGATGAGGGAGCGATACAACAGCAGCATGTTTTTCTGTCTCCTCCGTAGGACGTGCGTGCAACCATCTTCAGCAGGTTTACCGATGTTAAACATTTTTCCAGAAGTACTTTAAAATGCTTCTTGTAAGTAAGACGGTCGTCAAAAATGGTTCCTAAAAACCGGGCAGCGCGCTGGAAGGGAATGGGTTCCCCCATACAGCTGGATAGATGGGTCTGGACAGCTTCGACGACGCCGACAAAAATGCACCCCAACGGTCTTTGCAACAGAGAACTGAAGCCCGATCTCAGAGCTCCAGTTTTCCAAGTGGGATATTGCTAGCTGCAACTGCCGAGCCATCGATGGTGCACTAGATGTGCAGCACCAAATTGCAACATCATCCACGAAAAGTGACCTAATCTGCCAAGGAAGGGACTCGCATATATCATTAATCATGATGGCAAACAATGCAACGCTTAGCACGCTGCCCTGTGGTACTCCTTCCATCTGTGGATATCTCTCCGACAGGTGGTTTCCAAAACGCACGCGGAAAACTCGTCTCGACAAAAGTTCTGGTGGAAAAGTCCCACGGAACCACGGATTCCACACCTAAATGCCTTCATGAGAATGCCGCCGCAGCGCCAAGTGGTGTCGTATGCTCCTTTAATATCAAAGATCACTGCGCCAACGTGACGATTTTGGTGGAAGACTGCTTGTACGATGGTGTCAACAGTTAAAAGATGGTCGACAGTACTGCCGTTCTTCCTAAAACCACACTGTGCATTATTTAAAATGTCATGTTCCGGAAACCACGTCAGACGCACATTGACCATCTTCTCCATCGGCATGCAGAGTGGTGATGTTAATAATATTGGTCGGTAGCTAGTCGTGCCTAAGCTATCCTTGCCGGGTTTTATCATTGGGATCATAATAGCTTCACGCCATGTTGATGGAAAGTCACCATTGACCCAGAGGGAGTTCAGGGCCTTCAACATAGTAGTAAGTGAACGTGATTGAATGTGCTTCAGCATGTCGTTATGCATTTGGTCGGAACCTTGAGAAACGCTTCGAAGAGTTCCAATGGCAGAAAGCAACTTATCCATGGTGAATGGTTCGTTATAGCATAACCTCCTAGGAATGGAAAAGTCTAATGGCTTTCTCTCAGTCTGCTTTTCGGAGTGCGAATACACCATTTCCACTGTTGTACCGACATCAACTGGATATTGTGCAGGCAGTCTCATTGGCCACGTCCAGAAGGTGAGTGACGCCACGACGTCCAGCCCGTAGTGCTGGCAGAGGAACATAGCTGAATTTACGGCGAGTCGCTTGATTCTGGATCAGATGTTTGAGACAGGCGTGGCGCGATTCAGCGTGCTAACGTAGTCCCTCCACGATGTACGCTTTGCCTCTCGAATAGTTCGCCGTGCGAAGGCCCTAGCCTGCCGGAAGGCGATGAGGTTGACCGTGCTACAGGACTTGCCAAAAGCCCTGAAGGCGCGGCGTCTTGCCCTGATTGCCTTACGCCACTCCTCCGTCCACCACGGGACGGGTGTGCGACGACGAGCGCCAGAAGTAAGAGGAATAGTGTCGGCGGCGGTCTGGACCAGAACGTTCGTAAATTCCTCCACCGACACGGGTGTATCGCCACGCGATACAGAAAAAAAAATTCAGGTGTGTTCCATATTTGGACCAATCAGCCTTCCTAAAATTACATCGGCGTGGTCGCGTCCCAAGTACAACATCTTGGTATTTCAACCACAGTGAGAAATGGTCGCTTGCGAGAGGGTCATCGGTCAAAGTCAAGTTAAAAAGTTGGGTAAGTTGTTGACTGCTTAGACTTAGGTTCAACGCCGATATACGGCCGGAGGACAGGATAAAATGGATCGGGGTTCCAGTATTTAAAATGCTGTGGTGTGATTTCATGTGAGTCACGACCGCCGCTCGGGCAGGGGCGTGACGTCGGCGGCGCCGCATGACCTTCACAAGGGTAGGGTGGCGCAATCGAGGGCGGGGCTCCGGGATGCTCAGCTGACGGCTGCGTGGCGGCCGACGTGGCCCAATGAGCGGGCGCCACGCCCGCGGGTTCCGGCGGGAGCCGGGGGCAGTCTGCGATGGGCTGGCTCACGCTCTGGAGGTAATATAGAGTTAGCTTTTCTCACCGGCTTTGCAATCACAAGCTATTTCGGCCCCTTGCTGTGGCCAGTGCAAAGTCAAGCCATGGATAGTGGCGGTGGTGACGTGAGTGGGGCGGAGTCCGCGTCTGGAGCGCCGCCGGTGACGTCTGTGCGAGCGGAGCGAGCAGTCTCGACAGTGACGGAGGCGGTGGCAGCCCGGCCGGAACATCGATACTTCGATGCTCGAGTGGTCCCGGAATACAGCGGCGGGCGGAACGTCGCTGAATGGTACGACCGCTTTCGGGCGCTGTGTGACCGGCGCGGGGTCAGCTTTGTGACGGTTCTGCCAGAGCGGCTGACGGGCGCAGCCTACGCAACCTGGGCCGGCCTGTCGGTGGAAGAACAGGAGTCCGCGGCGGCAGTACGAGCAGCCCTGCTGGACGCTTATATGCCGTCGTGGGCGGACGCCTACGAGGAATTCCAGGCGCGGCGCCTGCAGCCCGGAGAGACGGTAGAAGAGTTTCTCCAGGCACTGCGGGGGCTCGCCGCGCTGTTCCTGGAAGGCCCAGTGCCGGATTCGCTCCTCGACGCCAAGTTCATGAGCGGACTGCCGGAGGCGGCGCGTCTCCGCATGCGAGTGGGGACGCGCGCCGAGCGGCTGAGCCTGCGCGACATGTTGCGCGTGGCTCGCGGAGTGGCGATGACAGCGGCAGCTGACGACGGCCCGGATTGGGGCTCCCCAACTGCAGCTGCCGCGGTCCGTCACCGGCCGTCATCTCCGGAGCGGCGGCGAGCGGCGACGCCCCCCGGTGGGGGATGAGCGTCGAGGCCAGCCCCTGCAGAGACGCTGCTGGACGTGTGGTCGGACGGGCCACTACGCCGCGGTGTGCCGCAACCGTGTCGCATCCGCGGCACCGATGGAGCAGCGCCCAAACGGGCAGGTGACCGCGCCGGCGCGAGCGCGGTCACACGCGGAGTGACGCGCGCGCTGCCTATCGTGGAGGCATGGGTGGGCGGTCGTCGCACCGCTGCCCTCGTGGATACCGGCTGTAGCCTGTGCCGCTAGTTCATGCTAGCCTGTGCCGCGAGTGGGTGGCTAAGCGTACCGTGCTGGTGACGATCGAGGAGGGCGAGCTCGAGTGCGTGGGCGTCGCGGCTATTGACGTTGTGTGCCAGGGCCGGCGGGCGACAGTGGAAGCGCTGGTGGTGCGCACACAGCCGCTGGGGCTGGTGGACGTATTGTTGGGCATGGACGGTGTGGAGGCGTTGGGAGGGGTGCAGGTGCTCGGGCCCTCCCGGGTGCTAGTCGGTGTCGATTCAGGGCAATCGGTGGTGGCTGCGGCCCGGGTAGAAACGGCGGCTGGCCTGCGGGTCAGTGAGCGGGATTTTTCCGGTGAGTTAGGCTCAGACGGAAAGTGGGTGATTCGGTGGAAGTGGGTGAATGGAGAGCCACCTGAGGCGTTGCATAACACTACGGCGCAGTCTGCGGTACCGGCTGCGGCACGGGCCGAGTTCGATCGGGAGATCCAGGAGTGGATTCGGCAGGGGTGGCTGGTGCCGTATCGGGAGGACGAGTTTGGGCGGCCGAAGGCGCTGATCCCGTTAACGGCGGTAGAGCAGCCTCACAAAGGCAAGGTGCGGCCCGTGCTCGATTACCGTGAACTGAATCAGCACATTCCGGTGCACGCCGCGGGGGCGGACGTGTGTGCCGAAGAGGTGCGGAAGTGGCGGCAGCACGGCGTACGGCTGGCTGTTGTTGACCTGAAGAAGGCATACCTGCAGCTGCACGTGGCGCGTGACCTGTGGCCGTACCAGACCGTGATGGTGGACGGCCAGCGCTATTGCCTGGGACGGTTGGGTTTTGGGCTCAACGTGGCACCACTAGTGATGAAGGCGGTGGTCAAGGCGGTGTTGGAGACCGACGAGAGGATGCAGCGGGGCGTGCTGGTATATGTAGATGATCTGTTGGTGGATGAGGGCGTGGTGTCGGCCGAGGCAGTGGTGGCCCATTTCCGGCGACACGGACTTGTGTGTAAAGCGCCAGAGAGGGTGTCGGACGAGGGTGTCCGGGCGCTGGGACTGAGTGTGACGTCACGACAGGGAGGCGGCCTGAGCTGGCAACGGGACAATGCGTTGACAGCCCCGCCGGCGGTGGTAACGCGCCGGTCGGTGTTCCAGTGGTGTGGGGTGCTGACGGCGCACCTGCCTGTGGCGGGTTGGTTGCGGCCGGCCGCAGCCTGGTTGACGCGGAAGGTGAACGAGGTGACCTCGGGCTGGGACGACCCGGTGGATGACTCACCGCACCTCCTGGAAATGATCGCGTCCGTCTGGGAGCGGGTCAGCACGGCTGATCCCGCACGCGGCCGTTGGGACTTCGAAGGTGGGCCAGCGACCGTGTGGACCGACGCAAGTGCCATCGCCACGGGGGTGGTGTTGGCCAACCAGGCAGGCGATGTGTTGGAGGACGCGTGCTGGCTTCGGTCGCCGCGTGACAGCGCGGCGCACATCAATATGGCAGAATTGGACGCGGCCATCCGTGGGCTAAATCTGGCAATTGCATGGGGCGTCCGCGCTGCGACGTTGTGTACCGACTCGGCGACCGTGGCCACATGGGTCCGTGACGCGGTGAGTGGGCGGGCGCGGCTAAGATCCAAAGCGCAAGGCGAATTGCTGATTCGCCGACGCCTCGGCATTGTGGCCCAGCTGGTGGAGGAGTTTGAGTTGACGCTCGGGGTGCGGCTGGTGACGTCAGCTGAGAACCCTGCAGACGCGCTCACGCGAGTGCCACGTCATTGGCTAGATGAGCGTACGCGGGTGCCACCAGCTGGCGGCGGCGGTGCCGCGGTTGCGGCGGGGGGGGGGTGTGGATCCCCGGCCGGTCGCGACTTGCGACCAGATCGCGGCTGTGCACGCTCAGACCGGCCACACGGGCGTACGCCGTATGCTCTGGTATACACGGCGAGAAATGCCCGACGTATTGGTACGGCGGGCTGATGCACGGGCGGTCGTTGGTAGCTGTGACACCTGCCAATCCATCGATCCGGCCCCGACCCGGTGGCGGCATGGTACGTTGGCGGTACCCACGGATTGGACTCGACTCGCGATGGACCTCACGCATATTGGGGGCGCGAATTACCTATCGGTGATAGACTGTGGTCCATCGCGGTTCGCATTGTGGCGACACCTGCGCCGGGGAACAGGTGCTGAGGTGGCTGACGCGCTCGAGCAGATCTTTCTCGAGCGTGGCGCCCCCAGCGAGATCCTGCTTGACAACGCGACCGAGTTTCGCGGGCAGGTCGTGCGGGCCTTTGCTGCGCGTTGGCGTGTGACGCTCCGTTTCCGAGCGGCCTACGAGGCTGGCGGAAACGGGCTAGTCGAGCGGCACCACCGAACCATCAAGGTGATTGTCGCTCGGCAGCGGTCCCCGGTACAGGAGGCGGTGCACCGCTACAACGTCACGCCCCGCGGGGCCGCCATCGCAGACAAAGCGCCCGCAGCACAGGTGTACGGACGCGATGTACGCGATCTGCCCATCGATCTCGGACGCCCGCCGCCAGCAATGGCGGAATGTCACGGCGAGGTGCGCCAAGGAGGCGAGTGGGCGGTAGGCGATAGAGTGTGGGTACGGCGCCGAGGGTTGGACAGGTGTGGGGACCGGTCGAAGCCAGGGGAGGTCACGGGCGTGCCGTCGGAACAGGTAGTGGAAATAGACGGCATGCCCATGCACGTTCGTAATGTGAGGCGCCGGCAGGCGGGAAGGGGGAAAAACATCGGTCACGTGGCGGAACAGGTGCCGCGGGTGCGGCGCGGACAAGGGATTTTGGATGACGCAGCGGAGGAGGCCGAGGTTGGCGGTGAGGAGGAACCCGTGGGGGAGCTGGTGGAGGCAGGGGCGCGCCCGGAGGGAGGGGTCGAGCACCCTGTACGAGATGCGAGCGGGAGTACGTTGAGTGAAGATGAGTGTGCAACGGATGCGAGTGTGTTTGCAGATGAGAATGTGTTCGCAGTACTGTCGGAGGGTGATTCGGGGGATGAGGCTGTTGTCGTGACCGACCGGGCTGTCTCCCGGATGAGTGCGCGCGAACGACGGCCTCCCGACGCATACGGGCTTACGGCGACGCCTCCTAGTGACAAAGAGGACGGCGACGAACGGGTTGTGCCCCGCCGAGGCGGCAGAGTGCGCCGGCAGGCGCTGGCGATGCACGGGACGATTGTGCACTCGGACGCCGTGATCAGAGGTGTGTCGGTGCGGAAGCCACCTCGCCGCAAACGTAAATGACGCGTAGCGTGGGCCCGTGGCGCGAGTGTGGCACCTTAGTGCCAGGTGGAGGTGTGGTGTGATTTCATGTGAGTCACGACCGCCGCTCGGGCAGGGGCGTGACGTCGGGGGCGCCGCATGACCTTCACAAGGGTAGGGTGGCGCAATCGAGGGCGGGGCTCCGGGACGCTCAGCTGACGGCCGCGTGGCGGCCGACGTGGCCCAATGAGCGGGCGCCACGCCCGCGGGTTCCGGCGGGAGCCGGGGGCAGTCTGCGATGGGCTGGCTCACGCTCTGGAGGTAATATAGAGTTAGCTTTTCTCACCGGCTTTGCAATCACAAATGCATAACGACTTATCATGCATAAATGATTCTAGTAACTGACCACGTGTATTAACCCGCGCACGCGGGGTGGAGGGGGGGGGGGGCGGCAGATATATGCCCCCTTCCGGTTTTTCCTCATTTCCAGCCAAACTAATCGGGTTAGCAAGGCCAAACCTCGCATAGCTGTTCATTGGTCTTTTCCGCATACCTTCATACATTTTTAATCCTGGGTCATCTCAGGTCAGGCCACCAGGTCAGGCAAAGTGACCCAACTACACTCAGAGTTCTAGGTGGCATAACTTCCACAATAATTGGGCGATTGATTTCAAACTTATAGCATGTCATGATCTCATCAGGGACCATAATATGTATATCGTTTTTTTTTCGTAGCATTGACCTTAGATCAGGTCGCTGCCATGGTTTCCCCATTATAAGGCTATGGCAAAATATACAAATGTTTCCTGGCTACATATTTACGATCGGAATGACCTCACAACGGCTGTGGCATGTAGATGGAAGCCATGCTCAATGCTACCGCTGACATTTTTGCTCAGTGACCTCACCAAGGTCTCTGAGGTCACCTGAGATCACTACACATTTCTGCGCATTATATCGCACTACATTGAGCTAGAAGGCTGAAATTACCGTCAATGTGCTTGTATCGCCAAGACGTGTCGATTGATACATTACAGGATCTTCCTAGTCGACTTCATGATCTTGACCTGAGGTCATGACTTTATGACCTTGACCTGAGTTTCGGTTGACCTGATCTTAAATTGCACCGCCTATTGTCGGTAGCACATTTCAAGGACTGTCGAATGGCATTTGCCGTTTGTTTCTATCTGTTACAGGTCCTCAGATATGTGTCAATATCTGAGTCCCACCTGATCTGGTCGAATTTAGCCAATGATGACCCAGTGACCTGAATGTTGACCTCAACGAAAAAAAATGACCGAATCACTTTCGATAGAGCCCGTCACCAGCTATCCAACGCAGTTTTCCGTTTGTCGCTAGCTAGCATAGTCCTAGAGATCTTAGGGAGGACAGACATCTGCCCCCCCCCAGGACATACGAAGTTAGCGCGGACCTCCGGACGTGCGAGTGTTAATGTCATCACATCCACATGCCGTGTGGTGGACGTTGAAATCGCCTAGTATTAAGATCGGTGGGGGAAGCTCGGACATCAGGTGTCGTAGCCCACTGGATGGGAACCTAGAACCGGGCGGCAGATAAAGCGAGCAAATAGACATAATCCGGTAGCTGAAATGCACTTTTGCTGCAACTGCCTTCAATTTGGCGTTGAGCACTAATCTCCGCCCTGCGACGCTGTGGTGGACAGCCAGCAGCACACCACCGTGTGCAATTGTGTCGGAGGGCGTATCTTTTCGAAAAACAGAGTAACATTTGAGGTTGAACGTGTACAAGAAACAGAAAATGCTACTCTGTACAAGAAACAGTACCATTTTCACATACGTTACAACGTGTAGCATATGTGAAATACGTTGTGTGTGTTTTAAAAAGAGAGGTAAGATAGATCATTTCACAGCGAACTTAACAGAGTCCACGAATTGGCCTCTGCATCAAAGGGCACACCAGCATTTGGTCCAAAGCACTGGGTCCTGGGGCGGGAGCTCGGCGATCCCTGGTCCCGCGGAGAGCCAGACGTCGGCAGGCCTCACTTATGGGGGCCAGTCGGGGTGGGGGTGGGGAGGGCCCATGCTGTAGGAAACCGGTCACTCCACTCGCCGTCGTGGCGACGGGGTGGCCGGCCTTTGGGGTGGAGCCTTGTGATCCCCTTGGCGGCTCATCGCCCGGGCCTTCTCCATATCAATGAGTCGCGCTCGCTTCGCTTCACGAGCTCGCCTTTCGGCTCCTTGATAAGCCTAGCCTCGGATATTTGAAAAGGTCGGTGTGTACTACGAGACTGCGATGGAGGTGCAGAAAGTAGAGGCTGAATGTGAGGGCGAAGTCTGACCAGGGAGAAGGGCAGATGGTTCAGGGAGGGAGCAGGTGGAGAGGAAGGATTTGGAGGTGGTGTCGATACATGAAGGAAGCGAAGGGGGATTGGAGGAAGGACGTGAGCGGAAGGCGGAGGATTCGTGGTGGGTGGGCAGGGGATGGGCTTGGGTGGAGGGGATCGAACAGGTCTCTTTGTACCTGTGTCCACTCTCTGCCCCTAGATGTTGTTAGGGATGAGGCTTCGGACGGCTCGTCGGCGCCTCCACTGGTGGTGGATGGGGATGGTTTCCTCGGAAACGCTTTAGGTGGGACGCCCCTGCCTCACCGTAGACGCAAGAGGAACACCAAAGGCTCGCAGGAGGGCAGTCAATTGAACGGTGAGAGCGGAGGTCTTTTCTGGCTGTATTTGTTGCGGAGTTGTCAGACGAAGGACTGGCGCTTTTTTATTTCGAAGCGTGGGGTGTTTTGGGATGGGATTGGTCATATAAGTCTCATGCTTCCCGGAAGCTTATTTTTTGTGTGTGTTTGATTGCTATGATATTTCTTTTTCTTTCCAGTATGACGGGCAAGTTCGGTTGGAAGATGTGTGTTGGCTTTGTTCTTCTCTCTCACAGTTTACACACTGGGGGCCGAGGAAGTGCAATGCTCGAAAATATAGTCATTCGAGGCACACTTACCACATGCTGGGCGATTTCTACTGAATTGAGTTGTATGTCCATATCTCTGGCACATAAAACAACGCATTGGGTTGGGGAGGAAGAGACGCACCTTCACACGCACGTACCCCACATGTATTTCTGATGTTATGTCTGTTCATGTTCGTGTTATGTCTATTTCTGTCATGTTTGTATGTCTGCTGTGATGTTATGATGTTATGTTATGCTATGTTATGCTATGTCTGATGTTAAGTCAAAATTGTGTTACTTGTCGAGACTGTGTCCGCGCCTCTTCTCACCATCACCCTTCTAGCTTCCGTGACTCCAAACTCGGATAATCCATCAACTATCTAGTCGTCCGGTACGCCGCCCAGGTCATAACAGGCTGTTATTACTCGAGGACTGTTTTTTGTTCCATGGGGTTCTACTTTAATTCCAATACTCTCATCCACTCTCCTGTCCCCTCCGCACACTGTACACAAACTCAGATATCCTCGCGGCAATTTCCGCCAACCTGGCCACCACAAACTCCACCTGGCACCGCTGTCTGTGTTAGAGGACCCCCCACACGCGACGGGTGGGGGCTGGTCTGGCCTCTACAAGATGGACCAGGGGCGTTTTGGGTTATTCTGGTTGCATTGTAGTGCATTTTTGTTTCTGTCTCGCGGACGTCCCACCACACTGGGGCCTAACTGGGGGACGCCTGTTCCCCGAGAACGGGACGCCAGACATCCGCAGACATACTGGGCGGGCGACGCCATCACCCGGCCGGGAGAGAGAGACTCACCACCCCGACCGGGATCCAACGCCGCCCACCCCGGCCGGCCAAGCCGGCAGACACTGGGAAGAATCCCAGGTTCCCGGCCCGAGGCGACCAGCCACTTGGTCCGCGTGAGGCCCCACGAACCGGCCCGCCACTCCGGGATATCGGGACCAAAGAGGTGTGTTGGTCCCCCATCACAACTAGCGCCGTGCGACGGGGGACCTCAACCTCCAGGACTCAACCCCGGGGGACGGGCCAAGGGGGTGCGGCTACCCCGATAAAACAGAACTCGTGAGTAGGACTGTGGAAGTTGTCCTACCTGCTCACAGTAGGGATAGTTGGTGTTGCAGGGCTTGGTGAAGGACATGGATGTTGAGATGAGATGGGCATTGGAATGGGAGCGTATGGATGAAAGGACGAGTGAGGCACTCTTAGTCTCACCCCTCTCCGGTAGATGGTCGTCGAATCATTGGGGCACTAAATCCCCCCCCCCCCACCACCACCACCACCACCAGCACCACGGAAAGGTGTTGCCTCGTCGGGGTGGGGGGGGGAGCGAGTGGAGGTGTGTTCTGGTCCCCAATGTAGCGGGCGGTCAGTAGTGTGCTGTTGAAACCCAGTAAGAAATAGTAATACGCTTAAACTGAACATGACACGGCAGCAGGATTAAAGTAATGGTTTTTCGTTAGGTGTGAGATGTCGAAACGAGGAAGGCAGGATGTAGACATTTCCCATATAATTAGTGTCATTTAAAATGCTTTTGATGTCTCAGACTCAAATTTGAGCCAATAGTGTAGATATTACGACTACCATAATTTGCTTCGAGATGTAAAATTTGAGAAGAGCAATATTCGGAATAGAGAGAATAATACATAACTATGCTGTGCACTGGTGTTGTATGCCACATCACATTATAAGTAATCGTCTTCACTGAAATTGCATTGATAAATGTTCGTGTATCACCATTCCTTATCGAGAGCATGCCCATGCTACTTATAATCTAGATAATGTTAGAAAGGACAATTACAGACTTCGTAAGCACGCATCAAGGAGCATGATGTCGATAATTTTTGGAAAATGATGTCGATTGAGCGTTCAGAAAGTGGTATATTCCATCCTATTTCACGAATAATGTAGCACTGCATGGCAACATGCTAGAAGCTAAGGGCAACAAGAATGGACTGACATGGGACATACAGTAGCTGATTTCCCAATATTTTTTTTTTCCGCTGGGGCTTTGAATAACGGTCGGCAGCGAGCCACTGCTCCGCTCCATTACACACGCCGGCTCCACACCACCCGAGGATATATGGGCACAGAACCAACATGTTCTGCTGTCGCCGCCATCAAATGACCACACCCTCGCGCCTAGTTAGCCCGTGGATCGCGACCACAAGATACGCGTTTCACACGGCCGTGACGATGATGAATGATGATGACGCGTGGCTCTATAAATCAGTGTAAAATAATTGACCATGTTTTCTGGAAATTCACAGTTAATGGAATTGTGCTATTTCATCCTTGTCTTAGGTTTTTACCATTTTGCTACATGTGTGTGCAGTCATTATACACACGACTGCTAAAAAAATGTAAAATGCATGTGACTGAAGTGAAAGGGATTCCGCTTTTTTCATCCTTCAGTGGCGATCCATTATTTTCTTCCAATCTTTGACTATTCCCAAGCAACTTTTTTCTTCATCCACACAGTTAACGGTGAAGTAATTTTAGGACAAAGCTATAAACCCGCCGTGATTCAGCTATGCAGAGCATATTATCATTGCCTTGACATACCACCGCCTTGAGCATATCATCACCGCAATTTTATTATTAACGGCTACTTAAAATTATTAGCTATTAACATGTTGTGTCATCTGGAACAGATATCATGCTGCAGTGGTACACAAATATACCCGCCGAAAACGCGCCAATTAATAAAGATCGGAAATATAATGAGACCTATGTGATGCGACACACGAAATAAGGTAGGTCACGAGGTGGCGACAAAACCCAACGTGAGTGAATGCCCTGTGAAGTGGTGTGACATGGAGCAGGGAGTAGCGAGACATTCATCTCTGACCAAACGGCGTTACCTTTCCCTGCACTACGTCGTACTTGGTGGGTCTCTCGTCTGCATCCTCGGGCACCAGTGGCTCTGGAGTCCACTCTTGGATCAGCTCCTCTCGTTCCTGACCACAGTAAAGTGTTATCTCAGGTATGCTACAGGCCAGCACTTGCACTCTTAAAAGCACAGAACAGAGCACTGTCAGACA